>OY720442.1:140683841-141074370 GCA_963082915.1 Dolichopus griseipennis | reverse complement strand
TAAATAATTAAATGCACTCAATCAATATTAATACATATTATAAAATTTTAAAAATAAAATTAATACTTTTTTCAAATTTTAAAACTTATATAACTGATTAATTAATATAAAGTTATATGTTCAATAAAAATATAAATACATTTATAATATTAATATCATCCATAAATTAGTTTTACTATTCCCAAATCATTTTTATCAATTTTCAAAGATAAAATTGTGCTTATCTAAGACAGCGATATTACTCACTGGACTCTCACCTCGTCTTTTATTGTATGAATTTAAATTATTAATAGGTTCATTTAATTATAAAAGTTTTGATAATTATCTCCTGACTCTCTTAAAAGTTTTGTTATTCACTACTCATTAGCCATTCACAAATAAAAAAAAAAGTTCTTAAGTAAAAAAAAATCACTCAATTCGCAAAAAACGTTTTTTTATTAGCTTTGATTTGAAATAAGAATTTACTAAGAGTGTTATTCTCTTCGGTTAATTTAAAAAATATTTTTATGAATCATTTTTTCAAAACTTTTAGTTTTTATTTTTTTTTATTAATTTTTTCGATTTTTATTTTTATATTTTTCTCCATACAATATTTTAATTTTGTTATTTTAATCTTATTTCTTTTATATCGTATGGCATTATTTTTCGCGTTCTGTTTTTTTTTTTATCCAATTTTACAAGAATTTTTTGTTCTTTATTTCAACAGTGTCTCTTATTCAAATTTATTTCTCTTTCTTTCAATTTTATATTGTTCTGAATTCTGTTTTGCAAAATATAATTTGTTTTTTTTTATTTATTTCTCTTTTGTTTTTATTTTTCAATAACTCTTTAAACAAAATTTATGTGAAATCTGCGCACTAATTTCATTTTATTGTTCACTGTCAAACGCATTAAACGGCTAAAAAAACCAGCTTAGCCCGATAAATATTAACTGTTTAATAAATAAAAAATTTGATTTAATTAAAAAAAAATATATTAAAATAAAGAGAAAATCAGAATTTTTTAAAATTCTCAACCAATTTTAAATTATTTTGCAAAACAAAATAAATTTAAAAAAAAAACGGTTTGTAGGAAACTTAAGTTAAGTAATATAACGGTAAATGTTTATATTAACTTTGATATTATAAAAGAAATAATAATTAGCCGCATGCGTTTGCAGGGAATAATATTTTTTTTTTTGAAAAATTTTAATATTAAATTAAAATTCAAAATTTATTAAATTTATTGTGTTTTTAAATTTAATAGAAAATAAAAAAAATAAGAAAAAAAAACAAAGAAAAGCGCTCTATAAACACTGCCTTAACTTATGAATTTTAAATAAATAAATTTAAAAAGAATTTAAAATATAAACGTAAGTGATAAAAATAATAAATTTGTGATAAGATAAATAAATTATTTGAATAAGCAAAGAAAAGTGTTGTTATTGAAAAATGGACAATAAAATTCAAAAGCGCAATCGATTATAAATTTATAAAAAAAAATAAAAGAATTTAATATAAAACTAAATTGTGTATACAATATTATAATAATAATTCTTTTGCAAATTAAATATTGAACAAAGCCAACAAATTATTAAGAAAAAAGAAAACTAAACGTTTTTATAGAATAAAGCAAAGAATAAAGAACGAAATTGTTTTAAATTGAAAAAAAAAAATTATCTCAAGTGATATTTTAAAAAATTATTTTTCGTTCATTATAAGTTTTATTTTTCGATTATAATTTGATGTGATAAACGATTTTTTTTTTATAAATATTTGGGAGTCAATTTATTAAGTGGTGAGTAAATTTTTTGTCTTTTAAAAAAAAGAACTAGAACCTATAAATAGTAGAATATTATTTGTATATATAAGTTATTTTATTACTAAACGCAATTAAGTCAAGCAATTTTGTATACATATTATGTTTTGACATACAAATTCTTGCCCAAATTTACCATTCAATTTGTACTTATAAATCTAATGAAATTCGACTTGAAATTTTTATGATAGCTTATATAAGTACTTCTTCTTGTCCTCACTCAAATTAGTAATCGATTTTTAATTACAATATTAATTAAAGTTTTTTAATTCTTATCAAAATTTATTCTTAATTTAGAAGTAATTTGAAAAATATAAATATTTTACATAGACATACATTTAGGCTTTATCAGTTTAGGTTCTGATAAGAATTTGCTATTTAATACTTATTTAAAATTTGCACACTTTAATACTTATAACATTTTTAATAGATAAATTAGGTCATAAAGTTATAACCGATTACTGAAATAATATTTACTAAATCTGAAAAGAAATATTTATCTTTTAAATGATGTATCGTTTCCATCATCAGAATTAAAAAAATTACTTCTTTTTTTACACCTATTAAAAAATGATAATAATTTAATTCACCCAAATTTTTTTGGTATTGATGTAGTTCTATAAAGTAAACTACACTCAGACCTGCATAATACTGAGTGAAATAATATTTTTTGCTACTTAATTACTCGAAAATACGTAAGTATCAAAAAATAATTACAAAAGTGATTAAACTCAAAATTTAATTACTTCCTCAGAAATACAAGACTTTTAACTTACTTGACTCTTTTACTTATACTTAAGTTTTGTAAGGATCGAAATCTAAGTAATATTGGTATTTAACAAAGTATTGAGTACCAGGTAATGGTACTGGTAATTGTTCTGGTACTTAAAATATTTAAGTCTGGACTTAATTAAAAATTCTTTCAAACCTACAATACATTACACACATTGTACAAATTTCTACAAAGTACCGACTTTAGTGAAATGAAATCAACAACTAACAAAACGATGTAATTTGTATAACATGTAAATAATGCTTACCCATCCGGTTTAATTATTATATTAAACTCAACTCTTATATAACTTATTGAATTTTTGACTAAATTAATATTTACTTAAAAAATTAATTTTATACACCTGAAAAAAAAGTTCCTTTTATTATTTAATATTTTTTCATTATCATTCCTTCCACTTTGAAAAGAATATAAATTAATAATCAACAAATGGTCATCAGTTATTTATACATATATATTGACATTAAATAATACTTACATACTAAAAAATAATAATTTTAATGTTAAATAGACCATCAACTAAATTTTTTTTTTAATACGTGAACTAAAAAAAAAAATTAAAAAAAAAAACATTGAAAAAAGAAGCGGAACATTATATTTATAAACAAATTATGTTTATGGAATAAATAATTAAAAAAATTTTATTAATAATAATAATAATTTTATATTATAGTTAACAATATTTGTAATTTTATTTTTGGCTTACTGTATGGTCCAAAAAATTAATTTTATTTAATTTATGATAATTGGCTACAGTATTGGCTAAAATTGAATAAACATGATTTATTTATTAATTAATTTATATGTACAACCCCCGGCCGCATTAAATATGAGAAGCGAGTAGTTCAGCCTTTCCTTTTTCAGGTGTGACAATCATATATATATTTTATATTATATATGTGAGACAATAGTAAATATTGCCTGATATAATTAATCCTTTGTCTATTTGACACCTTTTTACTTTTTTTTAAACTATTTTAATATACACTATACTTTTTTATTAGATACGATACGACCAGTTGTTGAACCCGAGGCTTTTCGATTGAAAAGCCATCATTTTGCCACTAAGCTGTCAGTCAAATATACATTATGATATAAATTATATTTTATTATTAAATATGATCTGAGTTCTGACCAATTATCCGATACCAATCGATTGTAAGGCCGTACTCCTAACCACTATTCCATCTGTTTACCAAAATTTAATTTAAAATTTATTCTCTGTAAACTATGACTTCTTTATTTATTAGAGAAAAATTAGTTAAATATCGACTAATTCAATAATTAATTAAAAAATATTGAAAATATTTTATTACAAAGTCACTTAATTTATTAATCATCATTTTTAGTCAAAAAAATTCCCAAGCAACGATTTTATAGTAAAACTCAACTCTTAAATACTCGTATAACATCTGTTTCATTGAAAACTTTAAATTTAATAAAAACCCATTAAATATCAATTAATTTCATTGATTAATTTTAAATACCTATATTACATTTTTCCCAGACTTAAGTCATGCATCATCTATTAAAAGTTCTTTACAAAATCCGAAAGATACTAGGTACATTAAAAAAATATATGTAAATGCCCGGTGAATCAATACATCTGTTATATGACTTACTATATAATGTACCTATAAGTGTGTATACTCAATACTGTTAATACTTAATTTAAAAGTTCATTACTTTAATTTTATTGCAACATCTTCAACATGCTGAACAACATTAAAAAATATTCTATCTACCAAATTAATAATATCAACGAAACTAAAAATTTTGTATAAAATGACTCATACAATTTTAACAACTCATTTTTTTTTTCATCTTAATTTTTTCCAAGAATTTAATCGGTTATTTTGATTTGATAATACACATACACACAAACGCAGCGTATATATATTGTAAGCAAACCACTCACCTGGAAATTTAAAAAAAATAAAAGTCGGAACAATTTTTTTCTTTATTTATTTTATAGGTTAAATCTGAAGAAATTAATTTTACTACTGCCACTCTTTTGTTGTCAACAAAAGATACATTTTGTATATACATACTTTCATTCACATACATACATATAAATTCTTTTATTGAGGAAATTCTATAATATGATGATTTAGTTTAATTTTATAAAGAATTTTAAACTGTTGTACATTATTTATTTAATTTGTAGCTACAAATTAAATAAAATGTGTTTGAAACTATAAAGTCAATTAAAAGTAAACACCTATTAATAAGTTCACACTTAGTCAGGTTTAAATTTTTTGTTTACATTTAAAAGTTGTTAAAAGTAGCAAATAATTACACAGTAATATTTATACTAAGAATTTAATAAATATTAAAAAAAATTTGGTTCTGTATTGTATCATAAAGTCATAACATAAAAATTCGGGTAATATAAACTGAGATTAGTAAGATTGAGACTTTGGTTTTAAAATAAACATAGAATAGCCCTGAAATTATATTTGACGCAGATGACATAACGGTGTAACACTTCGAAATGTCAAAAAAAAATAATTAATTTTATGAAAAACATATATGTATACAAAAGATTACTCTGAAGTTTGAATAGTCGTTTTTTTTTAGTCAGAGCATAGATCAGAGCACGCTGTAAGCGTTAAGATCTAATAAAAAAACATGATTTGAAAAAACTGTAATTTTTTTTTAATTACGTTTTAAATTGTCACAAAATCAAATTAAACTAAAAGAATTTGAATTTTATTTCCCAAGTTAAATCTTAAATAAACCTCAAAATGTCTTTGTATTTTATTTTGCTCAACCGTGCTCGATAGATTGCCACTGAGCGCGCTCTGATTTAAAAAAAACCCGAATCACGAGCTCAGAGCGCTCAGAGCTAAAAATCACGATTTTTTTTTGACAGTTCATGCTCTGCTCAAATTTAAAAAAAAAAACTTCAAATGCATCTAATTGCTGGGTTCGCATTGTTAACATTTTAAAACGTCACTAAAACGTCATCACCGTCTGATTTTTTTTAATTCGAACTGAGGTTAGAATTTTTATTCAATACCAAATTTAAAACTTTTAACCTGTAAATCATGTTTTTCCTATCAAAAACAATAATAACAATAACGTAGTAAAATTTCTTTCGCCTTAGGTATCACTTAACCACTAATTTAACCGCAGTTTATTACTTTCGAAAGCAACTATTTTTTTTTTTGATCAAAACGATTACTAATGAATAAAATAAAAAAAAAAAAAACTTCAATTTGTTTGTTTTATTTTTTTATTTTTTTTTTTTCACTTTCATTCATAAAAACAAAAAAATTAAACGTGAGACATCTTTGTAGAATGTCTCACAATTCACAAATTATTTGTTTTTATTTTTTGTGTTATTATTTCAAACCACATATGGAGTATTAAATATTTATTTTTTATTATTGGTTTTTTTTTTTTTTTGCTTCTTTTTTTCCAAAAAACATTTTTTTTTACTCTAACCAAACAAAAACAATTTCGAATTAATTCAATAGGTAATTCAATATTTGTTTTTTTTGTAAATGTTTGTTAAACCTATACATGTAATTAAATAAATCAAATATTTTCAAATTAAATAAAGCTGCACACTTCAAATAATGTTAATTTAATTGACGATAACAGTACTTTGTTTTTTATATACCATCTATTGTGAATTCAAAATTCTATTGTAAATCATTATTTAAGAAGATCGTTAGAATATGAATTAACGGATTTTATAGGTTAAATAATTTTTAAAGCAAACCTTTGTACATTTTATTTTTTATTATGGCACATCAATTAAATAAATCAAATATTGGTATATTGTATATAAAGAATATAACAGAATTATTTTTTATAATTCATTTATTGTGAATACAAAATTCTATTGTGAATCATTTTCAAAAAAAGGTCGTTCCGTTATGAGTTATAATCATATAATAGAAATTTAAGTTAGTTTAATTGAGCATAACCAATACTTGGCTTTTTATATACCATATATTGTGAATTCCAAATTCTATTGTGAATCACAATTAAAGAAAACCAATCAGTTATAAGCTATGAGAATTTATAGGTTAAAATAATTATAAAAACAAACCTTTTCGCATTTTTGTCTTTTTAATTATGACACATCAAATTAATTTGACAAGTAAAGTGACATTTCCTTTTTTTAAATAACTGTAAAAATTGTTAGGGTTGGGGAAAAAAAAATTAATTGTAAAACCATGTTTAAACTTATAAAAGTAAAAGTAATTTCTTTTTTTCTAATATCAAAAACAATTTGAAATTAAATTGTAGGCGTTCTGTAGATATGTTAACTGTTAAAGTTTAAATCTGAATAAGTGAATTTTTTAATGAAATTGAAATTAGTAATGATAAATTATAATTTTACAATTATTTTCGCTATACCTATGTTTATTATTATTTTTTGCCCATTTAACATAATTTTTCAATTGACATGTAATTAACGTTCAATGATAGACGCATTAAAAAACAAATTTTAAAAAATTGCGTGGTTTTCGGATTTTTTTGCTAATTTTTTTTTTTTTTTAGGTTTATCAGGGTTCGATAGATTGATTCGATTTTTGATGTTTTTTTTTATTTTTAGTTAAAGTAAAAGTTGACATCAAAAAACGGTACATGGAAAAAAAAATAGGAAAAACAAATAGAAAGAAATGGATAGAGAGTTTTAATATTTTTTTTACTCATTTTTCTTTAATATTTGTAATACGGTACGTGACCTAAATGTTTAAATTTTTTCTTAGAAAATGTCAATGACAAATTCACAAAATATACCAAAATTTTTTTTTTTTTCAAATTTGATTTACTTGTTTTTTTTTGTGAATAAAATGGTTAATTTGCGGTAGGTTACCAATGTTACCAATGTTACCAATATTTAAATCTTAAAAATCTTCTTAGAAACAAAGAAATAAAACTCAACATAACCACACATTTACAAATTAAGCCGGTTGAAGAGGACTATAATTTAAAATAATTCTATTTGTTTTGTCTGTAGAACATTGGATAATTGCGTGTGTATGTGTGTACGTATGTAAATGATAACATGGTTTTCCATTTATGGAAAACTCATGTTGCGGTTAACAAATAAACAGAAAAAAAAAACAAAAACAAATAAAATTCAAAATTTCTAATAAATAAATTATTAAGAAATAAATATGATTCGGAAATGTGTCACCAATTGAGATTGGTTCAAAAGCGTGTGAATGATAAAATTGAGTGGTTAATTATACGGAAATCAAAATCAGAAAAAAAAAACCTTCATATGATGGTATTTTGGAAAATCCAATTAATTTAAATTGTGGTTTATAGGACAAAGTTTAATATTAAATTATAATCTGACTATGATACTTTTATTTTATGACTTGTAAAATATTTACAAGTAAATACCGTATTAAACTGTAACTCAATTTGCAGTTAAATTTTATCATAAAAGGTCCCATATACTCTCCAAATTTAAGATTTAATATATTTCCAAAAGGGAGTGCAAAAAAATATATATATTTTACAATGCATGAAATTTCACTTCATTAAAATTTTTCATACATACATATGTATAAATAAATTTACATTATACAAGAAAAGGATTCTACGTTGTTGTTTTACTCAAAAAACCAACTTGTATAGGTTCCAGGTCCTTATGTTTTGAAATAATAATAAAAATCCTAAAAATTCTTCTATAACCAAAAAATATTACCAAAAACAAAATGTTCTATTTTCAATTCATTTAAAAATGTTTATCACGACAATTTCCAATAATTTGTTTTTGTTTTTTTTTTAAAAGAATGTGATTATGCAGATACTTTTTTTTGTTTTCATATGGAAAACATTTTCTATTTAATATTTAAATTTTAAATAACAAACCAAAAAAAAACAAAACAAAAGAATCAAAATGTGTTTGTTTAAATTGTCTTCGAACAAAATCATTTTCAGATCACTTCATATTATTATGATTCTATTCATTTTCTGAATATCACAGCATCACATTACATAATATATACTCTTTGAACATGAACTTGATTCTTTTTAACATAAATTTTGTCTATTTGCGAATACACTTGATTTTTTTTTAATTATTTTGATATTTTTTCACATTAATTTGATCTTTTTTTAAATAGAAATTGTCCCTAATTTTCAAATTAAATTGGTCCTTTTTCAATTAGCCCAGTTTCTTGGGATTCAGTGGTCAAATCAGCATGTTTGAAAAAAAGTCTTCACCGATTTTATAGTAGAATATAATTACAACAAGAAAAACAACAAAAAAATTAGAAATATAAACCTTCCCTAAAAATTTGTCTCCAAAAATTTAGGTGCCATTTTTTGGAACTTGTCTTATTTTTTCCCCCCTTTTTTACTTTCTATTCCAGAGTTGGGAACTAGATTTTCAATTCATGTCAGTTCGACTTCCCAGTCCCAAGATACGGAGATATTTTTAAAAATGGATCAAATTCATTTGGAAAAAGATCAAACTCTAGATTTTCAATTCATGTCAGTTCGACTTCCGAGTCCCAAGATACGGAGATATTTTTAAAAATGGATCAAATTCATTTGAAAAAAGATCAAATTCATTTGGAAAAAGATCAATTTCATTTGAAAAAAGATCAAATTCTAGATTTTCAATTCATGTCAGTTCGTCATCCGAGTCCCAAGATACGGTGACATTTTTAAAAATGGATCATATTCATTTGAAAAAAGATCAATTTAATTTGAAAAAAGATCAATTTAATTTGAAAAAAGATCAAATTCATTTGAAAAAAGACTAAGTTCATGTGAAAACACTATATGCATATACCTACACACTTCTTTTATAATTAAAATGAATACAAATACATAATATATATATATGTATATATATAAAAAATGTAAATAAAAAATTCACATGTTATTTCAAAAAAAAAAGGAAAAAAATAAAAAAAAAAAACAAAAAGGACATGCATGCCCTTGAAAGGATACAAGAAGATATCAATGAGAATTACAATAACAAAATATACAACATATAATATAAAAAAAATTACATTTAGTATAGGGAAATCATAAGTTTTAACATTGAAAAAAATTAAAAAAAATTTTTTTTTTCATTAACAAATCTCACATGGGCTTTTTTCTAAAATATATACATGTATATATACATATATACATTACTTTATATATTTATAAGTTTGTATATATACTGATGTATATATATATATATATTAGGAATGAGATGAAAAAACGCTAAAACAGAAAAACCAAAAAAAAATAAAATGGAAAATCAGAAAAGCTTTTTGTCTCTTTTTTTTATTTTTTTAAATTTTCCATTAGGACTTTTTTTTTTCTTTTTCCATCTCATCATTAAACCGTAGTTTTTTGTTTTTTTTTTGTTTTTATGTTTTTTATTTTATTTACAAGGTTTTCATTTTGTTTTTTTTTCCTCAATGTTTGACTTGAAAAGATTCGAATTTAATTTTTTATTTGTTTTTTTTTGCTTTTGTTTTAAAAAGGGCTTGGGGTTCTCTTTGATGCAAAATTTTTTATATTAAATGTACATACATATATATATATATATATATATATATATTTACAATTTTCTACGTTTATTTACTTACCAAACAAAATAATATTAACTTTCTTTAGTATATTATGGATTTTTAATATTACACATGTTTTTCGTCTGACCTTGAACTTTTATCTTCAGTTTTTTTCTTATTTTTATTTGTTTTTTTTTTTTTTTTTATCTTAAGATACAATTTTTTGCAACTATAATACAAGATACATAGATACAATTCTTTATATAGTATTTACGTGCCAACTTTCAATCATCTTTTGATTTCTTTGTATATTGTATACTATTTCGTATTCATGTCTTTAAAATTAGCTTTTCTTTCATATTTGTTTTGCTGTTTTATTTTTTTTTTTTTTTTAAATAAAAGTTTTTCCTATTTTCATAGCTGTTGTATTTATTGAATCTTTTGTATACACTTCTGTATAATGAAAGGAATGTGGAAAAAAAAGGGAGTCAAGAGATTGTTCGCGGCTAAAAAATTAAAACAAACCATGAAACAAAAAATATATTTGTTTTGATATAAAAGTTTATTATCCCCTATATATAAATCCAAATAACAAACAATTCAACTATTCATTCATTGGAATTATTTCAGAATATACGAGTTTATTATAGTTAGTAAGAGATGAAATGAAAAATTTACTATATTTCTGTCTCTTTTCAGCTTAAAGTGAATTTATTAGACTTTGTTTTATAAGTTGCAACAAAATAACCACAACAAAAACACTCTTAGTTAATTATTATTAATTAACATTGCATATTCAATGTTGTATAATAGAGTAAGTAGCCTGTAGATTTATAATGAAATATGCAAGTTCTAAATATTATTCATTTAGGAATTTTTTTTTTAAGTATAATTGCGTCAATCTAATGTGTTTTCCTGAATATGATATTAACTAGGGAATTTTTTTTTCAAGTATTTTAATTATTTAATTAAATGTATCTTGCAGAGTAATGTAATAAACATTGAAAACACTGTTGCCCTTTTGTTCTTGAGAATTTCTAACTATCATTTTTTTTTCAATTTAAGAAATATAACCTAAGATAACTAGTCATTTATCATGTGAAGTTTAGGAGCATGACTATAGCAAAATATACAGGCCTCGTTTTAATAATTTTAACGCGGTACTTTGCTTAATAAACATTTAAAACAATGTTGCATTTTCATTCCTCGACGAACTATATAGCTTTTTTATTCTAAGATATTTAGTCTAAGATATATCGCTAATTATCTTGTTAAGTATATACAAACAGGACTAGAAAAATATACAGGCCTCGTTTTTATATATTAAACATGCTACTTTGCTACAATATCACTTCTCCATTTTTTTTAATTTCTACCTACATAACTTTATCATTCTAAGATAATATATGGGCTGATTGTATTGTAAAGTATATACGTGCATGACTAAAAAAATATACAGGCCTCGTTTTTGATATGTTAACCGAACTACTTTGCTTAATAAAAATTAATAACAATGTTGCCCTTTCATTTTTTCCCATTTGTTGAAAAACTACATAACTTTGTCATTCTAAGATGATATATTGTCTAATTATGTTGTTAAGTATACGAGCATGATCCAAAAAATATACAGGCCTCGTTTTAATATCTTTATTAATGTACTTTACTTGTTTTATTTCTCATTTATTAAGAGTTACATTAAAAATCTTGAGTATGCTGACACGTATGTGAACTTAATAATAAAGACTAATTTTTTTGGTAAATTGCAGGAAGTAATTGTTGAAGACAAATGATTATTTGATTGTAATCAATTTACAACTCAATTCTGTGCCTGAGAATTAAAATTATTAAATTCAATGTTCTTTATAGTTTTCTTTTAAAAATTAATTTTCTAAATAAAAATCAAAATAATTTTCATATAATCTCATAATATGATTCATAATGGGTGCAGTATTTTTTTTTTTAATTTTATACTTTCAGCTACTTTTAGTTTTTTTTTTGTTTTACTTCATCTCGTTAATTAAAAATGCAACAATTACAATTATACTGACTGCATAATGTTTTCTTTTCATTTAATTTGTATTTTTTTATTTTTTTTCCATAGAACATTTCATTATATCAAAAATCTGTCTGTTTAATTCATTATGACGCATATGAATTAAAAAAATTGAATGATATTATAATTTTATTTTGCTATGGGTATAATGCTCATTATCATTTCGTATTTAATTTTTTTTAATACAAGAAAAGGAAGAGAATATACGAAATGGCTTAATTATTGTATTCAACTGAAAGCACAACAAAAATTCAGATTTATATTAAATCTCATGCAAATTAATAAATTAAAATAAATTAAAAAAAATTTATTTCGGATTTGGATTGTGTCGTACGTCAAAATAACACAAAAATTCAATGACAAGCCTCCTTTTTTCTCAATCATTTCACAGAATTCTGTCCAGTGTAAAATATTAAACATATATAGGTCCCTATATATATATTCTTATTAAAATGATTTATTTTTTATTTAAATTTTTACTTTCTGTTGTCATTTTCAATTGTTTTGTGATAAATTAAAAAAAAAATTCGGAGAAAATTTTTTAAACAAAATTTAGTTCCATTGGATTGAAATAAAGATTCTTTTTGTTTTATATTTAAATGAAAAATCAGCAAAATACAAAATAATATATTTGATACTCTTGTTTTGTAAAATGTTTAGTTTTTCTTTCATTAGTTTTGTAGATCTGATCTATGTGTAATCTGATCTATGTATTTATATATGATGTTATATATTTACTTTCTATGATTAAGTTTTTGTTTTTGTATAATTGAATTAACTAACTAATGTCAGTAGAGAGTTTTATATTTCAAATTACTGCATTTAATCTTAGAATAAGATTACAGGAAACACTTTTTTAAGCGCCATCAAAAGTTTTGGAATTTTAAATTACATAAATATCTTATTAAGTATCTTAAGAGATTTACTATATGTTTATATAATATGAACTCAAACAGATTTGTTAAATTAAAAAAGAAAATTGCAGTTTCTGTAACTAAATCAAACACTAATCAAGGCCTTTTTCATTGATTTAATAATTGACAATGAACAACTAAATTGTATTTTGCAATAATAATTTTAAGTTGATGGTTGATAGTTGATAAATGAATTCACAATTTTTTTCTAAATAGTTGAAAAGTCGCAATTCACAATACCATTTCAAGAAATTGATTGATACTTTTCAAATGTCAAATTAATAGTTGACTGTCATAATAAAGGCCCAATTTTATATTTTAAAGCTTTCGAACATTCGTTTATAATTGCCAATTTATAAGATCTCCACATATTTTATATAGGTATATTATGTATAATTTCCAAAATGCATCTTATACACTTTTCCCCATCAAAAAACTATCATTTCCTGGAACCCCTGGGAAATATACCACTATTTAATTAAAAAGAGCTAATATTGCTAAAATAAACGAGTAACTTAGTATGATATTAATAAGATTGCAAATATTTTCATCGGAATTCTAAATCTTGTTAAGTAATTAGAAAATTTTTAATATTAAACTTTCATTTCTTACTCATCCCTAAAACAAAAATAAAAAAAATTTAAGAAGTTTAAAATTAAAAAAATTTCTAAGAAAAATTAAAACAAAAAATATTTATTTAAAATTTTAAATAAAATTAATATTCCCGGAAATTCTAAACAAGAACAGAACCAGTTTTCTATTTTTGTTCATATGCCTCTGAATATTTTTCGCAGTCGTCACTGATCCAGTTATCCTGAAAATTTCAAATATATTGTGTGAAATTTAATATACAGTAGAACTTCGCCATTCTGAACTATAAGTAATTTTAACTCGATTACAACATAATGGTATTTTTTGTAGTTATTTGCAGTTTGTAACACTTATTTGTAGTGAGTTTTTAAATTTTAAAAATGTTTAAAATAAGTGTTTAAAAATTTGTAGAATCAAATTTAAAACTATATTTGACTGTACAACCATGCTTCTTAATCATACAGTTTCAATTATTTTAAAGTAAATTCTAATTTAAAATAATTTTTCGTTGAAATTTTATTGCAAAACTACCATTTAAAACTTTTTAAAATTGTTAAGAGTGCTAATTTGTTACAACATGTGACTCAAAAATGACTTTATCTTATTTCAACTTAGTAAGTTCATACTTATGTCAAAAATTACTTTAGATCATTCCTTTTTAACCTCATATTTTTATACGATGAACCACAATGTTAATTTCTAATTCAAGGGTATTTTTCCTAATTATAAAGTCAATAGTGATTCTATTTATTTAATGGATAAATCTGTAGGTAGCCATTAACAGTTATGTACTTTATTTTTTTTCACAACTTACTCAAGTACAGGCGACCCCAAAAATGATACACTGCTAATCGAGAATATCTTTAAAAAAAAAAAAACATTTAAATCCGTCTATTTCTTGTTTCTTCATTTTTTTAAATTTTTTTCTTATAGTGATCATTGATTACTATTAGTTTTGTAGTAATTCTGAGAATTTTTAAAATGAGTCACTCAAATCTTATAGACGATATCTCTAAGAGGAGACTCCCAAAAATATAAAAAAAACAGAAAAAGATAAAAATACGTAAAAAAAAAACAACCAAAAGCAATATTAGCATTTTTTTTTTATTTTCGATTGAAAGAAAAGCTTTTAACTTTAAATAAGCTTTGTACCAGTAATTTCTAGTAGACAATACAATAAAACAAAACAAAATACCCAAAATCGGTTTATTTTTTACTCAATTCGAATTAAATTTTTTTTTTATAAAATATCTCATAATTGATCACATTATTTTTGTTATTATTAGCGTTTTTGTTTTAAGTTCTTTTGTTTTATTTTTTTTTTAAATTTCATAAGAATTGTTATGATCTGAATTTTGTTAAAAATAAGTTTATTTTTCCAAAAAAATTAAATCTGATTGACTTTTTGATCTCAATGTTAAAAATACTCGAATATAGAATACAAGCTCAGAATATTCAAAACATACAATTCAAAGTCCGGTATTAAAAAAACAAAACTCAATTTGACCTGTAAATAGAGCAGAAATACAAAAAAAAAAAAACAAAAATGATAGGAAAAAAATGACGTAGGATATAAAAATGTTCAAAGCGTTTGTTTTGTGGTAAAATTGAAAAGTATTTTTTACAATTGTAAAATTATTTTTAGAAAGTAATTAAATTTTAGCAGTTCAAAATAGTGTTTATTTTCAAGGGGCTAATTTCACAAAATTTACAATTTGAATAAAAAATTCACAATTTTACAATTTGCATAAAAAATTCACAAATTTGTAAATATTATTAAATAAATTTTAAATATAATTTATAAAAACTGTAAGACTTGTAAACTTGTAAATTTGATGAAATAGGCACTTGATATAATTTTAAAAGATTTTTAAATCAAGAGTACAGCTTCTCGTAACTATCAATAATCTACCAGATTCCATGTGTTCGTCTAGCTAAAAACGAGTTCCACTTTCACTGTTTATAATTAACTTTAAACTAAAAGCAAATTAAATTTTACATAACTGGCGCAAATACCATTCTCACTGTATTCCGAAAAAATAAACAACTTATTCGGATTAAATTTGGACTCAGGATTAAATTGGGAGTTTCTATTAATTTTATTATATAACAGCCATGAATAATTATATATATGTATATAACTACAACTATTACTCCCCGATATATCTACCCAGTTATTTATACTTATCATAATAAAATCTTATTTCAAAAATACTCAAATCTATAAAATGCCGTTAATTCGTAAAAACCTTAGCATTTATATTTAATATTACAATTAAATTTATAGAAATCAATAAAATTTTAATTTCAATTAACAATGCCATTTGAGTTTTACTTATCAAAATCCAAAAAAAAATGAAATAACATCCAGCTATACAGATTTAAATATACATCTAATTAAAATTTGACTCATAATTTCACTCAATGATCATTTTTACTACAGTATATAGATAAATAAAATATCTTCTGATGATCAATTGAATATCAAAGTTTTTAGATGCTATTAAAAAACACTCAATTTTTTTTGTTCTCTTTTTGTTATTTATTGTTCTCTTTTGTTTTAAGCTTTTCTAAATTTAATTTCCTGATTTACTTACCACTCGCGAAATCAAAATCATATGAAAATCTATTTATATATATATATAGTATAACTTTCATATTAACACATATTATTATCTCTACACATATGTATATAATATAAATATATTTAATATAAAATTATTTGACTCATAATCATTATCAAAAGCAAAAATTAAAATTAAAAAAATAAAAAACAAAAAACAAAAAAACAAAAGCTTTAATATTTCCAGTTTATGATGAAGTTTAAAATTAATCTGTCACTGTATAGTTAAAGTTAGTCGCAAGTAATTCGCAAAACTGATCGCGTGTATACTTTAAAAAAAAAACCAAATTAAATATTAAATAAATAAAAAAATTTAATATTAAAAAAAAAATTAATCAGTTATTTTTTTTTTTCTTTAATTCATTTAAACTCTGTGATAAATGGAATAAAATTATTATTTAAAATATCAAAATTGTTCAAAAAAGTACAAAAATTGAAGAAAGAAAAAAAAAAAATTAAAATTAATCAATTAATTAAAAAAAAAAAAGTAAGATAATATAATTTAAATATATATAATATATTTAATGTATATACTAAATCGATTTATTTGCGATATTTTTAAAAAAAATTTATATAACGGTATTTTGAAATAAATAGAAAAAAAACGGTTTTGCAATTTTATTAAAATTATTTAGTTAATATTATTATAATTTAATTAGTGCGACTAAAAATTTTAAGGAAATTTTTGTGTATATGTGAAAACTGAAATGTGATTAATTGAAGGATTTAAAAAAAAAAAATATAAGATACTAATTTCAAAATTATATAATTTTAATTTATTGTATATATGGAATTAATTTTCTGTATATATCTGTATATTATAAATTTAAAATATTAAAATTATATACAAAAGAACGTTAAATTTTGAATTTTAAATAAAAAAAAAAACAAAAAATTTAATATTCATACAAAATACTTTACATTAAAATTAAATTATTAAATTATAGGTAAGAGACTTTAAAAGATGTCATATGTATATGATTAACATAAAATAATTAATTAATTACTAAGAAAAATAATATTAAAAGACAGTTAAAATGAAAAAAATTTCCCAAAAATTATATTTCGAAGAATATATGTCATTACATTCTTTGAATAATTATATATTCGAGTATCTTTTTTATTATTACCGACTGTTTTTTTTTAAGTATCTTAAGTATAAAGTTTAAAAAAAAAAAAACAAGTTAGTAACTATTATTTTATTCAAAATGATGATTCATTTTAGAGATACTTATGTGATGGATAAAATTATTAATTTTTTATTTACGTATCATGTTTTTTAATAGTATATCTATATTATGCGTTAAGATGGGGAGCGTTCTATAATCTTGGTTTAGTAAATCTCGTTTTTGAAAATCTCGTTTTTTGAAAATTTCGTTTTAGAAAATCTCGTTTTTTATTGAAAAATCTCGCTCTTTAGGAAATCTCGTGTTTTAAATTAAGAAATCTGGTTTTTAAGGATTTTTCAGTTGGATACAAAATCAGGATTATCAGCTTTTTCCAGAATATAACAAAAGAAAATTTTCTAAAAACAAGATTTTCTAAAACGTGATTTTCTAAAAACCAGATTTTCTAAAATGAGATTTTGTGAAGACGAGATTTACTGAACCGAGATTTCAGACCCAACCCGTTAAGATGAAATTGTTTAAAAACTATAGATACTAAAACCAGATTTTGTGAAGACGAGATTTACTGAACCGAGATTTCAGACCCAACCCGTTAAGATGAATTCGTTTAAAAACTATAGATACTATTAATTTACAATTAAATTTGCTGTAATTAATTTAATTTAAACTTAATACAAATTACAATTGTAATTTATTGAATGGAATACTAAATACTTGTAAATTTCGTATATTTCAATTCTATAAAATTTAATTGTAAATTATTTGGTGTAAAATTGTTTTTTTTACAATTTTACAAAAACTTGTTACCTTGATTTTAAAATATATACAAGTATATTTTTTGATTTGTAAAATCGATTTTCAATATTAATTAATTATAAATTATTAGTCACCTTTATTAAAACTTTTGTAATCTTTATTACTTGGTGATTTGTTTTTTTTTTTAATGTTTTTAATAGATAGAATTAATCATTAGTTAAATAAAAAAAAAAAAATGGTTGTAAATATTAAATAGTAGTATCTGGTAGTATGTTTCTATTTTTATTTTTTCATTATCAATGTATTGATAAACTTGTGCCTCATTAGAAATATATTAAAAAATTCTTTAGATTTTATGTTATAAGTTGTTTTTTTTTTTTTTAAATAGTATAAAGAATTTTAATTTCTTCAGGTTTGTTTTTTATGAGAAAAATTCATGTCTAGAAAATCTTATGAAAAAAAAATAAAATAAAAAGAATAAACGTTAGAACTAACAAGTAATAATAAAAAAAACATAGTTAATATATTTGCTTTTAAAAAATGTAAGAGTTGGGTAAGAGTTATAAGAATAGATTTCAAGGTTATAGATATTATATAGAACTAAATCGTATAATTCAATGACTTCAAATTTATAAGAATATGTTTTGTTTTTTTAAGTATAAAGTAAAAATTAAGATTAAATTTAAATTCGACTTTTAGTTTATACTAAAGTTGGTTTACAAAGAAGCTTGTGTTTTTGAGTAAAATTGACTATTAAAGAATTGTGGAATCTAGTACAAGAGTAGAACTGGAAACTGTTGAGTACTATTGATATTGTAATGTTTTTACAAATATCAAGATATCAAAGCAAAATGTTAGTTGGTATTTTTCAATAGAAACTTTAAATTTCAAACAATTTCAAATAATCAATAATATAACAGTTATCTGACTTAGAAATTGTAGATATACTAGTGGAATAGATTTAAACAAATATTTGTAGTTTCTTAAGTGATCTATATTCTAGTAGAGTGGTCATTCTGTAGTTATACCTCATTTATATGGAATTCTGAAGTTAGCCTTATATTTTTCTTATTAACAATTTAAATGCTTAATCTTTGATGCTCCATTCTAATTTCCGAATAATCAAGACATTTTCCAAAATCTAATAGAAACATTAGATTACCTAGAAACTTATCGAATTTTCGATAATTTCTACACACCCTATTAAATATATGTCATTATTAAGTACAAATTACCAATTTCTATGTAATAATGACGTTTAAAATATCAAAATAAGTTTTTAATATAAAAAGTTTAAAAAAATATTTTAAATATATTTTTAAAATCTAATAAAACCTATGGATTACTCAGAAACTTATCGATAGAAACTATACGATAGTTTATATATAAATTATTAAATATGTACCGTTATAAAGTACTAATTACCATATTCTATGTAATAATGACGTTAAAAACTCAGATCAATGAATTTTTAAATAAACTTTTAAAATTAAATAAAACTTTTGAACTTTAAAAGATTACTTTTAATTAATAATTTTTATAAACAATACATAAAAAAAAACTTTCTTATATATTCCATGTCCCCAATAGATAATCATTTTCATTAATAATATATAGCCTTTAACATTTCAAAATTATTAGATTTCGTCCATTAAAAATGACAAATTTAAAACAAAAGGAAAATAGAAAAATTTTTTTAATTAATTATTTATTTCTATATATACAATAATAGCACAAATCTAAAAAAAAATATTAAATCAAAGCTCGCAAAAACCGTATTTATTAATTAACTTATTGATTAAATTGTATATATATACTTTATTATAATAATAAAATAATGTCATTAATTTGGTTTAATTAATACTATAAAATAAAAAATTTTCATTGAACTTCCTTGTAAGATTGTAATTGTAAAAAATGCGGTAGTAAATAATAAAATTAACTATTTTTTTATTACACTTACTATAAGTTCTTTACACTTATAAAAATCTCATTGTACTTATTATTACATACTAGTTTCCTTTAACAAGTAATAACTCATACTAAATACAAATACAAATTTAAAGAAAAAAACAATTTCTAGGACCCCAATTTAAAAAAAAGAAAAACAAAATAAACTTTTAATTCAATAAAAATAAATTCAATAAAAAAACCTTAATAATACTGTTATAATTTCCTAGTTTCCGTTACAAATTAACTTAATATAATCATATATGATTATGCAATTTATACAAAATTATTTAATTTATAATACTTAGTATATAATGATGAATTAATATGTATATATATATTTATAAAATTTGTTACAATTATTGACTTTAAATTCAATAATAAAAAACTTGGATTACAAAAAAAAAACCGGCATTATAAAAGAAAAAACATAACCTAAATAAATATTATTATTAGAATGAAAATTAATGGTATTAAAACTTTTTTTTAAAAAAAAATGCTAACCATTTTACGAACAAAAAAGTAAAATTTTTTTTTAACTTAAATTATTATAATTCTAAAAATAGTTTGTATATTAAATTAATAGGTAACTACTATAAGAGTTCAAAAAAATGAATTTAGTACAAAATTCAAAAAGGAAAATTCAAATTTATTCAAAAAAATAAAAAACAAAAACTGATTATTAGTTACTATTATTAGGAAAATTCTAACCACATACAGTATAAAAATATAACAAAAAATATTGTATTCTGATTATTGTTATTCTTTCATATGCTTTTTGTATTAAAATTAAATTTTATTTATAATGGAAAAAAAACATATACATACACTATAGAATACTATACTTTACGAGTTTTTGACCTACAAATATATACAATTATTTTCCCTTCAACACGTTTGTTTTTGTTTTTTTCTTATTACTACCATAAGGTATGCTTTACATATACACGTTTATTTTCATAAATTTCTTTTCATTTTAAAAAAATTTTCCTTGTTTTTTTTTTACCCTTTTCAGAATTTTCTTATGTTTTCTTTTTTTTTTCTTGTTATTTCGAAACACATGTCTTAGAAAATATTTTTTTTATTAAAGGTAAATAAAATCTAACATACTTACATATGCATACTATATTTCTCATTTGTGTTTTCTTTTTGAAAAAAAAAAACATAACCTTAAAATTGTGACATTAAACTCAGGATATTTTTTACTCAGTATATATATACGCAATTTTAAGCTACATGTTTATCTGTGAGTTATGACTCATATTTACAAGAAATTTTTTAAGATACATTAGCAAAAATTTAAATTTATATACGCAATTTTAAGCTACACGTTTATTTGTGAGTCATGACTCATTTCTACAAGAAATTTTTTAGGCTACATTAGCAAAAATTGAAATTTATTGAAATTTAATTGGCGCACTTAATAAAGTTCGGTTGCACAGCCCTGGCTTACAATTAAACTTCATATAAAATGGGTATTGGATAAACTATTTTCGGAAAATGATATCATTATTCAACTTGACTTTAATTCCGTTAATATTCCGCTATTAAAATTTAATTGGCGCACTTAATAAAATTGGGCTGGACAGTCATTGCTTATAATTAAACTTAATTTTAAATTGGTTTTGAATAAACTATTTTGGGAAAATTAAATCAGTATTCGATTTGACTTTGATTCCGTTATTAAAATTTAACTGGCGCACTCAATAAAATTCAGTTTTACAGCCCTGGCTTTTAATTAAACTTCATTTTAAATAGGTCTTGAAGAAACCATTTCGGAAAAATTATACCAATATTCGATTTGACTTTAATTCCGTGTTAATATTCCGTTATTAAAATTTAATTGGCGCACTTAATTAAATTGGGTTTGAAAACCCTGCGCATTTTAATTAAACTTAATTCAAATTTTGTATGGAATTAAACGTTTATGAAAATTTAAATCACGAGGTATATGACTTTGCTTCAATTCTATATATGCCAACTTCCAATTCTGAGCTGATTAGCGTTAATGCATGTTTCTAAATTTGGGAAATCTTTCTCAGTCAATATGTTATTTAAAGTGATCGTACCACAGGGCTAATAAAAATTTGGCAAGAGTCAAATTTTAAATCGGAACAATCCTTTTCTAAATTGAAGGCTATTTATAGTCCAGTATATGCTTAATTACAGTCAATATAAATCCTTTATTTATCTTGATTTTTACACTTAACGTGCATATACAAACATATAAATCCATATATACATACATATAAAAAAAGATTTTCTAACTCTTAAAAGTGAAAAGTTTGATTTTCTTTTATACAAACTTACAAAAAAAAAATTACAAAAAAAAAATAAACAAAAATTATTTTCATTGCCTACCCTAATAATCGCCAATTCAAATAAATGAGAATGGAAAGAGATAGAATATAAAAAATCTTTTAATAAAACACAACCCAAAATAATAACCAAAAACATACAAATATACAAAAAACAAATGTGCAATAACAGCAAGACTATAAAAAAAATCAAGCAAACAAATTTTGTTATATTATGGATGTACTTTAAGATTCATACCCTGGATACATATTTAAAGGACATAAATAAGAATTTGATCCTTTTCATTTTTAGATTTTTTTTTTTTTTTTACAGTTATATATTGAATACAAAAACTAAGACGAACATAAGAAATAACAATAATAAAAAAGGAAAAACATTTTCTTATTTGACTTTTCCTTAGAAAAAATTTTCCAACTTATTTAATATTAAATTATAAAAAAAAATCAAATTTGTTTGGGTCGTATGTTTCTCTTAATTTTTGCAGGAGTTATTTTACATTATACATAAGATATAAAATTAATATTAAAATATATACATGGAAATCATTTGAATTCCTTTTTAAGTTTAAATCCTTTTGAAAATTCCCTTTGAAATTTTTAAAAATGTTTATGTTGGAAGAATTATTTATGACTATAAGACTGGAATTTGTACAACAAATTTATTAATATGATGAATAGTCTTGTCAATTTTGAATATTATTAATCCTAAAGGGTATAAAAGATCTCGACCCTAAATATTAGTTTGTACATTATTTACATTTAAAATATCAAACAAATTATATAATAATATTTTTTTTATGGTATAATAACTTAATTGTTGAATTAATAAGCCTATTTGTACCATAGATTTATAGATTGAAGTTATAGATTTAATTGAGTATAACTCAAAATCTGATCTGAATATTTCAAGTACCAAAACAATTACCAGTACCATTATCTAATTATTACTCAGTATTTTATCAAGTACAATTATTACTAAGATTTCAATATCTTACAAAAGAATCATATAAAAATACTTTTAATTCCTAGAAATTAATTAAATTTCGAGTTTGATTACTTTTGTAATTATTTTTTAATACTTAAGTACTGTCGAGTAATTATGTACCAAGAAATACTTAAATATTAAGAAATCAATTATTTTCCAAGTATTCAAGTATTTTACAAATATTTTCTTTCGTGAAGTCCAATACCCTAAAATAAGAATTTATAATAAAGAGGATCCAGTATTATTAGAGTTTAAATTGAAATTTGTATGATTCCAGGTAGTTTTGGACTTTATGGGTACAACCCGAACTTCAAGGCATGGTATTCATTTAAAATTTAAAAAAATAAACAAGTTCACAAGATGACGAAATACAATCTTCAAAAAAATCAATTTATATTTGGTATTTAATGAGTTTAATTACTTTTGTAATAAGTTTTTAGTACTTAAGTACTTTCGAGCAATTATTGTCCAAGAAATACTTAAATATTAAGAATTCAATTATTTTCCAAGTATTCAAATTTTTACAATTTTATTTTACAAATATTTTCTTTCGTAAAGTCCAATACACTATAATAAGAATTCATTAATAAAGGAGACTCAGTATTATAAGAATTTAAATTGAAATTTGTATGATTACAGGTAGGATTGGACTTTATGGGTAGAACAAAACTTTCAACGCTCCATACAAATATTTAAAATTAAAAAAAAAAACAAGTACAAGTACAAGAGATAACGAAATACAATCTTCAAAAAAATCAATTTAATCATTTTGTATTTAATATTAATTCTTAGAATAAAATTTAATTCAAAAAGTAATTAATCAGAAAAATTGTACTTATTGACAATATCACCAAAAAATATTTAACCCTTATGCCAATGTCATTAATATTTATTTTAAAAATTTAAATGTCAATAGCATTTTAATCAATATGATTAAGAAATAAAAATGTAAACTCTTGAATCAATTATTTTAATATTTTTAAATCAATGATTAATTTTTTAATACATATTTATAAATCCAATTAAACAATAATAAATTTATATAAACTACTAGAACTTTTCTGAGACACATTTTTGTCAATTAAATGAGTAAATGACATGTTTTCAAAATAAAACAAATAAAACTGATTACAATGATCACAAATGAATCATAATTTTTAGTATATATAAAAAATGTAATTAAATAATTAAAAAATAATTTAAAATTTAAAAAAAAAAAATAAAACAACTTAAGTACTTAAATAATTCAAATATAATATATTAGAAAATTTTTCTGTGATCATATAATAATAATAGCAAAGAGATTAGATAACACAATGCTGATAAAATGATTACTCTATGTACTCTGTTGCCATTTTTCTTATATAAATACTTTATATACTGATACTGAATTACTTTTCTTCTTGCAAGGTAATCAATATAATACTTATCATAGAGTAGATAATAGAAATACGAGTATACGAGTACAAGTATGAGAGTATTCTAGGGTACATGCAATAAGGCCAAATGAAATGAAACAAAGTTGCACTTTTTTGGCTTTATTTCAATACCACATTTGAAATAAAACCATTATTTCTTGATTTTCGGTTTTATTTAATTTTTAAAAATTTTTTAAAAAGAAATAAAGCCAAAAATTTTTTTAACATGAGATAAATCAAAATTAGTATTATCGCCTTATCCAGAATATTTATATATACATATATGTATAAAAATCCAGATTATAATAACGTGAATATACCACATTCTGACTCAGGAGGGATTTTATAGTACATTTTGAATCCAACTCTAAAATCTCTTTTAATTCAGAATACCACGTATACACATA
This sequence comes from Dolichopus griseipennis, assembly GCA_963082915.1. NCBI lineage: Eukaryota > Metazoa > Arthropoda > Insecta > Diptera > Dolichopodidae > Dolichopus > Dolichopus griseipennis. Next base: position 141,049,148 of record OY720442.1, on the reverse strand, counting down.
TATCAATATTCTGCGAAATCGGTAATCCTGATTTAGAATCCAAGTCAATATATATATATACATACTGGAAAATGGAATACCCTGATTTTGAATCCAACTCTAAAATTTCTCTCAATTTAGAATCCCATATATACACATATATATAAATATTCTGGGAAAAGCGGCAATCCTGATTTTAAATCCAAGTCTAAAATCTCTCTTAATTTAAAATCTCGCATATATACACATATATATAAATATTCTGTAAAAGGGGAATACCCTGATTTGGAATCCAACTCTGAAATCCATTCTAATACAGAAACGTACACATATGTATAAATATTGTATAAATGTAAATTTCACTAAATTTTTGAAAAATAACAATTCATTGCACAGTAAAAAAAAAGTTAGCAATTTGAAATAAAATTAAATTGGCTTTATTTCATTTGGCTTTATTGCATGTACCCGTATTCTATAGTATTTATAGAAATATTTACATGTACTCTTCTTACAAGTTTTTTTTATTTTTTTATAAAAAAAAAATTAAAGGTGTGAAGTCCCTAAAATTTGTAGATTTTTTTTTAAAAGCTTTGATTTTTTTTCTGAAAATTACAAAAATTAATTAAAAAACTTTATAAACTTACAATTTTTTTATATATGAGTACATAACAAGTTTTTACCTAATATTTACTTAAAACTGAAAAAATAAAATAAAATAAAAAAAAAAAAATTTATCTAATAAACTTTACTTATCTAATCAACTTTTGTACTTATAGATCGTTTAATTATTTAATTCATATAAACTTTTAAAATAAATTTTTTCCTTCTACGTAATTTTTAGTAGTTAAGAAAAAATTTATTGAAAAATTTTTTAATATTTTTCTACAACAACAAAAAAAAAGCTTAGATTCGAAACCGCGTACCACTTAAGAAATCTGATACCATTTAATATCTAGCGTAAATAAGTTTTGTGATAACAAAACTTTCTTATCAAAAAAAAAAAAAAAACAAAAAACTTATCAAATATTTACTTATTTCGATTTTTTGCTTTTTATTAACAATTTTAAAAAGTTCAGTGTTGAATAACAAGTGAATGAGACGCAGGTGAATAATAATTGAATGACGAATACAAATTATCTATATATGTATGTTGTAATATTTATTGAATCAGTATCTTGTCAGTGTTTTGGGTTGTGGACGATATTTAATATTCTAATTAAATATATGACAAATTATTTTGATAAATTACAAATAAATTCCAAGAAATCGAAAATTAACCAACGAAGTTAATGGTATTTCACTTATTGTAAAAATATTATTTTAGTGATAAAACTAACAGATTATAAAGTGATTAAATTAAATATAGTGTATAGAGTGTGCTAGACAATGCAAAAGTATTAAATCACTGATTGTTGTAAGTACCTACATGTAAACTTAATAATAGTCTTTTATTCTACAAAACACGTATACAGTCATAATGTAAACATTTGTAAAATAAAAACAAAAATAAAAGAATAATCAAGGTAATCAAACTATCATACATTTCACCTTGTTATACATTTTTTGTGGAATTATTTGAATACGAACATTAAAATGTATCCGAAAACAAAAATTCTTGACCAACCTTTTTTTAGTTTATATTTTTTGGAAATTATTCTATTAGGTGTATCTAGTATCTACTCGATATTTTTTTTAATATTTACTATTACGAAAGATAACCAAAAATTAGTTAATTTTTCTATGAAAGGGTGAGCTCTAGTATATAGTTACACTAGATTAGAATAGTTTGAACTTAAAATGGTAATATTTAATCTTCTTTATTAATTTTGTAGTTGTTGTTATTATTTTTTTGACAATGAAAATTGTAATCGCAATTTTGGTAATATTACAAAAATATGTGTGTACTTAATAGTAGTACTCGAATCAAATATTATTGAATTTGATTTCAAAATTATGTTTTCAATGGTAATGATCAAGGTTATCAAAATTTTATTGAAGACTAAATTTTTGAAAAATGTCAGGGATTAACTTACAGTAACTGTTTGAGTACTTGAAAAATATTCCTTTGATTTAGTTGAAGTTATTCGAACTCTGTAAAACAAAAATTTTTACATTTTTAAAGAATAATTTTTGAAATACCAATTCTTAAAATAATCATTATATTACTCATTAAAAATATTTGTGTATCTAATAGAAGTACTTGAGTTAAATATTATTGAATTTGATTTCAAAATTATGTTTTCAAAGGTAATGATCAAGGTTATCAAAATTTTATTGAAGACTAAATTTTTCAAAAATGTCAGGGATTAACTTACAGTAACTGTTCGAGTACTTGAAAAATATTCCTTTGATTTAGTTAAAGTTATTCGAACTCTGTAAAACACAAAACAAAAATTTTTACATTTTTATAGAATAATTTTAAAGTACCAATTCTTAAAATAATCATTATATTACTCATTAAATACTCGGTATTCAAATATATATTTACATGTAATCAGAATTTTGGTAATATCACAAAAATATTTATGTATCTAATAGAAGTACTTGAGTTAAATATTATTGAATTTGATTTCAAAATTATGTTTTCAAAGGTAATGATCAAGGTAATCAAAATTATATTGAACAATAAATTTGAAAAAATGTCAAGGATTAACTTACAGTAACTGTTTAAGTACTTCAAAAAAAAATATTTTTGATTAATTACTTCAATTTTAGAACTTATTAAAAATAATTTGTTAAGATATTTTTATATATTTTGATATTTAAAATAAATTCTTTCTAGAATTTTTAAATTTCATTTTATTTAATAGTTTAATAGTAATTTGTTGTAATAGAATCATTTTAAATTACCAATTTCTATAGTAATGATTATATTACTCATTATACACCCAGTACTCATACAAACATTATATACTTGGTACTCATTGTATTTAAATTATTAATATCTCTCTTCACCTCCCACTAAATTGCTAAAATGTATAAAATCAAGGTTATTTCCCAAAAATAATACTAATACTTCTAGAATTTAATATAACAGTTGACCCACAAATGATCATCCGACAACATTAACTCAATTATTATCCATTTAATTATTTCAATACCCGCCACATACAAAGCTTTTATTTATTTTCACAATCTACTGATTTCGCAATTGTCCATTAAAAAAAATTCCAAAATAATTTACAGCATTTTAAACCGTTAATTAGTATATCCTTTGAAATATATATAATTTTTTTTTTTAAAAAGAGACAAATATATACAGATCCTAAATGATGACTAAATAATATTGATGATGACGACAATTTGTTTGAATCCAAAAAAAGAAAAAAAAAGACAAATTCTAAAAAAAAGCCATACTTTAATTTCGATCAAAACATTTAAAATGTCCTTTTATTTAACGTTGTGTTAATTTTAACCTAATTCCAAATGATTTTAAATAATTAAGAGAAATATATATATATATATATATATATATATATATTTATGTATTTCTTTATATAATTATACAAATTTATATGTAGGTATATATAAATATTATTAATGATTAGACTACAATTTTGTAGCAAGGATAATTTTATAAAATTCCTCTAAAACTGAAAATCACTTTAATTTATTATCCTTGAATTGATTTTTTATGTAGTAAATAAAAAAAAAACTAAAAAAAAATAAAAAAAAAAAACAACAAAAAAATTTAAATGAGGACATTCTCTTGACTTAAATGTTTAAATAAAAAGTTTATATATAAATAAATAAAATATTTAATCGATAATTATACACAGTATATGCCGATTATCATTTTAATCTAGAAACATATTATATTTTTCATTAAAAGCATATTTAAATATTCTATACAGTTATGGACATATAAAAAAATTTAATAAATTAAATTGTTAACAAATCCCTTAATTAAAATATATTTTTTTAAAGTCTACCCTAAAACGGCTGCTAAATAAAAAACGCTTACAATTATGCATCATATAAGTTCATAACTTTTTCTACTATTTTGAAATGAAAACTGTATACAGTTAAAAACAGAACTTATTTTGGTACATATTTTAATCCAAATTAATTTAACAGTAAATTATAACTTTTTATAAATACTTTGGAAGTAGCTGTAGATCTGTCAAAATATCAGAACAGATCTGTCAAAAGATCAGAGCAGAGCTGTCAAAAGATCAGAGCAGAATTGTCAAAAAACAGTTGTTTTTTAATTCGGAACGCTTACAGTTCCTCACAGTTGTTTTTTTTTTATTTCAGAACATACTCAGAATTCAATGTATGTGCACAACAAAAATATGTCCCGCATAGAAATTTGACAACGTCATTTTGACATTTTATAGTTTACCAAATTGATTTTAATTTCAATATGAAGGGACTCAATAAACCTGAAGGAATAAAAATGACAGTTTAAATCAAAAAGACAGTCAATTTTACAAAAGTCAAGTAATAAAACTGACAGTTTATTCTGAAACTTATTGTTTTTTTTTATTAAACTCTAACGGACTTTGTGTAGCATTTACTCTGAGCGTATTTCGAAGAGTTTACTCTGAAGTATGATATAAATGAAAAAATAAACACCTCCTTACTTAAAAAGGCAGTTGCAATTTTGATTGACTTATGCTTGGTAGCGAATCACACACTAATCCGTAAACATGTTATTGTATAAATTATATTAATAATTGTTCCCATTTATATGGTCATAACTGTAGTTTACCCAAATTTAATAGTTAGGAATGCCAATGACAGTATAATAATTTAAGTAACAAGCTTTTACAATTATATTTTCATAATAATAGAATTAAATTTATTTCATTGATTTTTTTTTTTTTTTGATTTTGGTTTTGTTTTTTTTTTTTTTTTGGAAACTTTTCGAGGACATTTTTTTTTTGCTGTTTTTTTTTGTATTGATTCAAACTGTGGAATAAAAGAAGTGATGAAACAAATGGAAAAAGACAAAAGATAATTATATATATATATATATATATATATTAAAAAAAAAATTACAACTAATTGTCCTTTATAAATATTAACAATAAATTATATTTTGTCTCTTTTCTTTTGTTTTTTTGTTTTTCTAAAAAAAAAAAAATGACACCAAAATAAAAAAAAACTTTTGAAAATAACGGATGTATGTGTAAGGACTTTAATTTTTAAGTAAAAGTTTAAGGACAAAACAAATTCTTATATAAATATTATGTTATATAGATGTATGTAACTTATTTAAGAATATTGTGTCATGCAGTGTACATGTACAATACAAATTGTTATAGAAACTTGGGTTTTTGTTTAATTTCAAACAATTATAAGTTTTTTGTTGTTTTTGTTTTTGTTTTTTTTTTCATTATTGTTGTTGTCATATTAAATGTTTAAGTATTTTTTATAAATTTGAGTGTAATTAATTAGAAGTGAGATAGAAAATATGATAATATGAAAATTATATATATAATGAATTGTTTCATGTTTCATAATTAGAAAAGTACTGGGAAAAACATTTTGATGTAATTATCTTTGATTAGTTTATAACAGTAGTTTACAAGTTATTTAAGTACAGGAAGTTCTAAAAAAAAGAATTTAATCGTTTGAAATGTTTAGAATTTGAAGAATTAATCTTGTAATTACTTTATCATTGGTTAACAACTTTTTAACTGACATAATCTAATTGATCTTTTGTAGCTGCTGATCGAAGTGCAAACCATTTTTGTAGATCTTTGTTGTTATTGTTGTTTTTGATGGGGATAGAATAGCATCCTTACTTCTGGGTATTACGACCCGTTGTGCATCCCAATTGTTGATTTAATTTTTTTTTTATCATAATATTATTTCATGTTTATGTATTTGGTTATCAAGGTGATTTTGCAAAAGAAAATTATTTTGCCTGAGTTGAATGGACCCAACACTTCCTTAATTAATAAGTCTTGTGATAACCTACTACACGACAGAGACCTTTACTGACTGCAATTTAGATGAATGATATTTAGTAACTGCCGATTGATCTTTAATAACTGGCGATTAATCTTCAGTAACTGACTACCGATTTTGAGTTTCTGACAACTGATCTTCAGTTACTGATTACTGACTATTGGTATTCAGTTACTGATTACTGATCTTCAGTTAGTGATTAGTGATCTTCAATTACTGAATACCGGTCTTCAGATATCGACTACTGATCTTCAGTTACTGACTACTGATCTTCAATTACTGACCACTGATTTTCAGTTACTGATTTTTAGTTACAGACGACTGATCTTCAATTACTGACTACAGATTTTCAATTATTGACTACTGATCTGCAGTTGCTGACTTCTGAAGATCAGTAGTAAGTTATTGATTACTAATCTTCAGTAACTGACTACCGATTTTGAGTTTCTGACAACTGATCTTCAGTTACTGACTATTGATGTTCAGTTACTGATTACTGATCTTCAGTTACTGATTACTGATCTTCAGTTACTAACTACCGATCTTCAGATATTGACTACTGATCTTCAGTTACTAACTACTAATCTTCAGATACTGACTTCTGATCTTCAGTTACTGACTACTGATCTTCAGGTACTGGTTACCGTTATTCAGTTAGTGACAATGTAAATAGATCCTTATATAAAAGAGGTTCATTAATCAGAATTTATTTACATTCTCAAAATTTTTAAACTAACTGTTACGTTTCATAAAATTTTTAAACTAACTGTTACGTTTCGAGTTCTTTTAATTGAAAACAATTGTTTATACCCTTTTTATTTCAATTTCATATTTGTATTCATATTAATAAACCATTATTTCATTAGAACATTGTTTCATTGAGTCTTAATTAGTTAAAAAGTACAAAAATACAAAAAAAAGTTGTTAATGAGGCAAAAAATATAATGATTAGCCTGGCCTATACCAATATTAAATTTCTTTAATAAAAATACAAAAAAAAACCTGAGTATATATGAGTTAAAGTAGTTATATCAGACTATAGTAATAAAGGGTGAGTGTTTTGTTTTTTGTTGATAATATTTTAAATTCTATGGTGAGTTACTTGTTTTAAAGTTTATTATGTTTTTGTATAGTGTATGTTATATGATGTCCTAGTTATATTCAGGACTAAAAAACAAATCATAATTTTTTTCTCTGCTTTACTTTTACTACTTTTTATTATTGAATATATATATATATATATATACATTATACACTATGGAATTTTTTTTTTGCACTTATATCAACTACTAATATTTTTTACTGTAATTTTACCCTGTCTTGTTCTTGTTTTGATTTTATTGTGTTTGTTTTTTTTTTAAAGGATTTCTTTTTTATTATCCTTCTTAAACTTTATGAAACATAAAAGCATTAAGGTTAATGTTGACGTTGAACTCATTTTTTAGTTATTATTATTTTTTTTTGTACATATATATATATATATATATACCTATATATAAAATGTACCTCTTTTCACCTATAAGTTATAGCTGCTTTTTAGCACATTTTCAAAAAATTTTGTGAAAATGTGCCTATATAGTTTCACTCTGTCCGTCCGTTCGTCCGTCTGTCTGTCCGTCTGTCCGTATTTTTACAAAAACTTTTACATCGTTTGAAATAGAGAAAAGAAATTTTAACCACGAATAGGTATTACAAAAAAAATAATTTCGTAGAAGAATTTTTTTCTGCAGCCCCAGCTGCAGCCTCCAAAGTTGGGAAAACCCTATATTCAAATTGTTATAACAAGAGTTATATTAGGTGTATTTTCAATCTGAAAACGGCAAAAGATAGCTGGTTTTATAAACTTTATAAATTTTTAAAAATAAATGTTTAGGGTTGCCATACGGTACTAAAATCTACCATTATGCAAAACTCAATTTTTGCAAAATTTTTGGCTACACATATCTTCTAAACGGGCCAAGCTAGGATTTTGAAATTTTGGGAGTAGTTAGATCCTCTGAAATAAGTAGAAGTCGGTTAACTTTCCGGTAACTTGAATACCTGTTCTATTTTTTTTTTGTTAATATACAAAATTTGAAGGTCCAACATTATACTTTAACTTATGTTAAAAGATTTTCTTAAATTTAAAAGGGGTTCTTTAAATTGAAGAAAGTGACTCTCAGTTTTAACCATTTTTGCTTAAATAGTAAAATTCTAAGTAAAATACCAATTTTTTGTGGAATTCACAATTTAATTACTAGAACCTAAAAAAGTGGTGGGAATGGGAGTAGTGAAGATTAAATCCTTGAGAAATTGGGCAACATTCTCCATAGAGGGGCTATTAGGACCTAAAGGGGCTAAATTAAAAAAAATTACTGTTTTTATAAGTAAGTAGTAACTTAGTCACCAACGTATACATTAGGTTCCGATAAAATACTCAGTATGAAAAATTGTATTATTTTGAAAATGTGCTTTTTTAAAAACCCTTGGTTTTTTTCATCACTTGTTATATTTAAACTTTAACGTTTGTACTTGTGTTTTCCTCCTCACTTCACTCTAAATGAATTTAAAAAAAAACTTTTGTTTCATTTTTTTATTTTTTTTTTATGAAACTAAGGTCGTTTTTTTATTGTTTTTCTTATATCTGTTTTTTTTGAAACATAATTAAATTCTAAAGTGACAGGACAAAGCTCAATCATACTCATAAATATAACAGACCAAAGAATGATAAAAAAAACTTAACTTATCATGTAATATGAGACTTGTTTTAAAACTTAAGTTATAAGTAGTTTATTAAGTTACAAGAGTTAAGAACTTAATAGGGGGTGTTTCGAGGATGAGTGTTACCAATCCCAAATACAGAAGGTGGAAGATCATTAAAAGTTATATCCACTTTGACCTGAAAAATAAAACTAAAATATAGAAAAACTTCTATTAAAAAAAAAAAACTTTAAATATTAAGTTACGATTTACACTTTACATGCATTTAAAACGAGTACAAATATTGGAAATGGAATATTAATGTTTAATTGTTAAAAAAAAAAAAAGGAATCCATTTTTTATAGCAAATTTTTTTTTTTTTTGAGGTCAGATTAAAGTAACGAGGAAATAAATTTAAAAAAAATGTACAGAAGCATTTTATTACCCAAAGTACGAGTACATTAAAAAAACTGAAAAACATTCTAATGCAAACTTATTAAAAATTGAATTGTGAATTGTTGGAATGAAAAATGAAAGAATTAAGAGCAAAATATAAATCCATGCATTAAAAAGCCCGTAAAATATTAATGTACTATATACTTCAAAGTTTTTATTTTATTTTTTTTTTTTTTTTTTCATTTTTTAGAATTAAATTAGCGTTAACATTAATTTCTTAAATTATTATAGCATTAAAAATTTAAATAATATTAATCAGAGAAATAAATGAAAGTGTATAACAAAGCTAAAGAACTTTTTATAACAGACAGAAGTATAAAAAAAAAAACAAAACAATAACCCAGAGGCGGAGAAGGGGCGGGGAGGATGTACAAATAATTGTACTTATGTCTTATTCTTGTTCTTTTGAAGATTAACATAAATACATAGCTTTCCGTTTTCTGTTAATTTGTATAAAAATGTTAAAATGAACACAAAACACTTTTAAAAACCTTGAAAAAAAAAAATGAAAAACATTTATTTAATAAATAAAAAGAAAAGTATATAATGTATGTGTGTGTGTTACCTTATGTATAATAAATCTTATTATATGAAATTTTTTTTGTTTTTGTATTTTATGTATTAAACATTTTAAAAATTCTTTTTGAAAAATATAAAAACGAAAAAAAAATTAGATGTGGAAAGGTGTAAAAAAGTATGTTTTCAGGGAATAATATCTTTAAGATACATATACCTTTAAGATATAAATTTTAATATGAATTGATGTAGTTGGCAATCATTTGGTTTATTAAACTAAAGAGTGAAAATTCTCGATTCAGATTAAAAAATATTTTATTGAAAAATAATATTTTTTTACAAAATCCCCATGGTGACCAAATATTAATATGTGTAAAATTTTAAGTATATGTATATAAAAAAAAATAAATAATATACTACAATAAAATATTAATAAAATGTACACATTATCTGCCACGCTTAACTCCCTTATCGCATTTTATGTAGTAAGGTAGTGTTTATAAATAAATAAATAAATAATATTAAAATGTTTTTGAAAACAATTTTTATTTGATCAATTCTCAAACACTTGATTATTAAGTCAATTTTGGAAATCATATTCTATCCTATTTTCCTTCGAGTTCCTTAGCTCCATAGCTAAGCCTACATATCTATTCTCCTAGCTATGTATAAAGGGATTTGTTCCTAGAGTTTGACTTGCGTGTAAAAAAAAAAATTAAAAAAAAATTCTCATTAAGAAATTGAGATGATATCGAAAATTAAATTGATTTTGACTCAGTTTTTACTCAATATTCACCTCACTATTCGATAGCCTGAAAATCATCTCAAAATAATTCCGTTCGTCCTTACAAATCCAAATTCTGGATTTTATTTTGATTATTTTAAATTTTTTTACACAACCCTTGTTTTGTTTATTTGTTTTTTTGTCAATTGTCATATAAAATTTAGAAATTAAATTGATTTGTAAAAATTTTAAATGAGTGAAAATAATACAAATATAAAAAACAAATCCAAAATTTTATATTATTTGTTTAAATTCGACATATTTTATTAATACATTTAAAGTATATAATTCAAGTTCTTAATTCACCATATAAATTTATTATACATACATAATAATGATGTCAAATCCATGCGTCAAATGTCATACATTATTGTGAATGATTATATTACATATTGTACTAGATAATCAGCTCGACTTGAATTTGGAAACGTACTACTACATATTATAAAATGATTTTAAATTTTCCTCAAATTTTTTGAAAAGTATCTGAAACCTTTCAAATTAATTTTAAAGTATTTGAAAAAAAGTATCTGAATTATGTGAATTTAAAGGATACCCATTTTTCAAAAATACCCATATAGCATATTAATTTCTTTATTATTTAGTACTTGACAGATATTAAAAGTTTTTGAATATTGTCTTAGGTATGAAGACTTGTACATGCTGTTCATATCAAAAAAGAATTTCCTCAAAAATTACCGGAATTAATCAAAAACAAAAATCTTGAATCCCAATCTTTACTTTCTTATTAAACAGATGATTTTAACATAAAAATGCTCTTATTATCCTTGAAAACAAATTTTGATAAAGGTCTCAAAACATTTTTAACCTCAATTAAAATGACTTAATCACAAATATTCAAATCATTATACTAAAAAAAAATAAGCATAAAAACCACCGTTATCTTTATACTAAACTTAAAATTTGACTCTAAAATAATCCAACAACAACAAAAACAACCCATGAATGACATTTAATACAAACGGTTGTCGTTCTGGAATAAATTTTTTCTTTTATTAATCGTTTCTTTGTGTCCTTTTTTTCTTCCAAAAACAAAAAAAAACCAAAAACAAGACATTTCAAATACAGTTATTTTTTAACACTGTCATATTACCGTTAATTCTTTTAAGATTGTTTTTTTTACAAAAAAAAAAAAAAAAAAGGTGAAACAAAGGAATAACAGAAATCTTTATTATTAAAACAAAACAAAAAAACAGCAGCTTTCTTTAACTTATTTTTTTTGTTGTTCATTATCTTATTATTTACTACCACCCACTAACAACAAAATTAGTATCTTTACAAATAAAATCTTAATCAGATAAAAAAAAAAAAAACAACAAAAAGAAAAAAAATAAAGGTGCAAAAAAATATTAATTTAATTTTTTTTTTTCTTTTTTTTTTTACCTTTTTCAGATTCAAGTTGTGTAAAGAACATTACAAACTACGATAAACTTAGTTAGGAACATATAAATATATCTGTAGATACATTTTAAGATAAAAAGATATTTTTATTTTTATTTTACAATTTAATAAGAAAACAAAAAAAAAAAAACGAATGAAAAAATGATTGAGCGACGACAACAAAGAAATATAAACTTAGACAATTCAAGGATATCATCAATATTTAAATTACCAACATCATCAACATCATTATTAAATAGTACGTCATCATGTACATCTTCATCATCTACAACAAATAGCAACAATAAAAATATTTTTAATAATAAATTTTTATCATTACAACAATGGACATTATTAATAGGAACAATTTTAATTGTATTAGTTGATAATGTTATACCAGTTGTTAATGCGGCTCCAGCCACATCACAAGCTGAGGTAAGTTTTTAAATTTTTTGTATAAATTTATTTGTTATTATTAATTATATAATAAAAGGAAGTCTGAATCGGTATTCCAAATTATTTCTTAAACCGCCGTGACATTTTTTACAATAAGATTGGTAACTAAAGAACAGGGACCTGTTACATCCAACTATTTATCACTTAACATATAATAAAATAACGACTCTTTTTTTGATAAGTTTTCATAGTATCAAAACCATTTTAAATAAAAATTCAATAAATTTTTGATTATTAAAAAAACAATCACTTATCAAAAAAACTTATTATTTGATTATTTAATTAGTCATAACTGTTAAGTGATTAGTGCAGATGATAATTGGTTGAATCTAGTGCAATGAAATTTCAATTTTAAAACTCTAATGATTTTGTTAATTTTACATAATAAGACACCAAAATTTAGTGAATATTTAGTATTATTCATTTGCGCCTATTAAATTGCCGTTACTTTTTGTTAAAGTTTTAAACTTTTTGAACTTTTAGTAATAATTGATTGGGTCTAACGCATCCATATTTGTGAACTCTCGCTTCTGTTTCTAAATTTTACTTAATTAGACTGCAAACTTGGCTCAATATTTAGAAATATTAATTTGCGCCTATTAAATGGTCGTTACTATGTGTTAAAGTTTTAAACTTTTTTAACTTTTAGTAATAATTGATTGGGTCTAACGCATCGACATTTGTAAACTTTCGCGTCTGTTTCATAATTTTACTTAATTAGACTGCAAAATTGGCTCAATATTTAGAATTATTGATTTGCGCCTATTAAATTTTCGTTACTAAGTGTTTAAGTTTTAAACTTTTTTATCTTTTAGTGATAAGCGATTGAGTCTAGCGAATCAAAATTTTTAAACTTTCACTTCTTTTTCTAAATTTTACACAGTTAGACCCCAAAATGTTATAAACATTTAGAAATATTAATTTGCGCCTATTAAACTTTTAGTTACTAAGTGTTAAAGTTTCAAAACTTTTTTAATTTTTAAAGATAAGTGATTGGGTTTAGCGCATCGAAATTTGTAAATTCTCGATTTTGTTTCTAAATTTCACACAGTTAGACCCCAAAACCTGCTATATATTTAGAATTATTGATTTGCGCCTATTAAATGGCCGTTACGAAGCAAATTTGTAATAAAGCTGAAAATTATAACTTAAGTAAAAAATTCTAAAAAAAATTTTCTACAATATATAAAGAAAGTTTAAGTTAAAGTTTCAAAACTTTTTTAATTTTTAGTGATAAGTGATTGGGTCTAACGCATCGATATTTATAAACTCTCGCGTCTGTTTCTAAATTTTACCCAGTTAGACCCCAAAATCTCCTAAATCTTTAGAATTATTGATTTGCGCGTATTAAATGGCCGTTAACAAGTAAATTTTTAATTAAGCTGAAAATTATAACTTAAGAAAAAAATTCTAAAAAAGTTTTCTACATTATATAGTAAAATTAATTTCAATAATTTTAAAAAATTAAATTATCAATAATTTGGTCAAATATTTGATTATAATAAGAAAAACCAACAAAAAAAAAACAAAAACATAACAAAATAAAAGTAATTGAATAGGCAATATTTAATTGATTGATTACATTATCTGCTAATTGAATCATTGTCATAACAAATTCAATTTACAATTAATTCGTATATAAACTCAATATTGTATATTGTTAAATTTTTTTTTGATTTAATTTGATAAAAATTGTATAATCAAAAATAATTCAATTGAAAATAATTTAAATGATTTATAAATAAATAATAGGAATTTTAAATTAAATTACAAAAAAAAAAAAATATTATATAATGGCGCGAAAAAAAATTCTAGAAAGATATAAAAGAGAAAGTCAAAAATTTGGCCTACATCTTTTAAAATCAATTATTTAAGAATTTTTATTTTTTTTAAATATTTTCCATAATTTTAAACTCAGAATTTGAATATATTTTATTTTAAACAATTCAAACAAACTTCCTTTTAAAATGTCATTCAACTTGACATTTTCAAAATAATGTAAAATATGACATAAAACACCTTCAATTTCCACGGAAAAATTACTTGAGTTGGACTAAAATTAATTTTCTGAAAATAAATTTTCTTACTTAACGTTTTAAACCAATGTTTTTTTTTATTTTTTTAATTAATAGTATTACACAATGTGCATTCTTTTTCCTTAAATAATTTATTTATATTTATTTTTTTTTTTTTAATTTGTCTTAATTAAAGTCAATTAACCTCAACTCATCAACAGATCAGATCACAAAACAAATACATCCAATTTTCAGATTCATTGGAAATACACTACATTAAATTGTGCATTTAATACGGATGGGTTCAGTGAAACTTTTTCCAAACAAATTTTTCAAAAATAAATATTTTATTTGAGAAAATAATCAGTCAATTTTAATATTGTTTAAAAAAATCCGCTTCTACAAATTGATTATATGACACCAATTCATTTTTTTTTATTAATTTAAATAAATCTAAAAATAAATTAAGATTAAAAAGGGTTAAAAGTATCATAATTAACTAAAAAAAAAATATTGGAATCTGTGCAATGGTAAAAGAAAATTTAAAAAAAAAAAATATCTTAAGATAATTATTAAAATATTCTGAAAATAATTTTTTATATCTTCCTTTTGAAGAATTGCATATCATGCACTTAGTACTTGCCCAATGTGAGTCATTTTCTATCAATATTGCACTTAAAAAATAAAAAATACAATAAACATAAAAAAATTATATTTTATCCAGAAGTCATAAAAAAAAAATATTATATATGACACAACAATACAATCCATCCATTTATAATTTACTTATATATTAATATATATGACTTGGGGAGTCAAGTACAGTATTTAAAGTATCTATCAGATACAAAATACGAATGTATACGCGTATTAAAACAATATGTAATTGTGGGTGACTAACCCCTTAAATAGTAAAATTTTAAAAAAAATATATAAAACAGATATGGGGGAAGCATTAATTGGATATTGTATGTAATATATGTATATACCCAAGTAATGTTTAAATGTTTGACTTTGACTTTCAAACCCAACAATTAACCGATTTTCATTCATTCAGCGCATTCATTGATTGTTTAATAATTGAATATAAGACTGCGTTCATATGTGCACTTGAATATGTCATTTAATTTGTCACACACATATAGTGATATTTGATATACTTTAAACGAACTGATTTAATCAAATTAAAATGGAATTAAAATATTGTATGTAATAAATTTAAAAATAAAACATAATAAAAAAAATATTTTAAATAATTGTATCTATTTTGCTTCCCATCTGGCTGACTAAGTGTTAGGAATTGTATGCTTTACTGTGTATCTGACTGACTAGGAAATTATTATAGAAAATAATCACGAATATTTCATATATTATTAAATAATTTTTTTTTTTTAATATAATTTCTTTAATATTTTATATTTACAATATTATTGTTTCTAATTAATTTTAAATTTTTTTCATTTTTCTAACAATGACATAAAAATTTTTGCTATTCATTCATTTGTTCATTTCATGAAACAATTTGGAATTGAATCATAATTTTTTAAATATTTTTTTTGCTATAATTTTATTGTTAGTTGATTTTTTATTCTATTCCTTTTTTTTTTTTTTTTAATAAATAATTATTTTTTTCTTTTATTAAATTAATTATGGAAATTTTATATGCATAATACAAATTTCTTGTACTAGGAAGTTATTGTGTATAGTTGAAATAATAGTTATTAAAATTATTATTTAGATAAATCGCAATCACATATACAGATACATTTATATTAGTTAATGACATGCAATTTGTAAATAATAAAAAAAAAATGTTGCTTTTATTCTATCACGAAACCCATTGAACACATTCAATTTATATGCATATGGTTAATTTGGATTATTATAATTAATGTAAAGCTCTATTAAAGTTGGTTAAGTGAATAGCGCAGGTAATAGCAGTTAGTGTTAAATTAAGAACATTATGAACTTATGATAGTCTGTATAGACTAAACATAATAGGCTATTAGCTTTTAGAATATGTATACCAACTTTCTAAATCAATTACGGATTAAGACTAACTGAAAGAAGAACTGTCTCTCTCTTCAGCAATTTACTTTGATATTAAAACACTTTTAAATGAAAAAGATCTACCATCAATTTTTGTTTAATGAAAATTTTCAATATTTTAAGCTTAAAAGTTTTCAAACATTAAAAGAACTGTTTTTTATATCAGCAATTTATTTTTATATTTAAACAATAACAAATTCCCAAGATTTACCTTAAATTTTTTATTTTCTATATTTTAGGGGGCTAGTACTACTTTAATAAAAGTATATATTATCAACGATCAATTTAATACTCTTGCAAAATAATCTATTTACAAAATTAGTATTAATTCTACACTTTTGGGTTATCCAGCTTAAAAATTTTTTGACAGTTCAAAGCAAATTTTACTGTAGAATTAGTTCTGTTCGTTAAGTTATTATTATCTTTCGATAAATCAAAATCACGTTTTATCAAAATCTCCTTTCCTTTAAAATCTTGTTTTATCAAAATCTCGTTTTTTCATCGAATCTCAAAATGTTAACTTTCGCAAAAAATACAGAATTTTCAATTACATTATTAACGCATAGTATAGTATAATATAAGTATAATGCCTCCTAACTTTCAATCTCGCATATGCATAAAAATTCTAAAAAACTGTAAAATCCTGATTTTTAATCGAAATTAATTTTAAGAAACGTGTTTTTAAAAAACGAGATTTTTAAAAAAAAAGATTTTGAAATACGATCATTTGTGGTGCTCCTGCTTCTAAAATGTGCTTCTGTATTTAAATTAAATAATAATTAATACACCCTGAACTCCTATAATTACTTCATCATTTAATCTAAAACCAATCTGAAAATCTGACTACATTCTTTATATATTTTTTTTTAAATGATGATGTAAAAAATACAATATAATTCACAATAATCAAGTATTTAAATCACAATATCATTTATAAATATGTAATAATATAAATCTTTCATCAGTTTAGAATTTTTAATCATTAATTCATATTAAACATGAATTTGAAATAAAATCTTTAAATAATATTATTCGTATATTAATAAATGAATAGCGTTTAAAATTTTGACATTTGCACAAACAATTCATTTATATTATAATTATTAATTCATTTATACTTATTATTATATAAAATTTAATTACATAATTGATTTGTACCATCTCGTAATTTTTCCCAACTTTGATGTGAAATTGTTTTTTAATGAAATAATCATTCTTATTTATATACTTAGATACAATAATAATAATAATAACAATAATCATAAGAAGACATAAAAATTGATTAGCTTATTTGTTTTTAAGAATGTTGAAGCTTAAGCTTTTTCTGTTGTCATTTTTTTTATCAAGAATTTAAACGAAATTTCATGGTATTTTTCAAAAAAAAACCACATTTAACTTAAAATACAAAAACAAAATTTAAAATAAAACCATGAAAAAAGCTTAATATTATCAAAGAGTTCAGATGTGAACATTCGTATGACGACATATTTCAGATATGAAATAAATTTATTAAATATTTGTTTACTTATATTTCTTAAGCATATATTAATAAGGTGGTTTTTGTGTTTCACTAGGCAATTAAATTGATATTTAACTAGTTTAACGTTTTAAGATTACTAATTTACTACACAGACATCATAAAAAAAAAACAAATTACAAAAACATGATTTTATCATAAAATAAACAAAAAATAACCTGTGCGCAAATTAAATATAAAGACATTATTAATTTGTACATGGCCTGTATATTGGCTATGGTAATGTGAGTAAATATATACTATATTTGAAGTTAAAATAAATGATATTTCAATTCTTAAATTGTAAAAAACAAATTTAAAACGAATTTTTGAAATATATAAGTTGATAATAGAAACTATTAGCATAGTTTTATAACAAACTAATAGTATGCCTTAAAAATAGTATTAATAACATCTAGTTTAAATTTAGATTTTTAATAAAAATTAATTAATTTAAAAATCAAAATTTTATAAGAATATTTGAAATAAATTAATTGATAATAAAAACCATTAGCACACTTTTAATATTAAATTAATATAGTATTAATTACAAATAGTATTAATAGCATTGCCTTTCAATCTTTATTATAAATAAGATGCAATTTAATAAATTTTCTAAAAATATATAAAATTTTTAAAAATTCTCAAGATGCATACATTTCTATATTTTATTTTGAATACTAATTATAGATTAATTTCATATTGTAACCATGTGTTAATTTAATTTTATAATTAATTTAAAAATTTCTTTTCTATTTAAATATACATATACCATATTATTTTAATTTAAAAATTTAATTTGATTTTTTAAATCAATTAGCAAATTGCTTAAAGTTCACGTGTTATAATCATATATTAAATATTATATATTATATAGAATACAATATATAAAATATATAATTATATATACCTAATAATTATTAATTATATTTTTACATGAATAAAAAATTAATATTAATTAAAAAACACATCAATAATTCAAAATTATGCAAACTTGATAATAATAATTTATGAAAAGCGGTTCTTTTGTCTTTTAAGTTTAAAGTTTTAAACTTAAATTTAAATAACAATTGACAAATAATAAAACTTATAATTGAAATCAAAAAATTTATCACATTAACTTGAATGTCATTTATTATAAGATTCAATGAATATGATTTATCACAGGACCTAGACCAGTGGTGCCATTTTAGCATTTTTCATGCTAAATTTAGCAGAATTTCAAATCGTTTAGCAGGAAAAAATTGGTAGATTATCTGTCAGATTTTCGGTAAAACATTTTTTAACTAAACCTCTTTAAAATCTTTTCCCGTTAAAAATTGATTGACAATTGACATTTGACACAAATTATGAACTTTATAGTACTTGTGCCAGTACAAATGTCATTTTGTCGATTGTCATTCAATTACAAAAAAAAATTTTTAAACTGTTCTCTAATGTTAACTGCCAAATGAAGTAAATAAACTTAAAATTCCAAATTTTATTTAAAAAATTATAAACTTATTTTGATTTTAAGTAATAACTTAATAAGTTATCATATGCTGGATTTAATTAATTGTCATTTATACTGTCATTTATCAATTATCAGAAAAAAAACCATTGAAAACGAAATGTGCGTATGTGATTTAATTTTCGCAAATGCAAGTTGAAGTTCTGAGGTTTCAATTTATACCAATTCAAATTTGTTACTAGAAAGGGGGAAAAAGCGGTTGATTCTGATAATGAATCTGCTAGATTTAGCAGGAAGTTTTAAAAAAATTCTGGCATCACTGGACCAAACACAAAATAGATATACAATATTATTTTAAACTTATTACAAAATATAATAAAATAAAATAATAAAATATGTCTAATGTTTATTAACTAATAACTCAACTTTTCTAATAAGTATAATATATAATCAATGAAATATTATTTTTCTATATATGGGCAATGGGCATGTGTTTTTTATGCTAATGAATTTTCTTTTACATAATCATTACATTGATTTTTTAAACTAAAGTTTTAAACTAGTAAAGAAAATTAAAAAGTCATAAAATAATTTATAGTTCTTAAAAAAAAATCTTTCTAAACTTTTTAAAATATATTTAATATATTTTTTTTTTTCAATTTAGTTGCATGAAAGTGCAGAACAAAATTTTATTTTTTTAAATCAATTGTTTACATGATTTAAAAAATTATTTAAAGATTTTTTTTTAATTAATATGTTAATTAAAAACATCTAAGTACTTGTTGTTAATATGTACTCTATAATCACGTCAAAATGACTCACGTGTTTTAAAAAATATTAGATAATAAAAAAATTGACTTTTAACATCTAAATCCAAGTACAAAAAGTTTTGCAGTGCGGTTTTATTCATCATATAAATCATATTCTATTCTAAATCATATCTGAATGGATTTTGATAAAAGAAATTCCTAAGTAAATAAAATTTTAATTAAATTTAAATTAATATAAAAAAAATGTTTTAAAAAAATTTATTAATACAAATATTTATTTTAAAAAACCAAAAAAAAAAAACGCATTCATGATTTATTATAAATTTTAGTATTAGGTATATTTGAAAAAAAAAAACGCTAAAAAAATTTATTTAATTATTTACTTAATAAACAAGTTTTTTTCTTACCTTAAAATAGAATTAAGAAATGAAAGTATTTGTTATCATTTTTCTTTTTTTTTGCACACATATCTGATGTCACATTTTGGTATCATTATTTTTATTTATTTACTTTCAGTTTTCACTTAAAAAACATTGCATAATTTTCACAAAATAAAAACGCTTTCAATTGTGTATATCTAATAATCAAAATGAAGTAACAAATGTAATGAAAAAAGACAAGTCTTACAATTTTTACATCATTAAAATCCTACAAATGTACATATTTAAAAAAGTTTTAATAAAAACTAGCATATGATTAGACTAGAAGTGGTACAATATCTCGATTTTTAAAATTTTATAAATCAAAATCTCGTTTTAATTGAAATTTCAAAAATCAAAATTACGTATTTTTTTTAAATCTCAAAAATAATATCCAAGTTTTCAAACTTTTATTTAGTATTTGTTCCAAAATACGTAAAATATCGTTTTTTTTTAAGAATGAAGTAGATGTGTCAAATTTACATACTATTTTTACAATTTTAGTTTTGAATGCAAAATCTAGGGGTGGCAGCCCTGATACGCAAAATTCAGTACTTCCAGCTAATGTTTTTCAACATCCACGTAAAATATAAATTACCCAGAGATTATTGAAATATAAATTACAAAATCAGAATATTACCCTTTTCCCGAATGTTTATATATTTACCGAAATTCTGAATTAGGAGGTAAATTCGTAGCCAGCCCTTTAAAATACACCATTATTGAATAAACGTATTTCGAAAAAAAGAGGAAATTTATAAAGAAAAACCAGATTTGAATTTTCGTAATTTTAAAAGAACGAGATTTTGATTTACAAAATATTAAAAACCAAAATATCATATCCGATCCAATTTTGAAGAATAAAATAATTTTTGCATCAATATAGAACCTACCAAAATTAAAATCGCGGTTTTTCAAAATTTTTTTTAGTATTTTTTCCAAAATACGTAAAATATCTTTTTTTTTTAAGTATGAAGTAGAAGTGTCAATTTAATATACTATTATTTAAAATTTTAGTTTTTGATGCAAAATCTATGGGTGGAAGCCCTGATACTCAAAATTCAGTACTTCCAGCTAATGTTTTTCAACATCCCCGTAATTACAAAATCAGAATTTTACCCGTTTCCCGAATAATTATATATTTTCCGAAATTCTGAATTAGGAGTAATTTTAGAGATGCATTCATAGCCAACCCTTCAAAATACACCATATATGAATCAACGAATTTCTAAAAAAATAAATTTATAAACAAAAACCAGTTTTTAAATTTTCGTAATTTCAAAAGAACGAGATTTTGATTTACAAGATTTTAAAAACCGCGATATCATATCCGACCCAATTTGAAACTAATAATCATTTTTTGCATCAATAATAAACCTCTACTAAATACATTGCATTTAATTCTAAGCTTGGAAAATTTTTTTTTTTTTATAAACACGTAACAAACATAATCATCTAGTTTTTTTTTTCATTTTTAATTTAATTTTCTTTTAATACAAAGCACAGAGTACAGACAAGACTTAATAAATCGTTAAGATAATGAGATGAAATAAATTGAAACTGGTATTATTAGTTAGAGAGCGCAATATGTGAAAATTTATGGAATGTAAACACTATTCCACTAAATGTAATTTATTTTAAAAAAAAAAACAAAACTTTATAGCAAAAACTTCCGAAACCATATATGTATGTCAAACTGTGTTTATGTAATAAATGAACTTCTATTCGAATCAAAAAAGTTAAAAAATTTATTTAAACACACTTTTACACGGTCAATTTTTTAACACACTTTTACACTGCCTACATTTCTAACATCATTCAATTTAAAGACCATGAAAAACACGGAAAATTCCTTAATAATATATATATAACTATATATATATTTAAATATGTACAGTAATGACAATTTTCCAAAACTAATTTAGTAAAATTCATTGTTTATCAAATCACGGTTTATATTACAGTGTTGCCTGATCAACAAATTAACTAACTAGCATAACAGCATACTTGTCATCAATTTAGGAATTTTTTTTAAAGCAAAATGAATCCTACTTTAAATCTAATTCCAGAGTTATGATATAACAATCGAAGATATACTTTGTCATTAAAAACAAAAACCAGAAACATAAAAGTATTGACTGTTACTAAAAGTTAATCAATGCTTAAATAATGAAATTTTTTTTTTCCAATAATATAAGAAAGTGTGTAAAACACACTTTACACAATTTTGTTGTTGTTATAAAAAGTGGGGTTAGCCGGTGAAATTGTACAAAGCATATTAAAACAATTTAATTGAATTTAATTGATACAAGTCGATATTACTTGTAATGTACCATTTTGCAAGTTCTTACATAAAGTATTTTAAAACGTTTTTCTTTTTAACTTATTATTAAGCTTACAAAGTAATCTTACACAATATTACTACAAAAATAGTTATACCCGTATGACTATATAGTCAAAGGGTATAATAAATTTTCCATTACGTTTGTGACGCAGAGAAGGAGGGGAGTAGATATAGACTCAAGGGTATGGATCGGATCAGAATCGAAAAATAAATCGATTTAGTCATGTATGACCGTCCGTCCGTCCGTCATCACGATAACTCAAAAAAATAAAGGAGCTAGGATTATGAAATTTTCACAAATTCGTTTTTATGCAAAACCGGAATCGCTATTTAAATCCAGCCATTTTGGTCCACGGGTTCGAGTACCTGCCATACAACTTCTAATTTTATATGAGCATTACTCTATACCTATGGAAGCTGTGTGTCTGAAATTTTGCTAAAAATAGTTTAGTGTAATGGCCAAAGTTACTGCAAAATTTGGTTGGTCTACTGCAAAAGGTTCGAGTAGCTGCCATACAACTCCTTCTTTTATATGAGCTTTACACTACACCTAATAAAGCTGAATGTTTGAAATTTTGCTAAAAGTAAATAACCGGATGATGTAATGTATATGTTACGATCATGCGGGTATCCCAGAGTTGACACAGTCTACTCTACTACGCTCTACCTCGTTTTTCTTTAAACTCAAATAAAGAAAAGTTTACACAAGTATAAAATTGTAATATTAAGTAAATATTTAAATTAAAAAAATATTATATAGGAATAAAATAAAAATGGTTTCAATGAATTTCAATAACTTTGTAAAACTATTTGAGGTTAATAAACCATTTATATCCAATTTTAATATATTATTTTGTTTAATTAAGAATAAATCATTATTTATTTAAAAAAAAAGAAATAAATGTCATAAAAAATTTCCTAAAAAAAGAAAATTAAGAACCATAATAAGTATAAATTTTAGTTACATATTGGGATTATGCAATCGTTTAATTTTCTAGGAAGCACAAATTTTTCTTAATTTTTGTAAACATTAAGAACATATGTTTAAATTTAATTTAAGTTGTAAATAATCAATTTCACCACATAACCATATTTAATCTAATTTTTTGAATTTTTTTTTATTTCTAATTTTCTATTTTTGATAAATGTCGTGATCTCGTTTGATAATTACTTAAATTTCAATTTAGTTTACATATTATTTAATATTCAAAAAAAAATTAAATCATATTCTTCAAAAAAATACTCTTTATTAAAATTCTAAAAAGTTTCTAAAAAATTTTATAAATTGAAAGCAATATAACTAAAAACTTTTTAAATTTTGAATTAACTTTTGAATTAATGAGTTTTACGAAAGAAAATTTTTGATTGAAGTTTATAACTCACAGGAGATTTTCGTAAAATTTTCTATAAGTTATAAAAAAAAAATAAAGTTTAATCAGAAGTTTGCCTAAGGCAATGTAATACTATCAGCCTACTGATGAATCAATGAAAGTATATTCAAAAGTTTGTCTAAGACAATGTAATACTACCAGCCTACTGAAGATAAGTTATAAAAATCAATAAAAGTTTAATCAAGCGTTTGTCTAAGGCAATGTAATACTACCAGCCTACTGATGAGTGCAATAATACTGTAGAACAGAATATTCATAATAATTTTTTGAATTATTTAATTTAAATTAAAAGTATTTTTTAAAATAAATTAAAGTTTTAGTATAACATTGACCTTTTTTAAAAAATCAGTTAAGACCAACTTGTAATTTAAAATACCATTAAATGGAATTTTGTTAAACATTTTTTAAATAACATTTTTACAAAAATTTTGATTTAAATCAAAAAAATTTTCATTCTAACACTTTCTATTCATAGCATTTCATTTATTATTTTGCATTTTAACTGAAAAATATTTTTTAACACATTTTTATCAAAAAATAGTATCACACTATATCATATGGAATGAACAGTGAGAACATTTTTCAAAATAGTCAAAATATTAAAAAATTTTTTAAATAACTCAAAAACAAAATAACACGCACACATACACACACCAAAATAAAATGAGGTGGGAAGTATTCTTCTAAGAATTTTTTAACTGCATTTAACTGCTAATTATACATTCAAGTTCTCATTAAGGGTGTGCATTCATTCTTTTGTTTGCTATTTTGTCATTTTCTTTTGTCAGACTTGTTTAAATACACTAAAATTCAAGGATAACTTTATTATAATTAATAAATTACTATACTTCTAGTCTTTATTTTTACTGTAAATTGCCTTTCCTATAAAAGGAACATAAACACACAACACACAACATAAGAATAAAAGAAACACGTAACCTTGTTTCCAAAAAAATGCAAGTTAAAAGGAACAGAGATAAGAGAATATAAACATAAAAAATAACCTTTGTTTTAAAACAAGAAAACAGTTCTTTTTAGTGATGACATATAAACCAGCCCCATGAAACTTCTGCTTTTGAAATTGAAAAATGTGGGTGAGAACTGAGAATGTGTAAATAAATGAATGAAAAATTTTTGAGGATAGGTTTGGTTTTTTTTATTTTAACTCAAAATTAAAAAAAAAATTGAAGGTTATTTAAATAAAAATAAACAAAAATGTTTAATTTGTCAAAATGTTAAAAAAAGACAAAAAATAAAAAAAAAATATTTTAACCCTTCAAGGCCTAACGTTACCACTTTTTAACTTCATGTTCTTTTGTTTACTTTTTCGGTTTTGTAGTCATTTTCGTTTTTTTGGAATCAAACATTATTATCGATTATTTAATCAATTCTCTGATTATACCATTTACGTATACGTACGTCTATATTAAACATTTACGTATATACGTAGTATGTACACACGTCTTTGTTGACTGCTATTAATTATGAAAGAAAATTTATTAAAAAAAAAATATATTTTTTTTTTCAAAAATTTCCTTTAATAACTTTAATAAAAAAAAACAAAAACAGAAGTTAATCAGAAAATGTGTAAAAATTATATTTTCTACTCTATGCATAGATTCGTATAATGTGTACCTTTTATTAGAAAATAAGATTGCGTGATACACGATTTAAATAACATTAGAATTAAATTGTTGGCAAAATAATAAAAATATAATACTTGTATAATTCCACCTCCTACAATTCACTCTACACAATTTTAACTAACCCAAAATATTTTTTTATCCCCTTGCTAGAAATTTCCCCCATATAGAGTTATAATTTAAATTTGAATATTTTATTTTGTACTTATAAAAATATGATGAAAATATCTGGAAAAAATCTTAAAGTAATTATGCAAAAGAGAAAACGAATATTTTTGTTTTTTTTAAATTTAATTGTTAGAAAATAGAAAAAAACAAAAATCTAACAAGAAGTGAGGGAAATCCGTAAAGGAAGTAATGAAACACTCACAATCTCGACTGTGTACAAAAAAAAAAATTAAAAAAAACGTTATAAATAAATTGAAAACGTCGTGACTGTAAAAAAAAAAAAAAGCGGATAGTGGTTTTTACTATTTCCCTCTCTTTCTAATAAGAAATTTTTCAAATATACATACATATTTCAAGGTTTACCCATAGTATTTCAAATGGAATTCTTTAAATACGTGTACAATGAAGAATAGTTTTCTATTTTAAGAAAAAACAAAATTACAGTTATTTTTTTTACTCCTTTTCCTTAACTCCTTTTCCATTTTCTCTTTCTAATTAAATCTTTTCACTTTTTTATACTTATTTCTTTCTTTTAATTATTAAAATCTTATGTTAATAACATATTTAATTTATTTGTTGAAATGTTGTACTTGAATTTTGGAGTATGACTCCCACTTATCTTGGGGTATGGTTTTTAAGCAAACGTGATAATACAAATTAGAAAAACGTGTATCCTATATTAATATAGTTATGAATGTTTTTTTAAAAATAATTAACATGGAAATTAGTTAGAATTTTTGGATATACTTTCTTTTTTAAAAAAAAAAAAATTGGTTTTAATTACTTTCAAGTTCCGTACTTTTTAATTCCGAAATTAATTAAATATTTGACATGAAATTAACTTAATTAAAGTAGTTTATGAGGTATACTATAATTTTCTTGTTCTTTTTATTTCTCTTAATTAAAAAGGTTGGAATATGGTTCTTAAATGGTTCTAAAATTTCATTTTAAAAATTTATGATGTAACTATTGTAGCGACGCGCTTAATCAATGCGATTTTCGCAACCACATTATTATTTATATGAGCCGCGAATGAAAATTTTGTGGCCGAATAAACCGACTAATATATATGATAATTTATATAAGTTAATTTTTTTTTTAATAAACTATAAGTGCATTAAAATTACAGTTAATATTTTTGTTTTAAAAAACTCTACCTATTGCTGCCACATGACACCTCATTCGTGGGAACGCAAATAAACTTTATTTCCCAACATAAAATTGCTGATCTTTGATAAAAGCGTTTTTTTTGATGAAAAAAAATAAAAAAATTAATTTGTGAAATATTTTAAAGAAATATGATCCTTTAATTGTTTTTTAAATAAATTTAATTGCGAGGATTAACTTATATGATAAAAATTCAAAATTAAAACTAGATTCAAGGGCTCCTTTCCTCTATACATATTAAGCACTTGGCACAACCTCGGTAGATTTGATTCAACTGCAGGACATTAAATATGTAATTGAAAAAAAATTATTAAAAAATATTTTTTCTTTACAAAATCTCCTTGGTTACCAAATATAGTTTGAATATAAAATATATAGCAAAAACTCAATATGCCAATAACATTATTTACAAATTAATAGAAAGTGTTAGAAGTAAGATGCACAACCAGTCTCAACTCGCATGGCCTAGTTGTCATACAGGGATATGCTATCCCCTACATAAAACAACAACAAGATAGCTTTTCTTAATTTTTTTTATTTTAATTAATCTTGAAAATTTTTTCATCAACTATGAGTGCAAATAGAACATTAAATACTGTTTTATATAAGAACTGAATAAGCTTTTCCTTAAATCCCATATATCTTAAAGATTTTAAATGTTTTAATTAAGTTAAAAAACTATAAAATAGTTTAAAATTAACTAATGCTAATCATAAAATAATACTTAATTAGTACATTTTTTTTTTAAACACTCGAATAAATTTAATTAAAATCTCTTTTAAAAATTTTCTTTATTATTTTATACAAAAGAACAAAAAAAAACCAAGCACATATTGTTTTTTATAAATTAGCAAATAAAACTTTAACTAAACATTTTTATATTTTTAAAAAAAAAAACAAATACTTTTCTTACAATGGAATTAATGTTAAACATTAATTGTCCCACCACTACTAAAACAGGAAAAACTACCTTTTGCATGTCATTTTTCACATTTTTTAATGCACTAATAAAAACTATAACTGTTTAAAATAACTTTTATATATATATGAATTATTTTTAATTTTTTGCACACCCAAATGCTTATTTGCATCCAAGGAGACATTATTTTAAATCCATTACCTATTCTTTTTTATTTTTTTCATTTTTTTTTAAACTGTTTGTACTTATTGTGTCATACAGTTTAAATTGAAATTTTAGTTAAAGCACCTGTGCCAGATTTCTTTTTAGCGCATTTTCAAAAAACTTTTGTAAAAATGTGTCGATATAATTGTCCGTCTTCCCACCCGTCCGTTCGTATGTTTGCAAAACTTGTACACGGTTTGAAATTAAAAAAAAATTAAAATATTAAAAAAAATTAAAACAAATATCGAAAAAAATTAATTTCATTAAATAACTTCATTCTCCAGCAAAACCCGTTATAGTGCTACAGCTCCCAAAAGTTCGTAAAAGCTCGGTTTTTGAACTATTATAACAAGAGTTTCATTCGTATTTTTCCAATCCATAGAACGGTAAAAGGCTGCTTTTATTGGCTTTTAAAAACATGTCAGATTAATATAAAGGGTTGCCATACGGTGCATTAATTTACCGTTATGCGAAACACAATTTATGGAAAAGGGAGTTTTTAACCTCTGGTATCTTCTAAACAGCTTATACTAGAAACCTGAAATTTCGGGAGACGTTAGACTCTTATTAATTAGTATTAGTCATTTAAGAATATTTTTGTGACTCCCACCGTATGGAAGCTGTAAGAGGTCCAAAATTGAATTTTTAAAATCAATAAAAGTTTGCTCGGGAAAAATTCCGGAGCCATCCCTATTCAAGGGCTACTAGAACTTGAAAATTTACTAATTTTAAGAAACTGTGATTTAGGCACGTGTACTCAATATGTTTCAACTTAGTATGAAACTTTGTGAAGTTTTGCAAATGCAAATTCTTGAAAAACTTGTTTTTTCTTATATACGTATATCAATCTCTTTTACTCATACAAACAAACCTACTAAGACTTAAGTATAATTTTGTTAACTGACGTGATAACAAAATAAAATTTGTTTGTATATAAATATTTTGATAAAATGAACAAACAGAAGAAAAAAAAGGATATAAGAAAAAAAAACAATCAAGTTGAATAATTTATAATATATAAAGGATGACAAGGATATAAACGTATAATAGTTTGAAATGCGCTTTGTTACAAATTGCAATTTATTATAACGATTATTATTTTAAATTTGTTTTTTTTTTTTTTGTTTATAATAATTATATTTAAAAAGTTTAAAAAGTTTTATTGCTTATTTTTGAAGCAATTGAAAAGTTTTTATTTTTCAAATGTTTCTTTAAATTTCTTCAAAAGTTTTTTTAAAGTCATAAAAAAAACAAATAGAAGAAAATTTGTTTAAAATAGTGAAGTGAGTCGCATATTAAAATGATTAATAGGAAAACAAAAAAATGAAAGTTAATTAAATTTAAATTTTTTGACTTTTATTTCAGTTTTAGAAGTGTGATTTAGAAATAAAAATATAAAGATTTAAGCATTTTTTTTAATTATTCTAAAAAAATTTAAGAAAAGTTTATATATTTTATTTAAATCACGTAGATTTTCCACGTATCTCATGTATCTTAGATCTTTATGTGTCAAAAAAAGGAAGAATTTTCTTATATTTGTAATTTAATATGAACTTTCGATTAAGGCGATATTATGCATTAGGCACAATGAGAGTAGTCCCGAAGTGCCGAAGTTTAAAAATATCAAAAAAAGTAGTTATCAAATTATTCAAGCACTTTGAAAGTATTATAATGACATTTAATATGAACTGTCTATTAAAAAAAAATTATGAATAGGGCACAATTAGCGTATTCATGACGCAGTATCGCGTTATTTTATATTATAAATAAATTTAATTTTTTAATTTTTATAATTCTATACTCTCCAATTTCAAGCTAGAGCGATTCTAGCTTTAATTCGAAATCACTACTAAAATTTCGCAAATTCCATGTAAAACCAAGTCTTTTATAATTTTGGTGTTTGAAAACTTTAAACTCGTTTTTGAAGCCTTTAAAAGCGTTTTAGAGCGAATCTTGCTTTAATTCGTGATCACTACTAAAAATTTCATAATTTCCATGTGAAACCAAATTTTTTATATTTTTTTTAAGCGTCAAGGCTGCGGTGGAACTTTGTTGTTACTTTCGTTGTTTGCGTGGTTTTGTATTGTTTTCCATATGTTTAACTTTTGAAATTGTATTTTAACGTTGTTGGTTGCGCTCAATATGCTTAAGATGTAAAAGAATTATGATATGGTTATAAATTTAATTTGAAATAATGTTCTTTTAGACTTCACAACATTTCTTAGCTCCATTTTCATTATTTGTGAATGTAATACAGGCTATTTCATAGAAATTTAATTAAGTTTCAATAAAGATTTTACTCTCTTAAATACTATAGTAAGTAATTAAGATAATTAGATAATTACTTCAAATTAGTATTAAATGTCGTAACTTTTTTTCCAAAAATTTAATCAATAAAACAGAATTAGAGAAATATATGTACTTTCTAATAACGTAAGTCTGACATCTTTTCTTATATTGTATGACATTAAAGTATCCATTTTGAACTATATAATGTTATAAATTAATTAGTCTAAAAAAAGAAAATTTATTACTATACTCTATAATAAATTTACATTTGACAAATCATTATTTTATAAAACATTTATAATATACTTTATTCGGCATGAAAAACCTTGACATTGACAACCCAATTAATACCATTATTACTTCATAAATATATTATTAAAACATTTTTATTTGAAATTCAGGCATACATATTATATTATTTCATTATTATATTTTTTATTATCACCGCTTCTAATCTATTTGTGACATTATTTTATATTAATTACACAAAAAATATAAATTTTTATTTGTTTTTTTTCTAAATTATAACAACTATCTATAGATATATTTTTTAAAACCGTGTTACATTCCTCCTTCATTTTTAATATTTTTTTGTTATATTTGGCATACCTTAATTATAAATTATAACTCTTCATTGTTACATACAGGCAATGCTTACATACTATGTACGAGTACTATATACGTATTATAAACGATTATTATACATATTATAAACGAGTACTATACAATTAGAATTCATAATTATTTTATAATATCTAATAAAATATCATATAGTATACACATGTCATTAATGTAATATAATGATGAACAAACACTGATTTGATGAACATTAACAATTAAAAAACAAAAAGAAAAAAGTAAAAACTAAAATAAAAAAAAAATATTATTTATTATTGAAAGTATAGTTAGTATTTTTTTGATGAAATTTGCAATTCATATAACGTTCTATTATCATTATCATGATTTTGTATAATACGAAACATAATATACTGTAGTGTAAAGTAACTCTGATTCAATATTAATTCAATGAAATTTCTACTACCTTGAATAATTATAATTATTATAGTTTTAACATATTATTAAATAAATATATATGTATATAGCTAATTACGAAAATTAAAAAATTTTTATATCTTTTAAACATTTCTCCAATAATTAATAACAAAATTTTGCTGATTTATTATACTTAAAAAAGTGATTAGGTAGATTTCAAAATCCGTATATCCGGAATTTGGTAGTTATAAAAATACTATTTGACATTGTCACGAATTTTGGATTATTTAGGTTATACTCTCATTTTTTTTTTTAATTATTTTTATGTATATCATTATGAATTAAAAACTAGTCTAGGCATTTAATATTCTAGTCTAAAATTCATATGCAGTACATTGCTTACCTATTGTTAAGTCTATTCAAGTCTTCTAAAAGACTAAGAAGATTGACTGCTAGACTCTTCAGTAAGCTTCGAGTACTACATTGCGTAGAAAAACTTCTGGATCCTAATTAAACTTTAATAGGTTTTTGTAATTTATATAAGAAATTTTACGAAAATCTTCTGTGAGTTATAAAGATCAATTAAAAATTCTTCATATATAATTACGTTTTTTTAAGGAATAGCTTCATACATTGTCCCTTAAAATAAAAAAAATTAAGACTTTTAAACCTAAAAGAAATAATAATCCAAAAACTTAAATTCTTTAAAAATTTTATATGTATTCTATATATATTCGTAAATTTATACATAAAATTTTCTTCCGGAAATTGACAATTTAATGCCATAAAAATTTATTATATACTTTTTTATATTTTCATTAATTTTTTGTTTTTGAGAACTGCATAAGTCATAAGTCTGAATCATTTTCAAATTATCAATATATGCTGTTTGTATGTGGAAAGAACATTATGACTCATAACTCATATAACAGCTACAAAATTTTCGAAACTTAATTTACTCCTCCAACAATCGAAAATCTTATTTATTCTGTTAGTATTAAAAAAAAATCTATTAAATATATTCTAAATATTTAATATAAAACAATAGGTAGGTAACAGTTAATTTTTACTCTAATAAATGCCCTGTCTTTCCAAATTTGTAAAATTTTAATTTTTTATGCGGTTTTTTTTTTAATGTAAACGAAATAATTTTTTTAATTTTTTTTATTTACAAAACTTTTAAAAAATTTCTGAAAATTACTTTTATTAGTCATTTTTTCAATAAAAAATGTTTTTTTTTTAAAAAAAAAAAAGTAAATTGAAAAACAAAAAAGTTCTTAATTAATTCTCAGGTGTGACTAAGATTTTTTTTCGTTGGTGTTTTTTTAAAAAAAAAAAGTACTAAAAATTTTTGTAATAATCACTTCGGGGCTAATGGACTAACTCTAAAATAAAGATGTCATTAAATTACTTTTTAAATATTTCAATTACTGA
This sequence comes from Dolichopus griseipennis, assembly GCA_963082915.1. Taxonomy (NCBI): domain Eukaryota; kingdom Metazoa; phylum Arthropoda; class Insecta; order Diptera; family Dolichopodidae; genus Dolichopus; species Dolichopus griseipennis. The sequence continues at coordinate 141,016,187 of OY720442.1, read as the reverse complement.
ATTCCAAACTTTATCTTATTCTGATAATTTTAATTTTTAAATAACTCGGCGAAGTGACTATGTAGAATCCCAAAGTCAAAAGCTCCCAATGAATTTCGATTCAAAAAATTAGTCCAAAAGTCTTTCGAATTTATTTTTTAAATTTTTAAATACAATATGATTAATTTTTAAAATTGCAAAATGTAGAAATAAAGCCAAAATATAAAAGCAAACAACGTCCAATTTTATTTTAATTTTGAAAAAAATTTTGTAATTATATTCTGAAGCTTCCAACTTAAGTGTGTATTAAAATATAAATATAAGTAAAATATTAAATTTGTCTATGCATGATTAGGACGCAAATCAAAGTTATAATTATAAACTCAAAGTTATGCCTTGTTCCAGATACTGAATTTTAAATATTTCAGTTTATGAAGTCGTAAGTCCCTGGGGAACTTTTGCTCCACTCATCATGATTCATAATTCCTGAAAGACTTTTAGTTTAGTCCCCCGCCGGGGGTCTTTTTGTTCCGGAACTTTTGTCACTTCGCCATATAAATCTTAAGAAATCTTAAAAAATTAAATATTTGTTATATAACTAAAAAATACCAACTATTGTTATTCAACTAATTTTTTTTTTATATTTTCTTTAATTATATATTTTTAATTTGTTGAATTAAAAATTCTACAGATAGTAATGATGTTTAAATAATGATCTGTCGTTTTTTTCCAATTGGTAAAAAAAAAATTTAATAATAATATTTAATTTAATAGATTGGGAAAAAAAATCGTGCAAGAATTAATACAAAGATCTATTTAAAATTGTTAGAATTTTTCATTTTAATTTAACAAAAAAAAAATCCAACTTTATAATAAAGGGGTGTTCTCAAAATTATAATTAATAATTAATTTCAATGCAAAAATTAAATTTTTAATGTCACGTTTTAGGTAAAAAAATTAAAAACAATAATAAATTTTAAATTCTAAAATAATAAATCAAAAAAAAAAAATATATTTTTTAATTCAATTAAAAAATTCTAAGAAGAAATGACCAATTGATACAAAAAAAGAATTTGTAAATTAAAATAACTACTGGATATTAAATTTTACAAATTATTATTAATTTGTTGTTAAGTAGCGGATGTTTCCGAGTTTTTTTTAAATCTAAATATGATCGAACCGATGGTGTGGTGGTTAGAACATCTGGCACGGAATCAAGCCCGGTTCGGATAATATCCAATAAAAATATATAATTTATAATTTATATCATAATATCACTCCATATTCAAATTGGAAACAGGGGTTACATACAGCTACCTAGTCCATTCATGTTTTACTTATCAGTTATTACCAATAAATAAGTAATAAGTAATCTACATATGATCTGTTGTCTTTTGTCATAGTGATAAATGGAATTAGTCAATCAATCTAAGAAAATGACAAAATCTTCTGTCATTACAATCTCACCAAAGGTTTTCTTATCGAATTCTAAAGTTGCATATATATATAAAAGACTTTAGGTATTAGACTTCTTATTGTAATTGTTATTGGATCTTTTCCACATTTAGTAAATCTCAAAACTTTTAATTTCGACATTATCCTAAAATTCAATATATTAACAAAAATTAGAAATATTCGGAAATATTTACAAATCCAAATTACTCAAATTCGTTTTTAATGTCAATGAACTTTATTCCCTTTTTTTTTTGAATTTTTTTAAAAAATGTCCTTTAACTTTTTATATCCTCCATAATTAGTTTTAATGTTCTCAAAACATAACAAAGTAAAAAATGAGCAATTAAAAATTTATTTAGATAAAAACATATACAATTTTATTTCTAAATACTTTTTTTATATTTCTCCATTATAAAACATTAATAAACCCAATTAAAAATGTTCATGTCCTTTTTTTTTTAATTTTCACATTAAAATCTAAATACAACTAAAACACACATTATAAAAAAAAACAAAAACCAGGTCATAACATTTTCTATAGTTTAATTTTTTTTTATTCTACCCTTCAATTCAATATGGAATTCCATTTCCATACTATAAAATATTTATTTCATCCCCCTCTTAGTTTCAATTTCAATTTGAATTTTTTTTCAAAACATACTTTAATTAGTGAATCAATTCTCAGAATTTGACTACCTATATATTATTCCATTTGTTTTTCAATTTTTTAGTTCACTTTTTACATTATTTGAAATTCAAATACCGGAAAATGCTTTTATATTTAATTTATAAATAAAAACAAATTAATTTTTCTATCTAAAAACTATTTTTAACAATTTTTTCGGCTGTCAATTAACAAATTTTATTACTCTAAATAATTTTTTTCACTTTAAACAAACGTGCATATTTCGTTCTTCTTGGACCTCCGCCATTTCAATTTCAATTTTCCATACCTTCCATATACTACTTAATTAAAATAAAATATTTTTCATTTTAAAATTTATTTTTCATTTAAAAAAAAAAAATTTATTAAAAATCTAACAAAAAAAACAAAAATTTGTACTGAAAGGTAAAACAGGAAAAGAAAAATTTTTACAACCACCACCATGTTTTTTTTTCATATTAAATGGAAAAACTTTACAAATGACCGGTTCAATGAATTTTCATGATCGCTTAAGTTTTCCAGTTCACGAAAAAAAAAAATTGAAAAAAAAAATTAAAAAAAATTGAAAAAGAGTGTATAGTAGACTGTGTCAACTCTAGGATACCCTTATGAACGTAAAATAGACATTATATCATCTGAATTATTACTTTTGGGATGATTTCAATTAGACAACTTATTAGACTTTGATGAGTTACGTATAAAAGAAAATATAAGAAGTAAGACAGCTTTTCGAAACTCTTACACCCAGGCTTATTAAATGTTGGGTAATGCTCATATAAAAGAAGAAGTTTTATGACAACTATCCAAACCCGTTTTGCAAACTGAACTTATATGAAAACAAATTTTTAAAAATTTTAGATTCTTTGGTTTTTTCTATATGTACTCCCTCCCCCCTCCTTACTGCATCACAAACGTAATAGTAAATTTAGTGTACCCTTTTAATATACGGGTACAAAAATAGTGTTATTTTTTTTTATTGAAATTGGACGAAATGAATGATAATTTATATGAAATGGGCTAGATAAAAAACTTTATATAAATAAAGAATAATGTATACCTGAAGTCCTTCATATTTAATCCTCTTAAAGTTTCCTTTTCAACTATTGAACGAATGAATCGTGAGAATACAACAACAATCTATATAAAGAAATCTTCTACCTAATATTCATTGCTAGGATTTTGGTAAAAAATTTTTTAGTAGGTCAATAACCAAAAAAAAAAATTCCGACAAACTGAAAAAAAATTTCAAAATATGAAAGAAAAGATAAAGGGTTGCATTGGAATATATATATTTTTTTTTTTTGTAAAATTTTTAAGTTTAGTTTTTTTTTTTTATAATAAAAATAAATAATAAATTCATTTTTACCATAGCAATTTCGTATTTACTATTTCTTATAATGGTTAGAATAACTATTTTCACAAGGATACTAGCAACGAATTGCTATGATAGTATTAGTAATCCAGTTGAATGTACATTGAAAAAATATAAAATAAAATTTATTTAAAAAAAAAAAATAATAAAAAAAACTAATATTAAGGTGGTTAACTACCAGTTTACCTTACATTTATAATTTAATTTATGAAAAAACAAAAATAGAGTATTTATTTTTTTTTTAAAATAAAATTTTTCATTTTTTTTATTGATTTTACACAAACTTGTAAAATCCACTAAACCTTAAAATTACTTTAATATTAATTCCAATTTAGTTTTATGTATTTCCTGTTTCTATTTCTTTAATGGTCATGAATTATTCAATAGGTAAATATATACTTAAACTAACATTTATGATTTACTATTGATTATGATGTTGATTATTTGTTATGATGATGATAATAATGTTGATTATCCTGATAAATTAGTTTTACAAAAATAAATACTTTAGTCTTTATAGTAACACTTGCTACTACCCTGGTTTTTTTTTAAAAAGGGTCAAAATCCTTTTAAAAGCAATTTAGTATTTTTTATGTTACATGATATAAAAATATCGCATGCAATATTAGTTTTAGAAAATTTTATATCAAGTTATATTTAAAAAAAAATTTAATTTTACTTCTTATGGTTAAAAATGTTGAATATGTAAAAGTTTAATTTATGAGCATTTTAGAAGATACTTATACATAAATTAAGAGCAATTTATTTAAATATATTATAAATCTAAATAAAAATTGGTAAAAAAATATGTAAAGGTAAAAATAAGGTAAATAGGAATTTACCATTATAATTTCATATAAAAATACTTAGGATGTGTCATCTAATTTATTATTTATACAGGAAAGGATTATAATTTTTAAAATTATTTTATTTAAATATTAAATAAGGGATGAAAATATTTGAAATTTTATTTTTTAATATTAAAATAATTAAAGTTTTCAGGAGTATTTCGTTCTGTAATACAAATGGACTCTTTAGTAGGCTTGTAGTGTTACATTGCTTAGGCTAGCTCTTAATTAAGCTTTGATTGTTTCGTATTAAAACTTACATAGAAAATCTTACGAAAATATATTGTTAATTAAAACTCAAAGTTATTCGGAATAGGTTTGAACGAATGTAACCTATATGGCATTAATGAAAAAAAATTCTAAACAAAAAATAATCCTAAACAATCTTTATTAAGTCTTAAAAACTAATTGGTTATTCAAACTGGCACAGTGGTTAGAGTGGCGACCTTTAATGAGAAAGGCCCGGGTTCGAATCCCAATGGAAGTGAAAAAACTTTTATCTGTTTTTCGACCCGACTCAGCTACCATTCGCCATTGGGCTTAATGGCTTAATTAATAATTAATAATTATATATCTTTAATAAAAAATACATTAATATAACAATATAAGCAAATACAAAATATAAACAAATAATTTAATTGAATAATATAACTCACAGATATTGAATACCATACAATTCAAATACAAAATGTGATAATATAAACAAAAATAGAATTGTATCTATTGAAAATCTAAGACATTTCTACATGTTATAAGGCGTAGCACTCATGTTTAAATTATATGTGGAATTCATTTGATCAGTTCTAATATATGAATATATCCCCCCCCCCCCTGTTCCGATATGCACATATATAGTCAGGCTGTTTAACCTATCACAGTGAACAGTTAGAACTTAAAATTGCCGGCACAAAAAAAAACATATTTAATTACTAATTTAATACCAGTAAAAAAAATAGTTAATTTTAATTAAAATTCAAATAAATGTCACCAAAGTAATAAATAATAAAATATTTTAAATATTTTTTTTTAAGTATTTCAAATATTTATATAGTTTTATTTGAAAAATTAAGAACACAAAGACCTTGATATTTAGACTCTGTCCGATACATTTCAGTGATTTTATAATTTAAAATATATGTCCAGTTTCGTTAAAAGTTCATACACATTACACATATTTCTATTTCTATATAGAATTTTTATAGAAAATAAAAACGAATTAAGAATCAGATAAATCAAAAATAATAAAAATCTATAGAATAATAAATTAAAAAAAAAAAAAAAAAACAAAACATATTTTAATTATTTTGTGTGTTATAGAATGATGAGCAGAAAATTTTAAATTAAAATATCATTATACTAATTTGAACTTTGTGTTCGAACTTATCTAAAATCTATGAAATATTCTTTAACATTAACCTCTACGAAAATTACTAATACACAAACAACGTAATTGTCATTTCTAAAACGTCATCCATATATTCATTAAAAATTAAAAAAATTTTCGTATTAAATATTTAAAACAAAAGAATTCTTTGAATAATTATTTGAAATGATTCAAAAAGAAAAAACAAAATATAAAACTAATTATAATTAATTGAATTTGATTGAAATAAATAAAATAAATACGAAATTAATTATATAATTGACAAACTGAACAATTTCATTTGACATTATATGAAACATCAGAATCAAATATGAAATGAAACAAATTAACCGCTAACTGATTGTTTTAGTTTTCTTTTTTTAAATCAAATAAATGTCAATTTTGACAGAATTAAATGACTGTTCTTGATCAAAATTTTATAATTTATGAACATATTTATTACTTGGATTTTTTATTTTTATTATCAATGCGATATTAATCAAACTCATTAAAAAAAAATTTTATTGAATTCATAATAAATTATAAAAAAAAAAAAAAAATACAAAAAAACAAACAATAAAAAAATAAATGTCAATATCGGAATCAATCGTAAAAGCATAAACATTTATATGACAATAAACATTAAAAAAATTTATTGTGACAAATAGTGATTATTGACAAGTTTCATGTCAAATCAAATTACAATTCACAATAATTGTTTTAAAAATTAAAAAAAATGGATTAAAAATAAATTTAAGTGTTAAATAATTTTATTTAATAAAATTAAACACAATTGAATGCTTGTTATTTGTTAAGAACAATGTATATATATAGAAAATACTTAAATTTAGATAAAATATTTCAAAAACACTTTAAAAACCTCTAATAACCTTTAAAAAATGTTAAAAATTTATTACAAAAACATTGACAGCAATTAATTTCTTTTTTTTTTTTTTTGTTTTTTGTTTTTATTTAAATTTTTTTAAATTTTTTTTTTATACTATACGTAAAGTTCAACAACCCTCTTTTTTGCGTAAAATATCAAAACTATCATACAAAAACAAGATAATATACTAAGTTATATATATACATTATAATAAGAATATATATCTATATATAATACAATATACTAAGCAAATCAATTAAGCAAATTTTGCAAAAAGCACATGAATATTTTGTCAATTTTAATTTTATAATGTATAAAATACAAAAACAAACCTATAAATATAAATATACGCGAATAAATATTTTTGTATCTTTTTTTTTTTTCAAAAAATTCCAAATTAAACAATCATATTCAATCCAGTTTTATTTTTGGTAAAAAAAAAAAGAAAAACAAAAAAAAAACAAAAAATAAAAAACCAAAGGTACAAAAAAAAAATTCATTCACCTGTTTTGAATTTTAATTAAACCAAAATAATAATATGTAATGTATTGTATATTGTACATATTTATATTTATTTAATAATAATCGTATATTTAAAAGTAAGGAAGGTATATATGAAATGCAGAGTCGGTTTCAGTCAATTTATCGCTTCCAAGAATTTATACAAAAAACGAGGAAGAGTGTAGTAGAGTAGACTGTGTCAACTCTGGGATACCCGTATGACCGTAACTTATACATTATATCATCCGGTTAATTACTTTTGGCAAAATTTCAGACACACAGCTGTAATTGGTACAGAGTAATACTCATATAAAAAAAGGAGTTGTATGGCAGCTACCCGAACCCATGGACCAAAATGGCTGGATTTAAATAGCGATGACGGCTATTGCAAAAAAACGAATTTGCGAAAATTTCAAGATCCTAGCTCTTTTAGTTTTTGAGTTATCGTGCAGACGGACAGACGGACGGACAGACGGACGGACATACATAGCTAAATCGATTTATTTTTCGATTCTGATCCGATCAATACACTTGAGTCTATATCTAAACGTAATGGCAAATTCATTATACCCTTTGAATATAGTGTCATACGGGTATAAAAAAGAATTGCAAGACGATATTATAAGAGAATCAATAGTTACCATTTGGTACTTTTTAAAAAAAAAACAAGAAATGACCACTAAAATGTTAATGTCACTTTAAAAATTATTTAAAGAATAACAATTAAAAATGTTATTTGCATTTAACATTAAAATTTAATTGTATTTGGAAATTTTTAAAATTAAATTAAAAATATAAAAATTACTCATAAATAATTGCAATAAAAATTCGTAAAATAAAATTCTGATTAAATTCAATACATTTTTTTGAATGAATCATTGCTTATTTTATTCCCTATTAGGAAGCAAACTTTCTAAAAATTTAATGTGTTCACCTTTCAATCAATTTTTGGAATTCATAGGCCAAATATGATATTAAATTAGGTTAAATAATTATGTTAAAGTTTTATATTGTTAATTTGTATTTAATATAATTTAAATTATACAAAATGGTCATTTACAAGCACTGAATTATAAATTATAAAATATTTTCAGTAATCTTAAAAATTATTATATAATATCGTAAAACCATTATTTGTTTAAACTTTTATTAGATTATATACAAATGCATTCTATTATAACTAATGATATTTACTTACGACCCCTGAAATTATTCCCCCTTTATTTATAACAAAAATTACAGTTTTCCTTGGAAAAATTACGATCTGTGCAAAGATGGAACTCGGTTAATAAAACTGACACTCAACCAATACGTCAACGAGGCCTACAATGTTATATATGTATATATTTATTTAAATTATTACTACATTTAATAAATGACTCTGTAATAATTTAAAACCATCATAATATTTAAAACAAACTAAACGAACATAAAAAAGTAATATCAATATTATTGCAACTTTATATAAAAACATTTAATTACAAGAATTACAAGATTAAAAATTTTTAAAAAAATTTAAATTAAATTATACATAAGAATTAGTTAAGAAATCAAAAAAGTATTTTCAAAAATTGAAAATTTAGAAAAAGGTAGTATAACTTTAAATAAGCATATTGATTAATTAAGATAATTATAAAAAAAGTTTTAAGATTCAAAGTAAAATAAGATATAAAAATTAAAAGATTAATTAGAATCGGTCCACAATGGCCCTAACAGCCGGGGGATTTACCAATATTGCGTAGTTATTGTAATATTCGAATAAATAAATCAATAAAACCATCACTGACTGAGACCATTATAGGTTAAGATACTATTATTAAATTATACCAATTCTATTTATTATATTTATTTAATTATATTACACTATTATTATATCCGATCGAACCCGAAACGATTTTTAAAAGCTTTAATGCATATTATTACTATATTGCATATTTATAGGGGTACATATTCTATCTTTACTGCAGTATTATTTAAAATTAACAAAAGAATTTTAACTTTAACAAGAAGATACAAATTTTTTTGAAAATAAAGAATACAAAAAAAAAATAACTTTTAAAATTAATAATCGGTGAAAAAATATATCTTAAATTAATTAATATATAAAATAACAATTTGTAATTAAACAATTAATAATTTATGCCACCTCTCTTTTTATTTTATTATATTAAATTTGTTAACACTAATAATTTTTTCACGAATAATTTAAATTAATTACGGGATTTGTTAAAAAAAAACAAATGATTTGTTTTTTTAATTAAACGTTATAAAAGATTAAAAAAAAAAACCATTATTAATTTCTTTTAAATAAATTAGTAATAGTAACTAATATTTAAAGTAAAATAATTATTATTTAAGTTAAGCACATGTTATTTGAAAAAAAAACTGAAACGTGATATTTATAACTATCTATACTTTAATTTAATCATTATTATCATAAAAATAACATCTTCATTTAATACATATATTAATTTATATAGCTAATTTTTAATAAATAATAATTATTCAAATTTTCCGTGTTCATACAAAAGACTTGAGGCAATTATTTGGAATATTTGAAATTAATCAATTCAAAATTGATATCCCTTTAATTATTATAACATGCGTTTAAATTTTTAAAATTATATATTATACAGTTGAATATAAATCAATAAAACAATAATTCAAATATAATAACAAAAAACATTAATTAATAATTATATATTAATTGTCTAAAATTAATATTATCATAGATAAAAAATTTAATAGTACTTTTTTTTAAAATGTAATCGATAGTAAAAAGTTTTATTCAAAAACAAATACTTCATCTAAAAGATATAATAATATTGTAATTAATGACTAATTATAATTATTGGATAAAATGTTGATTAATGTGTTAATGAAAAAAAAAATTTATTACAATAATTTAATAATAAGAATCCGTAAAGTTAAATTGTGTTTTAACAATTTAAATTAATTATTTAATATTCCACCTCTGGAAATGAATGTTTCCATCTCTTTAAAATAATTTTATGAAGCATTCCAGACAATTTTTTATTTCACTATTTGAATGAATGTTCGAAGTTTAGGACTCAATCATTGGTTTCCTGGAAAAAACTTACAATAATCAGAGCCATTTTCAAAATAAGGTTTTACTTAACCAAATTAGATATTTGAGACCTTACTATGTTTAATTTGTATAGTTCTATCAGATATTCTGCCAATGTCATAATTTTTTCATTATAAACTTTTAATATTTAACTCAATCCAGCTTCCTTATTTAATTTAACTTAAAAGTCCATAATATTGCACAACAAAATAACTTTCACTATATTTGAAAAATTCCTTGTAATCAAATTTAGGATATTCAATAAAAAATGTCAATCAAAAACTCATTAGTACTATATATTTAATATATGGTTTAAAATAACTAATTGACACCTAATTAATTAAAAAAATAAACTAACAATTTGATAACTATACCCTTTTATGCATTAATTTAAAAAAAATTTCCTGACATAAGGGTAGTTAATCTATCCATATTTGATTTAATTTGACATAATCAAGGAAATATAATTAAATATTTCAAATCTTATCATTTTTAGACTTGATATCTTAAAATATAAAAAATATTTAGACTTGAAATCTTTAAAATACATTTTTACATCAAAAAATTACAAAAAAAAAATATAAATTAATTAAAAGCTATTACAAAACTTTTTTAGAATATATATTAAACTTTTATAAAATATCAAAATCAGAAATTAATCAATTTTATTTTTATTTTGATTTTTTTTTTCCATTTGTAATAATTTTGTTCTAATGAAAAGTAATAAAAAACTCTTCCTTATTACCTTACTTAAGTAAAATATTAATCAATTAAAAAGTATTTTTTTTTTTTGTATCAAGACTAGAATACAAAATTAATTTTAAGTATAAAATAAAATAAAAATTATGGCATAGAGATTGACACCAACCATGATACACCTATTGAACATCAAATATATTACCTAATACTATATTTATTAGATATGTTTTTTTAAATAGATAAGTATAACTGCTAACGACTGATTTACCTGTAAAAAATTTAAATATTGCTGCTAAAAAAACACACTGTTTTTTTATTTTATAATATCATAAGAATTTAATATGAAAAAAAAATATATGTGAACAGTTTCTATGTTCTTTGTGTTAAATTATTCAAAGAATGATTCTTGAATTGAAAATTCATAAAAAAAAAAATAAGATATATATATATATACTATATACATATATATAATTAAACTAATTACAAATTCTGTTAACATTACTTCGAGGTCATTTTACTCAAAACTCAGCCAAAAAGTATTGAAGTTTTAGGTTGATTTAATTTTTTTTTTATTATTTATTATGATTTTTATTTTAATTTTTTTGTATTTTACTAGAATTATGTCTAAGTATTTTTTACATAAGATGAAATATATGTACATATATACCTATATGTATCTTCTGCTTTTTTATGATCAAAGAATAATATTTTTTTTACGCAAAATCTAAAATTAAATAAATTGTATCTATAGATACTATTTACATACCTGTTACGGTTGTTTGGTCGGAAGGAGTTCAACTTTTATATTTTTTGTATTTTTTTTTTTTTGTTTTTTTCATAAAAGTGTTAAAACAGAAGCACTTAAAAAAAATTGTCTGATATTTTTTTTTACTACACAAAAATAAATATAAATAAAAAGATTTATTTTTTCGTTTGGAAATTTTTTCAAAAATGAGACGAAGATTCTGTTAAATAAATAATTAATATTGAATATAATAATTTATAATGAAATTCAATCAATGAAAGGGTGTATAAGAATTTTTCTTTAATTTTTTTTTTTTTTTGAATTTGTATTTTTATTTTAAATTACGTTCTTGAAAAATATATACAAAACAAATACGTAGGGGAGATATGATAAAAATTCCGGAGCCAAAAGTCCACAAGGGAATAAATAAGACAAAAGTAACTGAGACATTATAACACGGATTAGTGAGTCAAAAGACCCTTCGAGACCTTTGACTTTATAAACTAAAATATTTCAAATTCATTATCAAAATAATTGATTTTATACAAAATTTATAAAAATTTTTGCAATTCATATTAAAAACCGGGAATTTAACATCTTTTTCCATGGCTAAAATTTTGTAACCAACTTAAAAATCGATTGTAATTCCAAATTTCGCATACACAAATTCATAAATAATCATTTGGATTATTTTTTGGTTTATAAGTCCCCGGGGGAGACATTTGACTCCAGAACTTTGTTCATATCGTCAATATATATTAATATTAATTTATTAGAGATAATATGTACTATTGAAATAGTAATCGGTAGCACACCTGTTAATAAATTGCAAAATGTAAACGAATATGAAATTTAAATTACAAAATATAAAAAAAAAGGTGGCTTCTTCCAATTCTATAGAAAAATCTCTAAAGTCTAAAGGTACCTACCTACTAAGGATTGTTTTTGCAACAATCTAAATAATTTATCTATTTTTTTTTTCTGATTATATTCTTATAACTTCAATGATATTCTTTATAACTGTTAAGTGTTTACAAATCATCAATCATTTTTTTTATTTTTTACTTTTCTGTAATAAAGTTCTGCATATGTGAATTGCATAAATTTTTTTTTTTTTACTATAGTCAGAATATTTTTTTTGTAGGGATAAACAAACGATTAATTCAAATCAACTTATTCAATTTTTAAAAGTACAACTTTTTCATTTTGTTTTTTTTTCAATTTTAAATTCTTGTAAAAATACTCAAAAAAAAAAACAAAAAATAAAATGCAATAATAATACAAAAATTGCATTTAAAAAATTATATTTTAAAATTCAGATCACGTTTAAAATATGAAAATAAAATACAAAATTGTTTTTACTATAATATTTATTTGTATTTTATTTTGAATATACAATTTATACAAATAAAATATATTGAACTAGGAGGGTTGCAAATTGCAAGATTCCAATTAAATATAACAGAAGATAGTTGATTTTTTTACAGTAAAACATAAATAAAGCACCAGTTTTGTACATTATTGAAGATAAATTTGACATGAACTTTATTTAATATAACAAAAAATCGTATACAAGTTAAAAAGTTATCATAACTTTTAAAATTATGTATTATTTATGCTTCTTTGGTATTATTTATAGGTTTTGTAATAAAAAAACGTATTGCAAATATTAAAAAAAAAAAGGAAGATGAAACTAAAACTTAAATATCATAAAACGAGTTTTTTTCATTTTGATTTTGGAAAAACCAATTCTGATTTTATAATTTTTAAGGTCATTATAGTGCAATGATCTTGTTCCTTATAACTTGCAACTGTATACCTTAATTAAATATAATCTTATAATTAAATGTATGTATCTTAATTATACCTTAAAAAAGCCTTGATATATTATACCTAAATTATAAGTACAATTGATGAAGTTAAATTATGTTAAAATGAAATATTTATAAAACTTTTGATTTAAAATACAAAAGACTTAAGCAAGGAACTTGATATATGTTCAACTACGTAAAACAAATAAATGAATCAGTAAATTATACATACTTAATTATTGTTGATATAATTTATTTAGTTTATATGTAAACACGCAAAATTATCTCTATAATTAATTTAAGATTATCTTTTATTTATTTAAATTGTAAACTAATTCCAATTAATAATTTTCATTCAAAATTTCTAAGATTTCTTTTAATTTTATTGAAAGAGTTCGTCATTATTTTATTTAAAATATATATATATATACGTATATATATATATATATATACAAAATTAAATGTGATTCATTGGAATAAACACGATCAAATCATAACATTGGAATTCAGTTTTTTATCGTAAACAAATAAAAGACAAATTAAATAAAGTAAATAACTAAAAATTCTGAGAAACTAATGTATATTATTAAGTATTTATATTGACATTTCGTGTAAATTATTAGATTAACTTTTTTGTTTAAATAATGAACTTTTGAATGATTACAGTTAAAACAATTAAATACGGAAGGAAAATTTATAAAAGTAGAAATTAAAAACAATTTAAAATGAGGAAGAGAGTAGTGTAGATCTGCCAACTCTGGGATACACATTATATGAATATTGTATGAATATTATGCATAATACCTTCCGGTTTGAGGAAAGCTAATCTTACTAGTTTTAAGAATCACTTCAAGATTTTAAAAAATTTCAGACATTCAGCTTTATGAAATAATTAATGCTATACAAAAAAGAAGTTGCAAGGCACACTCAATACCTAAGCTCAAATTCAATAGCATGAGAAGGCTACGAGCGGTCAGACAGGCACACAACGCAAAAACGATTCCCTATTTAATTCTTATCCAAACCATATACTTTAGTCCGTGCCTATCTCGAATTCTTTACAGTATTGCAAACTAAATGACAAATTTAGTATACCCCCTTAGAACTAAAATTCATATACTGTTATAAAAAGAACAATTAAAATCAAACCTGTTAATTTATATAATTGGTTAAATATTTTAAATGTCAACTAATAACAGTTTTGTTTTTTTTTTTGTCTTGACTTAACTTGAGGTGGAAAATTACAATTGCATTTAATTTCTATAATATATAATTACTATAATAACTTTATTATTTAATTCATAACAACAACAGCTAAAACATGTGCAATTAAATTTTACACGAAATTCATTGTTTATCTGTTCACAATACAAGTTAAAACTATATTGTAACCCATACGTCATATTGTACAATTTAAATAATTAATATATTTAAAAATTGTATAAAAGTTTGAAAATAATAAATTATAAATACAATAGAGTGTTTTAAATAGAAAAAATCACGATTTATATACTATGATAATAGATTATACATTATAATCTATTGTAAATAATATTAGAATTGATTTAAAAAGCAAAAAAACACGATATCTAGTGTTTTTTAGTATCAAAAATGCATCAATCATTTTTTTTATATATATATATACATATATATATATGCTAAAATTTTAAATAAAATAAAATACAATATAATAATAAAAAATTATAAAATCGCGTGTTTTATAATATATTTTTTTAATTTTTTTTTTTTTTTATAAAATTTCATTAAAACCAAACTTTTTATTTAGTTAGAATATTATTCTAGATAATATTCATGAATATATGGCAACAATGTATATATACATATGTATATGGTAACTGAACTCCACCTGTCTAATAATGATAAATTTTTTAATTCATTAAAAAATTAAAAAATAGTTCTATAACATGGAAGTTTTTTATGAACCTATATCACTATATATATATATATATTTACCTGTATTCCTATTTACAGTTATAATAATGTTAATTACATGATAAAAAAAAACAATCATTGCCAAGGTTATTAGAATATAATAATATATAGGAGTGTCATTTAATATAAATTGTCCAGTTATTTTTTTAGGTGTATTTTATATATCAAAATTAGACAATGACATATTTAATTTTTTTAATTTTTTTTTATTATTTTGATTTTTTTTATTTAGGAAAATAATAGGAAAAACTATATTGATTTCCTATTAAAGTACAATATATATATATAAAGTACATATAAATATATAAAATTATATTTAAATATTGTCATTTTTTTCTAATAAGAATTAAAAATATATAAAAACTATTATTCAAATCAGTTCAAAAGTTATTTTACATGAATTCTATAATTTTAGAAATTTTAAATCTGATTTTATTCTACAATTTTTGCAAATTTAAGTTACTACGTATTCATATTACAGAGATTTTTAGTTTTAACTTTGCCTTAAGTCCTTAAAGATATTTTTTACACCAACCTCAATGTTCATATTTTTGTAAAGTTCTTTAATATAATTGTATTGATTGCTGAACTCATTTTACTTAATAATAAATGATTTTAAAGTTTAACTCTATCCTTCTACAAAGTCACTCAAAATTCAAATTCTTATAAATTATAGAAGCATGTATTTGAGATTTAATGAAACAATTTTCAGATTAAATGAAACAATTTTTCAATTGAATGAAACTATTTTTTAATTAAATGAAATCTTTTTCCAATAAAATGAAGCTTTTTTTTTTTTTTTTTTTGCCGGCACCTCTACGTGCTAACTGTTCACTGTGATAGGCTAAACAGCCTGACTATATATGTGCATGTCGGAACAGGGGAGATATATTTATATATTAGAACTGATCAAATGAATTCCACATACAATTTAAACATGAGATAGTACTACGCCTTATAACATGTATAAATGTCTTAGATTTTCAATAAATACAGTTCAATTTTTGTTTATATTGTAATAATTTTGTACTTGATTTATATGGTATTCTATATCAGTGAGTTATATTATTTTAATTGAAACTCTCTAAAGTATTTATTATTAGTAATATCAGTAGCTCTAATCAAAATATTTCAAAATCGATCAGCATTTACACTTGCATTAGGTATATAATTAAAAAACCTATACTTCATATTTTACTATTGTCATTTTGACATTTCACTGACAACTTATTGACAGTTGTATTAACAAAAGAATATCCCGACATTTTATCGGATTTAACTATAATATTTCATTGTTACTCATCATTTCTGGTATTATTTACATTTAATATCTTTTTAAATTATACATAGATATTATAATCAATCTACTAGTAAGTAATTATTTACTCAAAGTCAAAATTAAAAAACAAAAAATAAAAAACAAAGTCAATTTTAATTATAATTTGTTGTGTTTCTATGTTGGCTTTTTTCCCAGAATTGTCTGTCACAACATGTTGTATCGACATAATACGAGTATATACATAGTATTAATTTTTGTTTTTTTTTATTATTTTGATATAAAAACAAGTTGACAGACTTTAGTTCTATTTGGGAGCCGCTCAACTCTATTACAATTCTATACCAAAAATTGTTTTTCTTGAAGTTTTTATTACTTTTTTTTTTTTATTATAAATAAAAAAAAGTACCGACTTTCATTCAAAAGCAAAAAAAAAAAACATATTTTTTAAAAACACACAGAATTTAAAAAAAAAACACACAACTAAGTAATAAAGTCATACTGCATAGTTAGTTGTCAATCACCTCGATGGTCATAACTCAGAACTTGAAAACTACAAAAAAAAAACAAAAGTTAAATATTCTTAATGCGTGTTCTGAATTTAAATGAAAGAATCCTCGAATATGATGACAAAGGAATTGTTAATATTTTTCCTTAACAATCAGAATTTCAGAGTTATTGTAATAGAGGAACGTTTTTTTTTAATGCTTTTGGTTGATCTTCAATAAAAGGAGACACACTTAAATGCTAAAATTCAAAAAATATCACGAGCCAAGTTGGCAACATTCTTTCTTTTTTTTTTTAATTTATTATTTTGATTATTAAATTTTAAATTTAAACTTAATGTAAAATAAATATTTTTGCCAGTCCATTTATAATTTAAAAAATTAATATATATATATAAGATATACCTATTAAAATGAGATTTAGTCACTTCATTCTAAGTTGAGTCTTTGATGCAATTAGACTTTAAAAATAAAAACCAAAATAAAAAACAAATCATAAAATATACTTTTTATTTTAATTTTATAAAAAAATTTTCTTAATGCAAATTCCATTAAACCTTAAGTAACGCGCGTTTACAATATTATCAATTTCCGAAATAAAATATTAACACGTTTAGTACAATACCGGAGATGACCATTTTCGTACGAATAACGATAATTTTATTACATTTTTTTAATGTTTTTATTTGCGGTCAATCTAATAAAATGGTATTACCATATTAATCTTTTATTTATATATACAAAATATACACATACGCATATATATATATACAAATAAATGAAAAATATATTTTGGTAATAAATAATTATAATAAAAAATTATTCTTAATGGAAGTTCAAAGGCCTCCCGCGCTAAAATTTTAAAAAATAATTTAAAATAATAAATATGCAAATTCTTTTATTTAATTTCAACACTTTTTTTTAATTTGTTGTTGTTGTTGTTGTTTCTTTACAGATTTATTTATCACAGTTTGGTTATTTACCACCGGCAGCACGCAACCCATCAAAAGGAGGCCTGTTAGATGAAAGCACATGGGTAAAAGCAATAGCAGATTTTCAATCATTTGCCGGTTTAAATGTTACCGGTGAATTGGATGATGAAACGATGCAAACAATGACATTACCACGTTGTGGTGTACGTGATAAAGTTGGTTCAGGTTCAGATTCCCGGGCAAAACGTTATGCATTACAAGGTAGCCGTTGGAAAGTGAAAGCATTATCATATAAAATATCAAAATATCCAAAACGATTAAAAAGAAGTGATGTTGATAATGTGGTGGCAAAAGCTTTTGGTGTTTGGGGTGAATATACAGATTTAACATTTACACCAAAAAAAAGTGGTCCAGTACATATTGAAATTAAGTAAGTTTTAATTTATTGAAATAAAAAAAAAATGTCTTGTGTGTATAAAAAGTATATATTAATTGTTTTTGTTAAATTTAGATTTGTAGAAGGTGAACATGGTGATGGTGATCCATTTGATGGACCAAGTGGTACATTAGCTCATGCATATTTCCCAGTATACGGTGGTGATGCACATTTTGATGATGCTGAACATTGGACAATTGGAGCATACAGTGGTACAAATTTATTCCAAGTAGCTGCACATGAATTTGGTCATTCATTAGGTTTAAGTCATTCTGATACAAGGGCTGCTTTAATGGCACCATTTTATCGTGGTTATGATCCAGTTTTTCAATTAGATTCTGATGATATATTAGCTATACAGGCACTATATGGTAAAAAAACTAGAAAAACAACAGATGATGGTATTCCATCATTTACAACAACACGTGCTCCAATACCAAGGCCAACAAAACCACGTGATGATTCTGATCTGTGTAAAGATCCAAAAATTGATGCATTATTTAATTCTCATGATGGTCAAACATTTGCATTTAAAGGCAATAAATATTATAAATTAACGGAAAATTCAATTGCCGAGGGTTATCCAAAATTCATATCAGAAACATGGAAAGATTTACCAGGTAAGAACACAGTTTACAAACTTTTGTCTTTGAAAGTAGCTTGGCTTGATTAATATAAAATTTATATTTATATTTAACTAATAGGTGATATCGATGCAGCATTTACATATAAAAATGGTAAAACATACTTCTTCAAGGGTACAAAATATTGGCGTTATTCTGGCGGCACAATGGATAGTAATTATCCACAAGAAATTAGTCAAGGTTTTACCGGTATTCCGGATCATTTAGATGCTGCAATGGTATGGGGTGGTAATGGAAAAATTTACTTCTATAAGGGTAGTAAATTTTGGAGATTTGATCCAATGAAACGGCCACCAGTTAAAGCAACATATCCAAAACCAATATCAAATTGGGAAGGCTTACCAAATAATGTTGATGCAGCAGTACAATATGTAAATGGTTATACATATTTCTTCAAAGGTGATAAATATTATAGGTTTAATGATAGGACATTTTCGGTAAGTTTATTTGATTTTTTTTTTAATTGTTTTATAATTAATAATCAAATATTAATTGATTATATAATTTATTTTTTCAAATTATTCTTATTTTTGTATATTTAAGGTTGATCAAGCAGATCCTCCATTCCCACGGCCATCTGGTTATTGGTGGTTCGGATGTAAAAATGTTCCATCATCATTTAATTCATTAGGTAATGTAAAAGCTGATGAACGTTATGGAGAATATATACCACGAGATACCTTATATTCAGATCATAAATCGAATAGTGACGATATTGGTGATTTAATTTTTGATGCAGGTGAGTGGAACCGACCTTTGGGAAATGATGGGGGTGTATTAAAAATGTAGATTAAAAGAAATTTAGAAAAAAAAACTCGAATATTATTTAGTACTTATATACTAGGTTTCGTAAAACGAATTTGATCTCTTTGTTTTTCGACAAAAATAAAATTAAAAAAAAATTTCAAAATAAATTTTAAAATGCAAATCTCCAAATATTAATTTTGTATAAAAATATAAAATTAAAATTACGTTTAGACAAAAAACAAAATATAATTTTTGAAATATTTTTAATAGCTTTAACTAAAGAAAATGTTATCGAAGTGGTATGTTTTTTGTACATATATAAATAAATTATTTTTATTTTATTTTATTTAAATTAATTTTTTACATATATACATATAAATAGTGTATTATTAACATACATATACAAAAATTAAAATTATTCAATTTTTACATATTATATAAATCATATATATATATATAAAATGTGTTATTATGTATATTATTTTTATTTTATATAAATTTATAAATTAATTAATAAAAAAAAAAAAAATTGTATATACTTATTATATTTTTTTTTTTAATTTCAAAAAAAAAATTCATTTTTTATTATTTTCATAAAATTTTTTCAAAATAATTTTTATTCTTTGATGTTGTTTTATGTGTTATATATTTTTTCTTTTATTTTTAGTTTTTATTTAAAGGTTATGGTTCACTTTCTATCTTCTATTAATTATTTTCTTTCTATACTTTTTTTTTATATTAGTTTATTAATTCTTCTTTTGTTTTATGCACTGCACTTTTTTTGTAACAGAGTAAGTTTCTAATTTTTTTATTTAATTAAATTAAATATATTTTTATTTTATTTTGAAATTTGCCTGCAAGTACTTTCATACTATATATGAAAATTTCCAAATGGTAAGGGTTTACAACTAGGTTAAAAATGGAATTGAAATTTAAAAACGCTTTTCATAAAAAAAAATTGTATATAAATCGCAATTACGAATAATATTAATAATTTTTTTCGTATTTTCAAATTTTTCTTATATTTTCAATACTTTTTCTAAAATTTTTTCTAATTGGGAACTTTAATTAAATTGTATTTAATATATATACTTAATATGTAAATAAATTTAACTACTAAAGTTATGTATCTTTTAAATTAAATAGTATTATACCAGAGTGTATAGTACAATTTAAAAAATTTTTAAAATACACTTACTCAGGGTTCTTTTAAATTTTTCAAAAGGTACTAAGCACAGACTAATATACTATAGTATATTAGTCTGTGGTACTAAGTATTTCAAATATATTCGTTTAAGTCCCCTAAATCTAAAACATATTCTTCAGAGTCACATATGCCTTGAATTTGGATATAATATCATGTATTAAAATTAATAGATATACACTGGTTAAGGTAAAAATTCAACAAATGATCAAGGTAAAAATTTATATTAAAAAAAAGGCGGTTTTCAGAGAATATAACATAATATTGTAATATAATAATTGTACATAGATGTGAGTACTTGAAATTTTATATAAACTATTATTTTATTATTTTTTAATATAATTTTTTTTAATTTAATATAATTTTTAACATTTTAGTTATTAATTTTATTCTTTTCAAATATTTATTAACAATTAATATTTAGTATTAATGTGAACTAATATTTTTTTTATAATTTATAATAACTCATTTTATTTTTTTCTAACAAATTCAATTTAATATAATTATTATTTAATTATTATTTAAAATTTTAAATAACCTAAAAAAAAAAAAATGTTAGTAATACCCTGTTTGTTTTGTAACTAATATTATATTTTAAATTGAATTAATTTTATGAATTAAAAAAAAAAAAAAACCAAAATTGTAACAAAATTAAATTTTTTTAATTTTATTTTAATTGGCTTATAAATTTATATATAAATTAATAACAAAATTTAAAAAAATTTTTTTTAATAATTTAATCTAATATGATTTTTTTAAAAACAAAGCAAATTGGCAAAATAACAATCAGCCTTTAACCAAGATGAGAAATCCAAAATTATGTATAAAAGAAATACAAATAAAAAATGGTCGGTTTCATTAACCAAAATGCTATCAAAAATTAAATTTATATATCATTATATTATATATATATAATAATATTATTTTTAGATAAATTAAAATTATGCATGTAATTAAATAAAAAATAAAATAACACACAAAATATATTTATCCACAAATTTACACAAAATTGTATCTAATTTTCTAATTATTATATTATATAAATGCTTTATATTAATGCTTAGTAATAATGCTTTAAACGCTTTTTAAATGGTTTTGTGGTAACTCTATTAAATCGTAGATCATTTCATTTTTAACAGTAAATTTTCACTATAATAATAACGCATACAATAATTACATACATAAAATACATTATTACATATAAATATTTAATTTTGAAAACAATATTATGTATAACACTTACAAAACAATATTAAAATTTTAATTTAAATAAATATTAAATATTCTTAGTAAACATACATTAATACTCTATTTTTTTTAAAAGTAAATAATATTATTTAAATACATAATATACATATAACAATGAACTATTTATTATAAAATTATTTCATAAATATTTACAATTCTTAATAATTATATTAATTATTATCTTTGTTCTAAATGTCTTCATGATACTTAAAAATATTGAAATTCTACTGCGAATTTCTTTAGGAGTAGTAATTTTACTCCACTACTTATTAAATTACTTTCAAATGTCTTTTTCATCAAAATTTGTTACAATTATAAATAATTATATTAATTATTATCTTAGTTTGAAATATTTTAATGATTCTGAAAAATATTGAAATTCTACTCCGAATTTTTTTCGGAGTAGCAATTTTACTCCACTACTTATTAGATTACTTTCACATGTCTTTTTAATCACAAATTATCACAATTCTTAATAATTATATTAATTATTATATTAGTTTGAAATGTTTTCATGATTCTGAAAAATATTGAAATTCTACTCCGAATTTCTTTCGGAGTAGTAATTTTACTCCACTGATTATAATATTACTTTCAGATGTTATTTTCATTACAAATTATTACAATTCTTAATAAGTATATTAATTATTATATTAGTTGGAAATGTATTCATGATACTTAAAAATATTGAAACTTTACTCCGAATTTCTTTTGGAGTAGCAATTTTACTCCACTACTTATAAGATTACTTTCAGATATTTTTTTCATTACAAATTATTACGATTCTTAATAATTATATTAATTTGAAATCTTTTCATGATACAGAAAAATATTGAAATTCTTCTCCGAATTTCTTTCGGATTAGTTGAAATTCAAATACTCTAAATCTTGTTCTCTAAGATTAGCTTCACATTTTTTTTTAAATCCACCTATTCACCCAATCACTCATTTTTAATCGAATTTGATCACTTAAGTTTCATTTTAATTGAAGCAATACTGTTTAAAGTGACCATACGTTTGGTCATCATATAAGGTACTTAATATGAATTTAAAAGTATTATGAAGACTTTAAATACTATTTTTAAAATACATTTTTTTAAATCTTGACTTCGAAAGACTCAATTAAAATATATAATTCACTTCAGAACAAAATTACAATACTTAATAGTAATTACATAACTATAATAAAATTTGTTTTTTTTGTATATTATTAATTTTAAAATAATAAATGGCGAACGACAAAATATATAACTTCAACCTATATAAAATATAAAATTAAAAACTTGTAGATTTTAATTTTGTATGTGTATTATTATCTATTAGTTTGTAGTAGTTTTAAAAAAAAAATTTCAAAAATCAAAATAACACAAATTCTTTTTGAGAGCTATAGTATAAAAAAAATTCTAAAAACTATGTATTATGTGTGTCCTATATAGTTTTTCTTTTCCTATGTACACAATAAGCACAAATTTTTTACATATTTATAAAAAAAAAACAAAATAACATTGTAATTTAACAATATATGCAAAACTTTTTCTATTTAATTAATTTATTATAAATAATAAATTTCATAAATATTTAAATTAAAAGTTTTGCAAATTGTTAAAAAAAATAAAAACTTTATTTTTTCATATAAACTGTTTGCACAACCCTGGAAGATTTTATTAATTAAGTATTAAAAAATAATTTTTAAGAAGTTTTAACTCAGATTTAATTTTAAAAAATAATATAATTAAAAAATGGGTACCTAATTATTAGTATAAACTTTTCAATACTAACAAATTAAATATTAAAAGTTTTTTGCACAACAAAACGGTATTATATTACAGGTCTTGATATAATATTGAGTAAAAGTATTTAAATACAGCTGTAAGTACTATTATCTGGTACTCATTACATTGAAAGGTACCAGTACTACTTACATTTCAATATTTATTAAATGAAAATATTTTCGACTTTATTCGAATTTCAAGTACTTGCAAAATACTTTGAATACTTGTGAAAATAATAGCTTTCTTGGTATTTAAGTATTTCTTAGCACATGATTACTCAAAAGTACTTAAGTATCAAAAAAAAATTACAAAAGTAATTAAACTCTAAAATTTAATTAATTTTTGAGAATTCCAAGTACTTTTACTGGATACAATTTTTTAATTATTGAAATCTAAGTACTAAGTACTTAACAAATTAATGAGTACCATGTAATTGTACTGGTAATTGTCCTGGTACTTAAAAAAATGTACTGATCTACTTATATCCGGTAAAATTCAAAATTAATCAGTGTTACCACAAATAATCTAATACAAAATTTAATACAAAATTGATCAGTGTTACCAACATTGTTGTGTATAAAACTTTAAATTTAAGGTTATTTTTTCCCCCTCGTTTTTTAACACGTGTTTCGAATTTTTTTGCACGTATCCTTTATAAAATTATTTGTTTGTATTTATGAATTTTTGTACACACAAACACAAGCATGTTAACTTATCACTATTTCAAAAAACGTGTTATTAATAAAACAATCTTTAGGGTAAATACTTAAGATTTGAACTATTCTGCATTTTCACACTATTTTATAATTATGTATCTTTTAATAATTTTTAACTTATAAAATATTTTTTCAATTTCTTTTCTTTTTTTTTTCTTTGTTTGCTTTATTTTTCTTTTTTTTTTTGGAATTTGAAAAATGGAAAAAAAAAAAATTTTACAGACGTCAAGGTTCAAAGTTAACTGCTATATCTTCCAGATTTTCTTGCATCCAAGTTAAAATAAAAGTTATGCAAAAAAAAAAAAAATAATCAATAAAAAAAAACTGTGAAACTGTTTAAATATTAACTATATTATTAATTTTCTATTACAATTGTTTTTTTTTTTATGTGCATTTTGTTTCTTTTCTACTATTTAAAAAAAACTTTTGTGTCTGATGCTGCATCCAAATATTAAAAAAAAAATAAATATAAATAAAACTAATATTATTTTATATAAATAATTTGTTATTAGAGAACTTTTAGTATATAAATGTGAACTAATTTGATTTTTTTTTTTTTAATTTTTAAATTTGATAATCAAAATTTAATATTTTTTTTATTTTTTTTTTATTTCTTTATTTTTTGTGTCTACAAATTTCAAAAATATGCGATTTGATCCAAAAAAAACCCAAAATTGTAAATTATGTAAATTTTGTTATATATTTTATTTTTTTTTAATTTCACAAAAAAAATATGAAACAAAATCTGAAAAAAAAAAAAAAATTGTGCCTTATTAAAAAAAAAACAAACAAAATAATATTTGATTGCCATTAACATCGAATGCCGCCGCCGCCCAATAATACAAAAATTAATAAAACGTTAACAATTTTGCTGTTTTATAAATAAAAAAAAAAAAAAATGTGTACCAAACCAACTATATACCAATTCAATATTCGATGACAATTCTTCGAAAAAATTGCGTAGGACGAAGAAGAAGGCTATTGCCACCGATTTTCTATTATTTCACCGATGGAAAAGATAATTTATATTATTATAATTGAGACTTTTTTTTTTTATTTTAATTTTATTTTTTTTTTTTTTTTCAAATTTTGTAAAATTCGAAATTAAATTTTCGAAAATAAGTGAATTTACATATATATATATATACATATTATAATATATATATATATAAACATTTATTGTGAAGTGATATAACAAAGCATATATATATGCAAAAAAAAAAAACTAGTATTATAAAATACATATATATATAGAGCTACACACAAAATTATATATAATATTCGAAAATAATTCGGACTAACCTTTAACAAAAAAAAAAAAACTAAAGTGAAATTATAACGAAAAATTAGTAGTTATATAGTTACGATACGACCAAATGTTTGAAACATCGTGAAGCTGTCGTTTATTAAACAAATAAACTATATATATATATATATATAATAGAAAATTTATGCTATGGCTCAGGAAAAAATGGAATATACATTTATAGAATTTTTTTTTGAAAATTGTGTTATATGAAGTTTTAAGGAACCAAAAAAAAAAACAAGACATTAATTGAATCAAATTTTTAAGTTTTTTTTTGAAATATATGTTCGTTCATCCCATTTATATTTTTTTGTAAATTCGTTAATTATACAACAAAAATATTTCATGTACGTTGTACATTATTTTCATTATTTTTCTAATTTTTTTTTTTTTAATAATTTTAATTTTATTTCTAATTAAAATAAATTTTTTTTGAGTTTTAAATTAAAATTAAGTTTTTATGAATTTATTAATTGAAATATAGAACCTTCTTCTTTTATTACATGATTAAATGTACATTTATATTTACAATCAAATTCAAAAATATATAAAATTAATTCGATTGCGCTCAGTAATATAGTAAAACACTACAACAAGTACTTATCAGTAATCAAATAATACTTTTTCTTGATAAGTGATTATTTTTATACCCGTATGACTATATAGTCAAAGGGTATAATAAATTTGCCATTACGTTTGTGACGCAGAGAGGGGGTAGATATAGACTCAAATGTATTGATCGGATCAGAATCGAAAAATAAATCGATTTAGCAACGTATGTCCGTCCGTCCGCACGATAACTCAAAAACTAAAGGAGCTAGTATCTTCAAATTTTCGCGTAGCTGTAATAGGTACTGTGCTCAATGCTCATATAAAAAAAGAAGTTGTATGGCATGCTACCCGAACCCATGGACCAAAATGGTTGGTCTAGTAGAGTGGGTTCGAGTAGCTGCCATACAACTTCTTATTTTATATGAGCATTACTCTCCACCTAATGAAGCTGGGTGTCTGAAATTTTGCTTCAACTAGTTTATTGTAATGGCCAAAGTTTCTGCAAAATTTGGTTAATCTACTGCAGAGGGTTCGAGTAGCTGCCATACAACTCCTTCTTTTGTGTGAGTATTCCACTGCACTTAATAAAGCTGTATGTTTGAAATTTTGCCAAAAGTAATTAACCAGATGATATAATGTATATGTTACGGTCATACGGGTATCCCAGAGTTGACACAGTCTACTCTAGTACACTCTTCCTCGTTTTACTAATCAATTTGTTGACAAAATAACAATGATGAACAAATATTTATGAAAAAAGTTATTATTTGATTAGTTGATTAGTGATATGTTTATGTTGATTAGTGATATGTTTTGGAAATAATTCCAAAAATAAATTCATTAAAACTTAATTTAATTTAAATCTTAATTTATTTTAACCTTTTCTTATTTGTGAATTTGTTTTTCGAAAAAAAAAAACAATAATATAAATTTTGTAAATATATTATAAAAAAAAATATATGTCCGTATTTAATCAATTACATACTATTATATTTGAAAAATTTAATTAATATCAATTGTATATATAGAAACAATCATACACATACATAATTATTACTTACAAATAAAATGTAAAATATTTTCTAATTTTCATTTTTGTCACTAAAAAATTTTAGGATTGGAAAACTTTCATTTTTTGTTTAAAATAATTAAATATTTATTTTGTTTTTTTTAATTTAATTAATTTGAATCTTTGAAGATATAATACACAAGTTCGTTTGATTTTTAATATTTGCTTTGACTCGTGAACCTCTTAGTATCATATAATTATATAATAGGCTTAATCCGGTCACAGCTCATTAATTTGTTTATAAATATAAATAATAATTTGAGCGCGAAATTTTGAATGAATTTTGAGGGCTTCGCGTCCCTAGTTCCATTATTACTTATTTACTTATTAATATCCATTTACAACTTAGAAACAAGCTTTCCAAAGTGAATAACAACCAGTTCAGTTTTCGATGCTAAATCTTTGTGTTTGATTTTATAAAGATTTTTTTTAAGTGTAAATGATATATAAAAATTGAGACTTTCGGTATGAGTATCTGTTAAATAGTACTACCGCTAATCAATGTCGTCCAATTTATACATTATATTATCCGACTAAAAATATTTTTTGAAATACCATTATGTACACTTGTATTCGGTACAACTGCTTTTTAACAAACGGTTAACAACTACCTCACAATGCCTTTAAACCTAATTAGGTTAATTAAAGTTTTAATCAAAAGAACCTAATATTCCGAAAAACGAGTTTAACTCGTTTGTTCGTTAGAGTTCAATAGTTTATTTAAATTCTATTTAATTCAATTGATTTAAAAACTCTAATTTAATCTTAAAAAAGCATAAATGGTATAATCAAACGCTGAAGATTATTAACAATTTACTTTCGATACTGATCTTTACTATTAATAAAGAGAATGTAAAGTTCTTAGAAGTGTTTCGTTTTGTTATACTATCGGACTCATCAGTACGCTTGTAATATTACAATGCCTAGACAAACTCCTGATTATACTTTGATTGATTTTTAAGCCTTAATTCAATTAAATTTTAGTAAAGGAAAAATTTCAAGTGATATAATTTATTTTTTTTTAAAATTAAAGTTCGAAAAACAAGTTCACATTGATAATAAATTTTTCAAACACTTTTCACACTTTATACAATTTGATCACCCCTTTTGTCTACAAAATTTTATTTTAATTTATTTATTTTTTTTTTTCCTGTATTTTGTCCTGTCAAACACAAAAAAAAACCTTTTTCAAAAACAGAAACCTAGAAAAATAAAAAATTTTACTTAAAACACCCTTTTTTTACAATTTATTTTTAAAAATTTGCACGCTAAAATTGTTCTTCCTCTTTTTTTTATCTAAAATTTTATTTGAAGTTTTTTTTCAAATTTTTAACTAATAAAATCTTTATTTTTTTTTTTATTTAAATTTTTTTAGCTGCCGAAAGTGAAGGTCATAGACCACATGATGAACTTAATGGAAATAGTGCTGGTAATCGAATTACAACTGCCATATTTACAACATCATCATCCACAAGTTCAGTATTTTTAACATCAATTTTAATGTTTGTTGTAGCACAAATTCTATTAAGATGAACCCCAGTCATCACTATATATTATGAACAATTTCATCCATTTACATACCGCTTATAAATATTACACATGTATAATATATATATATATATATATATAAAATGTAATATTAAATATTTTTTTTTTACATATATATATTTGATTATTATTATTAAATACTAATTAATTATAGAATTAAAAAAAAAAAAATTAAATAAAAATCGAGTCAAATTAAATACAAAAGAAAAATATACTTATTACGAGTAAATTATGTTATGTTTGTAATATTAATTAAATAATTAAATTTTTTTTTTTTTTTTTAATAAAAATTTCTAACAAATTTATAAAATAAAAAAAAAAAAAATACAATTAAATAGTAACGAGAATGAGGTGATTAGATTTTTAATTAGAAAATAAATCTTTATAAAAAAAAAAAAAAAATAGTAATCGCCAAATAAATATTAAAAATATAATATTTTTTTTTTTTTGTAAATTTAATTATGAATTAAATAAATTTTAATAATTGAAAAGAATATGTTATAAAATTAAAAAATAAGAAATATAGTGCCTTCATGTAAATATTTCGCAGAAGAAAATTTTTTGGTGGTGTCGGGAGAATCAATTCAACTTGGTTGATTTTGACATTTTTCAATTTCACTCAAAAATTTCCTGGTGTGTCGGCTAAGTCAATTGAATTAGTTTCAATTAATTGAATCAAGTTGTTTCAATTTTGATTTTTTGACAACAGAGTTTAGTTTTTAGACGCTTTATTTTGTGCTGCATTATATTTACTACTAATAATTTTTGCAATGAGTTTTTTGTGGTTGTTTCCATTAGATTGATTAATTTTTCTAATTGTTTCCTGTTGCTGAAACATTTTTTCCTGAAAATAATAAATAAAAATTTTCATATTTATATAAATTATATTTATCTTTATTTACCTTTCTAAATTACTCATTTTAATTTTTCTTTAAATTTTTAAACACAAACAACGCCAATAACAGAATAAATTTAACAGAATAGATTTAAACACAAACAACGCCAATGCCATAATGTAATGTCAAACACAAAAATGTATTTGAATTTCAAAGTCGACTCAGACGACTTTAAACAATATAAATTGTTTTCCCCGACACCGATAGTTGATTCAAATCGACTTAAGTTGAAAGTCAAAAAAAAATTGATTCTCTCGACACCACCTTTTAACAAAACTTTTTTTAGAATTATATTGAGTTCTATCAAAATATTTCGAATTATTCGAAATTCAGTTTTATTCCATTAAAATCTGTTTAAAAACCATACTTTTGATAGAATTCAACTATTAATGAAATGAAAAATTTATTATTTGTATAAAATTAAATAATAAAAATTAATTTTCTGTATTAATATTTTGTATTATATATGTTTTTTTTGTTTATTTATCGATATAAAGTTGTACCAGTTTATTTTCGTATTACAAAAATTTAAAATTTTATTTTTAAAATTTTGAGAAACAAAAAAAAAAAATACAATTTTTTTCTAAATAATTTCTATATCTATTTGAATTAGTATAATACTAATTTACTCAAATAATATTTAACATAACATTCCAAAGTTATGTCTTAAATTAAAAACGACAAACAAGTTAATAATTATTACACTTAAATTTAAATAAAAATATTTTACCATATTAAAAAAATTCTGTCCAAAATTAAAGCTACTATCTATTTTTTTTGAAATTATCTTAAACTTCATATTAAATTAAAATCAAATCAAAGTCCTACCAAAAGTGATAAATTTTTTTTTATTAAAACGTTTTTTTTATTAAATAATTTATTTATTAAAAAATTAACTAAAAAAAGGTTGAACTTTCTCAAAAGTAATTTTCTCAAATTTTATTAAAATTTAAAATTAAAAATTTATAAAGAAAAATATTATTAACAAATAAAAAGATGAATTAATATTAATGTTTAAAGAATTTTTTTAATTTTTATTAATAGTTGTACATTTAAAATTTATTTTAAAAGCAATTTATATAAAAATGTAATTAATTAATTTTTAAACAAAAAATATTATTAAAAAAAAAAATATATAAGTATATAAATATGTAACAAAAAAATGTATTGTTTTTATTAGAAATTACTATATAAAATAGCTTTTAAAATAAAATTAAATAAATTAATATAAATAGAAAAAAAAAATAAAAAGTAAATTTAAAAAATTAATAACTTTATTATTAATAAAAGAAAATTAAAATTAACTAAATCGGATTTAATATTTAACTCCGACTATATTATATATAATTATATATTAAATTTAAATAAATTAAAAAAAAAAAAAAAATAAAGAAAAATGTTTTATATACTTTTAAAATATTAAGAAAAAAATATAAAAAAGAAAATAAGAAAGAAATAAAAAAATGAAATAATTTTGAAAAAAAAAAATTTAATGTTTTAATTTCTAATTTAATCCATTTTATTTCCTTGTTTCAGTTTCATAAGAAATATAAAAATGTAACTTTTAACGCTTATGGCTTATTGTGGGATATAAAACTTCGAAGAAATATTTATCTTTTTGTTTTCTGAAAGTATTAGGTTGGTTTGAAAGTCATTTGAATGAACCCTAGGCAAAAGGAAATCGCCATAGAAAAAATGTAGTTAGTTGTAGTTAATGATTTGACCGATAAAGATTTTGCGATTTTTTACCAAAATAGCCAAAATTTAAATACAAAATACCCAAGAACTAAAATGGATACCAATTATTCGATGATAATATTAATTTTAACTATAAATGAATACAGCACATATTACTATAAATTAATATTACATAATATATTATGTATTTGTCTACTTACCTTTTTTAATATATTTAATCTGAAATATTTATTCCTGAATTTTAAAAAAAAATTATAACAAAATAATAGAATTTATTAATAAAATATCTAAGAAACAATTGCGAAAGTCAACATACTCACCCCTATTCTGAATTCCTGCGTAGATTTTGTACGTAAAATTAGCTACGTTAAGTCGGATTTTTTTTAGTTATTCTGAATTACGCCGGAGAGAATAATTAATGTCAATGGCAATACTTTTTTTCGAAGTTTCAAAATTTGACATTTTGGTTTGAAATTTTATTGAAAAATTTAAAGCAACAAGTTAAAAAAAAATTGTTTTATAAACAATAACAAAAATAATTGAAAAAATATGAATTCAATTGCATTTGGATTGATTGCCTTTGAAGAAGAAGAAACCAATCAAAGAATTCTTAGATCAGAAAGGAGAATTCTTAGAGATTCTTATAATCCTTTCGACTTGAGTGAGAAATCGTAAGTATTTTTACCTACATATTTCAATTTGAAAATTTATCTAAGCATTTATATAAATTTATATATTCAATTATTAGTTTCCAAGCAAATTATCGACTAAACAAACCTGCTTTTGAATATTTATTGTGTTTGATGGAAGAAGATTTGCAAGCTCATTCAAGTCTTTTGGTTTAACTCCCATTCATAAATTATATGCACACAACATTGTATTGGGAAAGACTACGATGTTTACGGCAATTGCTCAATCGACTTTTTCTAAAGTGTTGAGCGAATGTCTGGGAATTTTCACAAAAATATGTCCATTGAACAAAAGGCAAAAATGGATTTTCATGCAAAAAGTGGACTTCCAGGAATTATTATGTGTATTGATGGCACGCACGTTGAAATTTTAAAACCTAATGAGATTCTTTTCTTTATTATTATTGAGAAGTTTAAAAAGTTTAGCATATTGGGTTTGTTTCCATGTTACTCTTGCCCTTTAAAAAATAATTTTAGAAAATAAAAATGTTTTTATTTTTAAAAAAGGGAACAAAACAAAATACTTACATTTTTAAAATTTTTATTCAAATTTTTGTAAATACTTAAACAAAACTGCAAACAAAGGAATTCAAAGCACTACTACGTATGAATGTAGGTGTGGTCGTAAATGTAAACTTTTTGACGTAAAATATGCCATTTGACATTTATTATGATTTTAAGACCAAACAATTTGCAATCAGTAGACATTCAATTGACAAATAAATTTTTGTGGTCGTAAAAGTAAATTTTTTAGTTTTGCAATGGATATAAAATCAACAGATTGTTTATGTTTTCCACTTTTGAAATGAGTTTCCATCGCTAATCTTGTAACAAATTAGTAGTTTTAAGGTGGATGTGTCCCACAACAAACTTTGTGATTCACTTTCAGTTTGACGCCTGTTAATTTAAATTTAAATTAATTTACAAAAAAAGACATAATATTTTCTTACTTACATTAATCATAAAAATAAAACAACGCTGAAAAATCAAAAAACTGTACCTTACTACTTGGTAAACTGATTTTAAATAAAAAATTTATTTTGCATAGTTGACGTTTACTTTACACATATTTCACATTTACGACCAGGTTCAGTTAGCAATGATTTTTTACATAATTTTTGGTCGTAAATTCAAAATATGCATATTGACAGCAAATTTACATTTACGACCATAAGATATTTCTCGCGTAGATTTTTGACATTTAATTTACGCTACGTAGGAATTCAGAATTGCCAATCTACGAATTTCGAAAAAAAATTTACTACAAAGGAATTTAGGATCAAGTTTGCGTAGATTCTACGCAAGTGTTACGTAGTAATTCAGAATAGGCGTGCATATATTCGAATAAATTATGATAATTATTTAAGGGTTAAGTTTTATTTATTACAAAACTTTGAATTTTCTAAGCGTTAACATTATTTCTTTAAAGAGGCTTTTGGAGTCTGTCCTTTTTTACCATGTTATTAAGATCTTTCAGTTTTTTCAAATTTTCAAATGATCAAATTCTAATATCAAAAAATATATCTTTAAAAAAATCGTAAATTTTCCAATGAATCATATAATACAGGTAAACATGTATGGTAAATTTAATGTTGCTTCCTTAAAGTTCTAATACCCATAAGAATTTTGGTCTAGGATATCTGCGTTTGATACTCATTCCAAAAAAAAATATTCATTATCAAATTAGTAATAAAATAATCATTAGAGCGATAAGACAAATATTTTGTTTTAATAACAACAAATCACACAATTCTAATCAGTAAATTTTTTTTATGTGTTTATTAAACATTTTATTTAATTTCTTTTTTAAATTATCTTACTATATTTTAAATATTTTTTTTTAATAAAATTGCTAAAATAAAACTTCAAATTTTTAAGGCAAAAAAAAGTAAACGGAATAACAGCACTATTATTATTCCTTGTCTTTATTTATACACATTTTAATGTTTTTTTTTTTTTTTATATTTTTAATTCAATTAAATAGGATTTAAACATTTTTTTTAATTGATGAATATTAATAGTATATTTTTTTTTATATTTTAATTAAATTTTTTTTTTTTACAGACACATAAATGTAACTTTGATAAAAATTCTTACATAATATAAAAAAAGTTAATATTTATATATGTATTCTCTATATATATATTTAAATATTAATCTATGTAAATGTGTTTAGAACAAGAACAATTTGCAAATTTAAAAAAAAAAAAAAAAAATCTGTTATACAAACTGCCATACAAACTTTTTTCCATCTAATTTAATTATTAATTCAATTAAAAAAAAAAATTCTACAAATAAAATTTGTTAATTAATATAACTAAAAAAAAAACTTCGCTTGAGTTTTCATGCTTAATTAAAATAAAAAAGAATATTATTGTTATTTATTAAGAATTAAAAAGTCTTATGCAAAATTTAAAATAAAATCGTGATCGAAAAATTTAGAATTTGTATTTTTTAAATTAAAAATTTCTAAATTAAGAATTAAACATTTTTTTTTTACTATAAATCAAAATTAAATCAATATTTTTTTGTTAACATTTAAATACTTTCTAATGACTTGGAAACATTGAAATAATTTTGATTACAATTTTGTTTTTGTATTTTGTTTTAATATTGCATTTTAAAAAAAATGAAGGAATGTTCAAATTCTAGTTGTTCAGTACAAATATAATTTCGAGAAAATAAAATTAAAAAAAAAAATTGAAATTATAAACGAAATTTCAAAAATGGTTTCATAAAATAAAAATGTGATTAGTTTTAATTAATCAATAAAACTTTGAGGTAGTTTAGAAAATTGATTTAAAAATAAACCAATAATCCGAAGTTTTTATTGATAATTACAAAACTATTTCAATTATGAGATCGAGACAACAGAACGTAGATGAATACAACCATTTGAAGAATGTTGAATGAAGAAAATATTTGAAATTATATTAAATTTGAATAAAATGAACAGATGAGATAAGTTTATGTTTTGACTTGATTAAAAGTATCACACCTATTTTAAATTCCCTCGTAGACTTTCTACGAAAAATTGGCTCCGTACGAAAAAAAAGTTTTAGTGATTCTAAAATTTCCTTGTTGAAAATTAAATTTGCAATGGCAACTTTGACGTTTGAATTCATTTTTTTTTTTGAGTAAGAATGATGTTTATTGTTTTCAAATTTGTAGTAGGACGTATCTAATAATTTTTGAATATTATTTTGAGAAAAAAGTATTTTAATATTAATTATAAATAAAAAAAATAGTAAGATATTTCATATCATTTCTTTTATATTTTGATTAGGTCTAGTTTTTTCGTTATTTTACCCTTAAAATTTTTAATATATGAAATATGGATATGCTACGAATGAATATTTCTTTAGTAGAATTTTGCACTTTCCGTAGCCGTTAAGTCGGAATTGAGAATTACTTTTTCGTAGATTATCTGCGACGTAGCTGTACGAGGGAATTTAGAATAGGGGTGCATATTAAAAAAATATGCAATAAAAATTATTTTGAAGATATAAAGTTTAAAAAAAAAAAAAAAAAAAACAAATTTTATTTTAAAGTATAATTCTTAATTTAAATATTTTTTTTTGATTTCATTAATTACCTTTGTTTTTTTTTTTTCGTATTTGTATTATTAAATATGTAGCTATAACGCTTATAAAAAAGTTAAGAAAACATTCTTTGAATCTGCTTTTGAAAAACTTTATTTTTTTTTAATAATATGTTTTCCATTTTGATTATTGAAAAATGAAAATAATAAGTTATCATTAAAATATTAAAGGTTTAATCACCTTTTCTTATAAATTAAAAACTTTTTTTAATATACTTATATAAAAAACATGAATTATTATTTTTTCTACAAAAACAAATAAAAAACATTTATTAAACTGTATTTATAGAAAATTTTAACTTTTTTTTTCACATTTTCTCATACAACAACTTAACGCGTTTTATTTCAATTTCAAATTTAAAAAAATTTTGTAAATATTTTATGTTTACATTTTAAAAATTAATATAAAGAAAAATGATATTTTTTTTTCTAATTTTATATTTTAATATTTCTTTTATTTAATTTAATCTTAAATATGCCACATACATTAGGATTATTTAAATCAGTTTAATTATATATTTTTTCAAAGGTATGTCTTATCTTTTTTATCAAACATTCTTTTGTTTTATTTTAAATTTATATTAATATTATTTTATTTTAGTTTTTTATATTTAAAATTTTGTTTTTTTTTCTTTCTGTTATAATTTTTAAAGTAGTCATATAAGTGTGTTGTTTTTTGTTATATTAGATATATTATATATATATATATATATTAATATTATTGATTTAAAATATACAATTTTTTTAAATTAATTTAACTGTGTTTTATGAATTTAATTTTTGTTTAATGTTTTTTAATTAAATATTATTATTTTTGCCTAACAAATTTATTTATTATTAATTGTTTTGTTTTTAATTACATAGTATTTAATTTATATATATATATATATTTTTTTTTAGTTTTAATTAATAATTTTTTTTAATTTGTAATTAATTATTCAAATTTTTCTTTAAAAACATAAGATTAAAAAAAAAAAAAATGAAAGAAATAAAATTAAATTTCAATGATTTTTTTATTTTTTCTAATCAATTATATTAAATTTTATATAAATATGAATATGCGGTTTGTTTTTTTTTTTTTTGTTGTGTGTTTCTTAAAAATATGAAGTAATTGTGAGTTGTGAATTTATTTGTTATATACTTTCTTTTCGGATTATTTTCTTTTTTTTTAAGTTTTCTCTCTTTTGTTTTATTTTTAATAAAATCCATTTTTAGTGAAGGTCATTCTGGAATTGATCCATGTTTATTGTTATGATACTGTTGTTTAAATTTATATTGAAATTTAATTCGAATTTTTTTCGCATAGTGACGTCCTTTTAAAAACAATCACTTTGTAGTTCTAGATCATGATTTACTTGATTTTGCTTTATCAATGTAAACGTTTAATAACCTGAAATAATTATTTACACAAAATTATTATCTTAGGAAATTATTAAGGGAGTAACTTTATGTGGTTAATTACCTTATTTTGCTAGCATTTAATGTTGATAATTTGGGCTTTACTTTTTCTTCTCCCATTACAATGTACAATTTAACAATACAAAATACAGCCGCTTTTCTAACCATTGAAACGGTATCATCAGTCAACTAATAAATTTTAAATTATATTAAGTATAAATATGATTTTAAACTAATTGTTTTAAGTTTAGTAATAAAAAGCTATTTACCCTTGCCAAATTTGGCATAACACTATCCAAATGAATATCATTGAATTGATCACCTTGTTTTTCAGCTAAATCATTTAATAATTTTACAGCACATAAATTCATTGGATATACACCGGTAGCAATAACTGGATTTAAAATATTTATTGTTACATTTACCGGTAATATTGAAGCTATACGTGGCAATAAAGCATCAATGTCCTTTACAGCCTAAAAATAATGATACATATTACAAAAAAAAAAAAAAAAACAATATATTAAACTTGTAGATTTCTTTTTAAAACTTTTAAGGAATTGAAAATAAACTTACTTCTTTATTTTGTTTATAACAGTCAATTATTTTTAATAAAATTAATTCTAAGAAATTACTCCAATATGGTTTCATTTTTTCACTTCTTAAAATTTTTGCTAGTACTCGTAGAGATGCTACCATTATATCAATATTTGGCGATTCTAATAAACTTAGTAACATTTTTACTATACCCCTAATAAAATTAAAAATTAACCTTTAATTTAGTATTAACATTTTTTTTTTTTTGTAAATTTAAATACCTGAAATGCTTATTTGGTAATTCACAGTTTCCATATTTAATACAAGCAGCTAAATCACTTAATGCATGTTGAATTACATCTGAACTTGTTTCGTGATTTAAAACTATGGCAGCCTGAATAATATCACTTTCTTTAAGATTGTCTAAAATTCAAATAAAACTTTTAAAAAGAAATTTGAAATATATATATTGTAAAAACAAACATACTCTCTAAAATTATTTCACCATTTTCCAAAAATTGTATATTTTGGTAACGCTGTGATGTAGTTAATCTACTATTTTGCATTTCCATTGCATGTTCTAAACGTACTGTATTTTCTGGTGTATTTGATTCAGTTGTTGTTGCTGATTGAGTTTTTGAACCATTACATGATTCTTCTCTTTCAGACCTTAAATTTAATTTAATATAGAATTGATACACAATCAAGCACATTAAAATTATTATTTATTTACCCAATATGTCCATTAATACCATTTGTTGAAAGTAAATGAGATTCACCATGTAATAAATTATTTGCGTTAAGATTAATGCTAGCAGTTGTTGTTACTATATGATCACCCATTTGACTAATTCCAGAATCTTTACTATTTGTATCTCGATCTAATTTTCCTTCAAAACTATAATTTTGGATTTCAGCTGTGGTTTTTCTTAAACGTTTATATACTTCTTCGCTATTTAAATTTTCGGTTATTTCAACAGATGACTGCCGCGATCGTGGGCCTGCAAATTTTTAATCATTTTTTATATTAAAATTTTAGCCGTATTTACTCCTTTTTTATTAAATTACTATAAAATTTATAGTTTAACATGCTATTTTTCTAATTTATTTTTATTCTACAATTATGCAAACAAATAAAACATATAGCATGCATTTTTTTTTAGAATTTCTTTTGGTAACAAATTAAAAAACGTTTTTAGAAAACAAATTATATTTAAAAATTTACTAAATAAATTTTCTTAACATAAAAATCAATTAATAAAAGCAAAACAAGATAATCTATTAGATAATGTAGTATTAATATTTTATTATTTTTTATAAAAGCGATTATTTCTTCAATATTTTTAAAAATACTTTATTAATGTTTGTCAAATATTATTAATTAATTAATATTCTAATACTAATACATAATTTTTAAATAAACACAATAACAAAACTAATATATAATATACACTTTATAAGTATGTTAACACATTTTTAATAAAAATTTGAAATATATATTTCTAATAATTACCCTTTCAAATGTTTGCTAGAATATTAAACAAAAATTAAAATTCTACTCAAAAATAGATTTGAAGAAAATTTAAATTTTTTTAATAAGCTGTTAGCGAAAATGAAAAGCAATTTTTTTTTAAAGGTCCATTAACAAAAAAAAAACTCTTAATATAGAAAAAACTCAGTTTATTAAAAATATAGTCAAAGAAAATCACTACGAACTCTTCTCTATTGCAAAGATTTTTATAAAATATTTTGTAATTGAGATAAAAAACAACAATGTCTGGATGTTTTGTTTTAAATTAGAAATGAATAAATTGTAAGACATTTTTATGCATCTTTGAACTAATTTTCATAATGAGAATCGTAAAGAGATGTATGTATCATTCAAATATTTGTTAAAGTACCAGTTTCATCAAGTTCCTAAGATATTTCGAATTATATTTCTTTTAAAAGAAGTTGAATTTCATGATAAATTGAAAATTTAGCTATTATTTTAAAAATAAAGGAAAAAAAATTCTAAAAAATTAAACAGTAAACTACAAAAAACAAAACTAACAATTCTATAAGGACAAAAATAAACAAAAAATTAAATAACAACAAAAACAAATCAAATTAACAGCATCTCCAAAAAATTACAATCTTTATGTACTTACTAGAATTATTTTGTAAACTATATGGACCTTGCGATGGACTAACCAAAGGTTTTGGACTCGAGCATGATAATGGTGATGATGATGGACTATCAGTTCCTAAAAATTCAAGCAATTGGATAATGAAAAATTTGTAAGCAGGGAAATGCGATTTTCTATTTTTTTTGTTTGTTTTTTTGTAAATATTTTTTATTGTGTAGCTTCAGTTTTTGTTTTTTTTTTTCTTAATTAAATCAAAGCTGGAAAAGGAACCTAAGTGTATATCTAAAAAAATTAATTCTTAAGCAGAGCATTTTTTTAAATAATTTTTTGTTTTCTCATAAAAAGCGAAATGAATAAATAATATAAATTTCAAAGTGTCAAAATTAAGTTTTATCTATGGTTTTTAATTGTTAAAATTATAGCGATAGGGTTTCAAAACAATAAAACATAAGAACAATAAATACCGATTCTTCGTAAGACAACAATCCTTGTAAAAACTTAAATTAGAAAGTGGATTTTCAATAAAAAAAATAGTTTTAGTAAACTCATTTTGAAAATTTAATCAAAAAAACCTCCTAAATATAATTAAATATCGTAAAACTTTCTAATTATTATCGTAAAATTCCTAGAATTATTTTATTTTTAAGTTTTTAGAATATGTATGCATGTAATCAGTATTATAAAAGCGTTTTATA
Organism: Dolichopus griseipennis; assembly: GCA_963082915.1. NCBI lineage: Eukaryota > Metazoa > Arthropoda > Insecta > Diptera > Dolichopodidae > Dolichopus > Dolichopus griseipennis. The sequence goes on along the minus strand of OY720442.1, from coordinate 140,975,224 downwards.
TTTAATTTGTATATCACTAGAAACCATAAAAACTTTTTATAAATATTGATATTTAATTATCTTTGCATATGGTTTCAAGTTTTATACATTATACACGTGCTAAAAATACTAACCGGAAGTACTTCTTTTTAAATGTTGTTGTATTATTGAACGTGCAGTGTCCTGATAATTCTTTGGTAAATCGGACATCATCATTGTCATCTAAAAGTTCCACAACAAAATAAAAACATGTATTAAACAACTTTTACTTTTAACCAAAAAAAAACTTACATTTGGTGTATTACAATTGTATAATGCAATTAAACAAAATCTAGCTTGTGATCTTAATTCAGCGCTTTTTTGATCAACTGATAGTTGTACAATTTTTGATATAGCCTTTTCTGCTGAACCTTCATTTGTAAAATCAGCTGCCGAACAATATGTTGTTGCTAAATTTGTTAGAAATTTAAGTGTTGCAATACGTGTTTTAATTGAAGGCGTTTGTGCTGCATCAACTAATATTCTAAATACACAATGCATTTGTAATTCAGTTGGAAAATATTCATGTACAAGTTGTAAAGTTTTCCATATTTTTCCATGCATTGAACCTAATAACTCTGTACCGAGCTTATTAAATAAACGTGTCAATAGAATAAATAACCAATTATGTAAATCATGTGAATGTGCTAACACCAGTTCATTGACAGTATCCAAAAATAATGAATACACTTTTGTATGTGTATCCATGAACATTTTACGGAACATATCAAGAACACACTGAAAAAAAATTTTAAGGTAAATAAATTTTTTTTAAATAAATTTTTATATATGCTAATTTTACCTGCAGTTGTGTTGGAGTCAATGTTTTCCCATCCGACAAATATTGTGTTAGACTGATTAAACCATCTTTTCTTTCGGCCCAGTGAGTTGATGCACATAATTGTATAATAATATCAATATCTTCAATCGGTGCACGAAAACTGTCAAGACGACTTCTAGATCCATTCCATGAATAATTCTATATAATAAATAAATTTTTCTTTTTTAAATTCTTATAGTAGATATTATAAAGCTCACATCATGCCCTCGTCGTGAATCAAAACTTCTTTCAGAACATACTGAAGAAGCTTCACTTTCATCAGATTCTTCTCTTGATAATTTACGTCCTAATGAGAGTCTTGAATAATCGGAAGATAAGTCTGCATCCTCAGGAGACTGAAAAAATATAAATTAGACTTTAAATAAAATTAAAAAAAAAAAAAATAACAAACCAATGCATCAGCTAAAGCATTTTCAGCTTCTCTACTTTGTTGTAATATTTTTTGTGCTAGTACTGGACGCGCTGGATTAATTGGCGGTCTATCCGGTCTCCTTGGACTATTAGCGTATAACTTCCTATTATATGGTCCTCTAATAAATTATATATTTGAAGGTTTTAATTTAGAAGAAAATTAAAAAACAAAATTGTGTTACCTTGTCGGACTTGTTTCTCTTGAGTTTGCCAATGATCTTGGTATTCCTGATGATTTTTTTGGAACTGTTCCTGTCGGTCTATATGTCGAAAACGATCCATACATTTCTCTTAACTTAGAAGACGGTGATGTACTACGCGATGTGGCTAAAATTTAAACATTTTTTGAAATCATGAAACATTTATAAAAAACAAAATGTCATACGTTGGGATTGAGAAACACCAGCTCTTGATCTTGTTATTACTGCTGGCCTATGTTCAGGTGAAGAATGTTGAGGGGTTGCCGTATTACTACTACTAGTTGTTGAGATTTTCTTTGCACGAGCTGTTATTAATCAGTATAAAAAAATGAAAATAACGTAAATATTTTTGCAAATATAGGTTTCTATTTTAAAATTCAAAATCAAATCGAAAAGTTTAAAAAATAATTTAATTTTTTTTTTTAATTGGTAGTTAAATTAATTTTTTTTGTTAAAAATTAATTATTAATTACCTTGCTGAGCAAAATGCCCTTCTGCATTAAGCAAATAAAATTTGTTAATAGCAAACGCAGAGTTTTAGAAATAAAAAAAAGAGAAAAAAAGAGCAAAAACAAAATGAACTTCAATTGTACTAAAAAAATAAATTAATTAAAACTATTGTTAAATATTGATTAAAATTAATTATTTATGAAAAAACACACACACAAATGAAATTATTATGGTCATGTATATGAAATATGATATGAAAAAAACAATGTTATGAATTTTAAAGTTACTAGTGATAAGTGATGGGAATAAATGGGAAAATGGGAATATGATCAACATTCAAATGATTTTAAGGGATCAAATAAAAATAAACATGATATTTTTGTTATGATGTAAAGCTCAATACATATTACATAATTATCATTCATTATAAACAGGTTAAAAGCATTCCATTTATTAATTTACAATATTGTATGTATATAATTACAAATAAATAATTAATTTTTTTTTTTGTTATTTAAAGTGATTTTTGGTGATTTTATTGCTTGAACTTACGCAATGATGCAGTTCCTGACGTCATTTTCATTCTAGCTAAATTAGAATATTGTGCACGAGCTCTAGCTCTTTGAGCAGCTGCAGTATCAACAGCAGAAATGCTTCTTAAACCAGCTGCAACATTAATTCAAATCAAAATTAAAAATAAAAAATAATGAGTTAAAAAAAAAAAAGTGAAATAAAACAGATGGAAATCAATTATAATAGCAACAAGTTCGGTACTTTAAAAATAGTTAAATAAGGATTTTTCGAATTAAAATGTTAAGATTTTTATTTATGAAATTAGAATCCAAGGTAAAAAGGAATAGGTTTATTAACAATTTTTTTAAATCTTTGACAACATAGATAACAGAGGGGATATATATTAAAATCCACTCAATAATGGAAGGAACCCTCCCATAAGAATAATTTTTTTTTAAATCGGAATACATTTAATATAATAAATAAAAGAATTGGTCTTTTTTATGAAGCAGTGAACCAAATAGAACAATCCAATATTAAAAGAACATTTCAAAAAATTTTCTAAGGCCAATTTTATTAAATATCTAAAAATAATTTATAAAACTTTTATTTTCGTTCCTATATCTTTATGAAATTCAAAGATTAAGGGGTAACAATAAAAATTAAGAGTAGCATCTATAAAAGAAAATTATATTTCAAACCTCTAACTGGTGGCTCTTTTTGAGCTACTGGTATACCACTACGGTTTCGATTATATGATCGAGGCAAGGATGGTACTCTATTTAATTTTGTAGTACCACTAGTCAAGTTTTCTGTACTTATACTCGTTGCTAATTATACAGTGTATATGAAAAGTTTCAGAAAATTATATTAGGAATAATTAAATTTAAAAAAAATAAAAATCAAATTTGAATTCAATACAACAAATAAAAACAAAAATAAAATCAAAACAAGAAAAACAAACAAAAAATTTTTTAAATTGTTTTTTCCACCATGGGTTTTAGTTTTATGTTACAAAATAATAAATTACAAAATAAAATTTTTTATTAAATAATTTTACAAATTAAATTAATATTTTTAAATAATTATGATCCACATCATTATAATAAAACACGATTGATTGATTCGATTGCAATTTTTGTAAAATAAATAAAAAATAAAAAAAATTTCTTGTTAGTTTTTTTCTAAAATTATTCATTACACTAAAAATATATATTACAATTTGTTAACATTTAATTGTTATTTTATTAATAATAAAATAATTACTACGTATTTTTGTTATTAAAATTATCGTTTTAAAGAACTAAAAGAAGTTTTTTAAATATGACAACTAGACTAGTGTTAAAAACCCAAAATTAAATAACATCACATACTAATAATAATTAATAACAGTCAAAAATACGTAGCAAGTTTATTTTTTGTAAGTTTATTAATTATTTGTTTGAGTATTTTACAATGGTTACCTGAAGGATTAGCTGTGGCTGGTGATCTTAAACCTGTTGAAGTTCTTCGTTCTGTTAAGTTTTTTGTTTTGTGTTTATTTTAAATTATTTTTGGAAATGAAAGAGAAAAAAAATATTTTAACATGAACAAAAATTTGTACAACTCACAAACTCGGTAAAATATTTCTTTCTTAAATTTTTTTTTTACGGTTACTGATTTAGTTTTTTATTATTAAATAGTTAATTTTAGTTAATATATTTTTAATCTAGTGATTATTTATGATCATAATTTTAATCTAGTGATTAAATATGATAGGGATTATTTTATAAAATTAATTATTTACTTATTAATTAATTTAATATATATACATATTCTTAATTGAAATTAAGTTTTAGAAATAATTGATTATATTTAGAATAAATTTATTCATACAAAAATATTAAGATTCTTTTAAGAAAATTTTTCGATGAGAATATGTAGAAAGAAACTATAAAATTAAAAGTAATTATTTTGTTTCTTCAAAATCTGTTAAAACTGTTTGAAGAAATTTGTTAAGTATTAAGTAAATTAATTTTCTAAGTATAAAAACAAAAAAGGACAATAAACAAACTAATTCAGAACTTTTTGAAGTTCTTTAATAATTTTTACATCGAAACTAATGTTCTAAAAAAATATTTTTAAAAACAATACAACAAAAAAAACAACAAATAACAAAACATACTTATTACAGTCCCCGGCATTGAATTCAAACTTGTATTACTACCACGTAAACTAGCACTCATCGAACCTGAACCATTTCCACCAGATATTATATCTCTTTCACGATCCAACTGCTTTTGTGATGGTAAATCCAATGACATATATAAATTATCTGCATCATTTGGAAAATGTTTCTTGAATGACCAAAATGCTCTAAAAATTTAAAGTTTTCATATATTTGTTGATTTTATTTCAAATTCAATATAAAAATACCGTCTACTATATTTTCTGGCATCATTATCTGCATCATTAATACCCTTTTTTAATGCATCCTTTAATAGTATAGCGCTTCGTTCAAAACTTTTAATATGCCATTCATCAAATATTAAAGACATTAATTCACATATATTTGAACGTATATCTTTTGATTTTGATTGCATTAAATTTGATGTTAAAATTGGTACTAATTTTGGTGCATGGGTATATTTAATAATATATCTTAATGTAATAATAGCAGAGGAAGATATAACTTTGGCAGAGCTTGGTACTAAATTAATTAATTCTTGTAATATATAAATGCAAAATTGATCTAATTTATTTCTTAATATTTTAGACATATATGCAAGTGTGATACATGCTTCACGTATTACTTGAGAACGTAATTCTGTTAATATATCTAGGAATGCTATTGATAAATCTTTTAAATATGCTGGAAATGATGGCTGACTTTGTACATTCATAATTAATAGAGAACGAATTCTTTTTAATGCCTCAACACGTTTCTCCCAGTCTATATTTTTGTCACTTATTTGTATATTTATTTGTTTAAATACATCTTCAATATCACGATGTGTAAATATTGTTAAAGTTGGTACAGCTTCAAATGATGCTTCAAATATATCTGGAGTTACTGATCCAGCATCGGTACCACTTGCTGAGGATACATCTAATGTTTGAGGTTTTCTCATTGTTGCTGATATTGTTCTTTTAACTAAACGTGTTGGTCTTTGTGGTGCTGGTGCTGTTGTATCTAATTCGTCTTGTCCGTTATGATTATTTAATGCTGTTTTTAATAGTAAACCTTCTTCACGTATTTCTTCAAATTTTTGTTCCAATATTGCCATTTTCATTGACGGAATATCTTTTTTACGTAAATCAATTCTAAGTCTGTCACCTGAAAACAATATCCAATTTTTTTTTTTAGTAAAGTTATATGAAGAAATGAATTTGAATTAAAAATATATTGAGTATTTATTTATATTGAAAATTTGAAATTTGAGAAAAAGAATTTTGAATAAAATTTTCAAGTTTTTATTCGTAACGTTTATAATTTCTCTGACAAAATCAAAATGAAAACAAAAATTTTCTTAATTTAAATTAAAAAATAAAAAATTTTAGAAAAGATTACTATTTTTTGTCTGTAATGATTCTTCTAGCCCTAAAGTTTTTGAAAAAACAAAAAAAACTAAACATTCAGTAAAAAAATGTTTAAGAGAAAAATCAGTGAACTTTTATACTGACTACTTATAAAAGAATTTAAGTAGTAAATATTTAGTAAATTTATTACGGATTCTTTGATCATTTAAAAAAAAATTAATTAAAACTTCGTGTAAATAAAAACATTATTAATTATTATATTAATTAAAAATGAACTTACCAACATGTTTATATATTTCAACTAATGATTGTATGGCTGCATCACGTACTTGTGCTGTTGGATCACCAAGTAAATTTATTATTGGTTGAATATAACCTTTTAACGAGAGTTGACCAGTTCCGTACCTTAATAAGAAATCAAATAATTATTAATTGTATTTGTTTGTTTTTTTAATCAAAATCAACTTACTCGTTAAGTGTATTAACTATTGTTTGTAAAAATTCTTCCCTAACTTTTGCGTTTTTATGTTTAAAACAAATTGTCAATTTATCAATTAAATGTTGTGGACTTGAAACTCTTGATTCCATTAAATTGTGCAATAATAATTGTGCCTTCTCTCTTACCGTGTCCTTACTATCACCTAATCTATCAATAACATGTGGCAATACTGTTGCTGTATATGCATTAAAATCTGGTCCAAGACGTTTAATTAATTCTGTGAATGCTTCTAATGATTTTTGTGCAATCTATATTATCAAAAAAGAAAATATAAAAATATGATTAATGAAATATTAAAGAATTATAGAAACATATAAATAAATATACTATGGCAATGGTAAAATAAATAATTAAAAAAATATGATCTTGAAAGTTTTAAATTATTGCTTTTTTTTATGCGAAATGCGTTAAAAACGATTAAATGTTTATTTTATAAACAAATAAAATAAATATTTTTTAATAAATAACATTCTAATTATTCATTTTTTTTTTTTAAATATTTAATTTTTACTAAAATAACCTAAGATCTTACGCTTCAATGATAATTGCCTTCTTGAATAAACAAATAAAATAAATTGAAAGTTAAAAATTAGTTTTCTGAACATAATTATATCATTTGGAAACTTTTGAAATATTTACGCGAATTTAAAGTCTAAACAATTGGTCAACATTTCAAAAGAGGTAGTTTATACTTAATTAAGTAAAGTAAGTTTTAAACATAGGAGTAAAACAAACAATTTACACTTAAATATCTTATGAACCCTTAAAAAACTTGAGTTTCTTTAACAGAAATTATACAATTCATATTCAGACTTAATTATTAAAAAATTGGAAAAATATAAATGAGCAGAAGCTATTTCATGGTCATTTGCTAAACAATTGTATAAAAAAAATACAATGCTCAACTCTTCTGTCTTATATATTACCTTTTTAAAAATCACAAACCATTTAATAAACATAAAGAACCCAACCTATTCCGAACAATTTCACATACTTATTTATGATTACAAAAAATTAACAAAAGTAGAAATAAAAATAATTAAAAGAAAAATGAAAAAAAAATTATTAAACATAACGAAAAATTTGTCATTCATATTTTTTTATTAAAAACAATAAAAAATTGAAGACAATTGAAATTATTAAATAGGAAAATATAGAATTTTTAATATACATAATATTCCTCCTATCTTCAGTTTCATTCAGTTGACATTACTAAAAGTCAATGGCACGTGTTTCTCCATATTACAAAAAAATATAACTGAACATCAACTTAGTATTATAAAATTGTTCAATCTTTCGTAAGACCTTTTTGCAATTACCTATATATGGGTGCGAATCCATTACAATTAAAAGGGTAAAAATCAATTAAAGAGGAGTAATCTGGTAATTTGGTTTTATTATAGTGTAGGTATATAATTCGAATTCGAAATTGTTTTAATTATTCAATTAAATTCTTTTAAATTCTTTAAAAAATCAAAATCCCTTTTTTATTTAACTGGCGCAAGATATATTTGATTTGATTTGGATGCACCCAAATCAATTTTACAATTTATTTCTAGTATTAATTTAAGCCTAAGTACATATATACTTAAGTTAATAATATTATTATCTATAATTAAGAAATTACATTATTAGAGAGCAATGTAAAAATTTGAAGGGAGAATATTATTAAAATTAATAATTATGTTTTTCTCTTTTAAAATCTTATTCGTATAAAAGAACAACTCATTTACAATAAAAACTCAAATATTTAAAAAATCGAAAAATATTTTTACGATTCTGAAATCCATTAATAATTTTGATTAAAATTTTTGATTTATTAAGAAGAGAATAACTTCTCATTAATTAATTAACAATTAAATCATTCGGATTATTAGAACTAATTTTTAAAATCATAATTTTAAGACCATGTACAATATCTAACCTATTGAACCCATCTTTTAAGTACTAAAAACAAACAATTAGTTTAAATTAGAATTTTAAAATGTCAAGAGATCAAAATTTATTTCAATAGGAAATTAGAAAACATTTGATTTACAAAACTTCATACTTAAAATACAAATTTAAAAAAAAAAATACAAAACAAATTAAACAAAATTATTTTGATAATAATGGAAGATTGTTTTGAAAGATAACGAAATTTGAAATATTACAAAATATTAATATTTATATATACAGGTTTATATTTTTTTAAATATTATTTTAATTAATAATTTTACCTTGAACTAAAACAGAAGGTCATTTATTTATTTATTAATATTACAAATCATAAATCATAACAAAAGGTCAATAACAAACAAAATTTAATTAAAACAAAAATTGCCTACTTTTAGGCATAGAAGAAAATCCTAAAGGCAATACATTTTAATTAACTTTTAGCAATTGTTTCTTTTTCACAAACAATTAAATAAGAACAAACATTTTCAAGTAAAAAAAGTGTTGAGTCTTGAGTATATTTTTAGAAGGAACCTTCGAGAGCTCAAAATGTTTTTTAATTTTCAATGAGTTCTCAATTTTAATAGCCAAGTTAAGACTCAAAATAATTATTTAAAAAATGATCTGGATCAATGAAATCATTTTCATTTCTAATTAAAAAAAAAAAAAAATGGCTTACTTTATAGTCTTTAATGATGAAAACAATTGAAAAATCTTTATTGTCTTATACATTAAGTCAAAGTTAAAATATGAAATAATTTTTAAAAATGAAAAAAAAAAAAATTTAAAAGAATAATTTTTGAGTAGAATACCTCTTAAGGCAATCAATTGTTTTTCTTTTTTGTTTTTTTTTATTTACCAGTAAAATAATAGTTCCGTTACGATTCAATTCTATATATAGCTATAACTTATAGATGGTTAAGTATTGTAATCGACAACAACAGTACAAACTAGTATTATTTTATTTGGTTTTTATTTTTTTTTTTTATTGTAACTGTTAAAAAAACAAATGAACGAAAAGACGGAATAATGATAGGAAGACGTCAGTGAAATTATTGATCCAACTTTTTTTTTTTGATGAATTCCATTCCATTTCTTTTTTTTTCGTTTTTTTTTATCTTTTTGTTATTTTTGTCTCGTTTTATTACATTCGTATATGTCTTGTTATGTACAGTGGCACCAATTAAACACGGAGTACGAATTAAATAAGAATTAAATCTTTTGTAAGTCTCTTAATATTTAATTTAAGCATTTATTATCTTACAAGAGTAGAATGCATAAACAAACAAAATCAACACAAATTAAAACAAAAATTGCATACTTTTGGGCATCGAATAAAATCCTAATGACAGGCAATATACTTTATAAACTTTTAGCAGTGGTTTTATTTTTAAAAACAATAAAATAAAAAATAAGAAGTTTTGATTCTTGATTAAGAAGCTCTAAGATCTTTAAAAAAATTATTATTTGGCGCCGAGAAGTATGCAATATTTTCTTTTTTTTAATTTGTGAATTTTGGGAATTCAAAATCGAGAACCAAGACTTTTTAATGGTGTAAATCATTTTAAATTAAAATTATCTTACGAATAACAAAAACCTATGTACTTTTAAAGAATATTAATGACTTAATTAATTAATAACATAACAATTTCATTAATTTCTACATACAGAAACGCAACGCTTTAGACACCCAATATACCATCATAACCAACCGCAGTGTTTACCTACACTTTTAATTTTTAAGTCAATGTAAGTCACTGTGTTTATTTTATAACCACATTGAATTTTGTTATGTGAGTACCTCTATATACGTTCATATACGTTCTTATACTTTGTTATGATTAGTTATGTTCTTGTTATCTCTTATATACGGATGAATATGACCTATTTGCACGATTTTCAAATTAAAGAATTTTATAAAAAGGTATACACACACAATAAAAATAAAAATAAAAAAAAAAAGTGAAATGGAAAATACAAAACAAGAAAAACTTTTTTTTTTATAGATACGTAAACGTAACGATATAATGAAATGAAAATTGTAGAAACAATAAGCAATTAATTTGTTTTTATATAGACGTTCTTTTTTTTCGAATTTTTAATGACAATGATGAGTGATACTTTTAAAATAATACTATAAGTATTTGTTGTTTTACAATTTCTTCAGGCCGTTTTAATTTAAAAAAAAAATAATGAAAAAAAAAAGAGAAAAATTGTTAAATTATATCTTAGTTTGTAGATACTAGATACATATGATGTACACATCATAGTACATATACAGATAAAATTTATCTTTAAGGTGAGAATTTTTTTTTTTTTTTAAACAAAATATCTACTTAATTTTTTTCTATAGTTTTATTTTCTATGCTATATTTGACATTCCGATGATTTTCTTTCTATTTGATTAATGAAGTTACAAAAAAAAAACAACAACATTAACGAAAGAATTGAATATGGAACAAAATATATTTGAAATACTTTCAAGTACCAAATTAAAGAAAAAATAAATATTTTCTATTTTCTATTAAGTATAAATTTTTACAAAAATGTTTAAAATTAGTTAAATACTGAAAAAAAATGAAAAATTTATTTTTTTTTTAAAAATAAATTATTCGAATGTGAGAAAAAATTGGCGTGTTTTTTTTGTTTGAAATGAAAAAATTATGCAAAATTTTTTAAATGTTTCCTTAAAGTATGCAATTAAAAATTTTTTCAAATAAATTATAAATAAGTAGATGTTATTCGATGGATTTTTTGAATTGCATTTAATATTGGTATGGTATAATTAATTTATAAATTAGTTAAAATTAAAGTTTGTGAGTTAATAACTTTGAAGATAAACTTGTTGGTTGCATATGGTTTCAATGAATGTCATTATTTCTTTTTAAGTGCCAAGTGTTCAAATGTTTGACTATTAAACCTGTCTATATTATAAGTACATGATGTAACACAGAATGGAATATTATATTATTATTATTAGAATTTATCTCAATGAACTCCTCATACAATTTAAATATAAGATATTGGAAGGTCTTATAACATATGGTCGTAGATTTTCAATAGTACAATTCTTTTGTTATATATTTAAATTATTTTTAGTAAAATAAGATATTCTGTATCTGTGAGTTATATTATTCAATTAAATTATTTGTTTTATTTTTTTATTTGTTTTAACTATTAATGTTTTTTTCATTAAAAATTTAGAATTTTTTTATTAAAATTTGGCAATTAATTAATGTAAACCCAATAACCCAATTGGAGCCCATTTTTACTTTTTTGAACCCGGGCCTCTCGAATGAATAGTTAGCACCTTAACAACTATGCCATCCAGCCGTTTAGAAACCGACTACGAAAATAAAAAATTTGAAAAAACAAGATGGTTTATTAATCGAAAAAACTGGGTTCAATTGGGAGTGGGGACCAGCACACCTTGCAAGATTTTTTCTTAACAAATATACTTTATTGTAAATAAAAAATATATAATACTATAATAATAAATACTTATCAAACCTAAACAATTTCAAATAAAAATTTTTCAAAAAAAAAAATTAAGTCATGTTGTAAATACAATATGACTTAATTTAAATTGTAATTCAAATTAATAAGGTTGTTTTTGAAATCGAAAAATATTATTAATCATTTTGGAAAAGTTCTGATTGGCATGGAAGGAGTTCCTAATGTCTTTTGATTCATTTGAAAAATATAGTAATTGATTTTGAAAAGGTTGTTTTTGATATAAACAAAATACTTAACTATCACTTATCAATTAATAGATGTAATAATAAATATCTAATCTTAATAGGCGAATCAGTTAGTAATATTGTAAAATACTAAGTAATTTACAATAATGAAATAAAAATGATATAACTCAACAAATATTCAAAATTGAACCTCCAAACTATGGAAATATATAAAAGCATATATAAAAATCTAAATAAAAAGTTAACTACATAATAAATACCTTAAATACAACTATTGTAATTAAAAATATACTTATTTCAAATAACTATTAACGACCCCACAAAAAGCATAATATAATTTTTGATTAAAGATTACAATTAACCTTAAAGTAATCAAAAGTTTTAATTGAATACAACAAACTTATTTTTTTTTTTTTAAGTTTGTTATCTAATCTTGAACATAATTTTTTGAAGTTTATGATTTATTGATGGCTGTTTTACAAATGATTTTCCTATAAAATCGCACTTTAAAAAACAATAATTTAGCTTAAAAAACTAAAATAAGTTCAACTTTTATAGTTTTTAATACTTACTTAATTAAAATTATTGTATTCTATTTTAAGTTTAAAAAAAAAAAATAAATAAAAACTATAAAACATATATGATGAAAAATTTATAAATAATAAAATCAGTTTTAAGATGACAAAACTAATTTCTAGAACGATTTTTATAAATATGTATATATAAAAAAACATTTGTACTTACTTATTTAGAAAAATGTTTTAGGAGATTAAAAGTATATATATACATAAGAATACATTTATAGGAGATTAAGTGTATATACATAAGGAGTTATACATAATAAAGATAAAAAGAACATATAAAAATACAAGTACAATAAAGTACTTATTTGTACACTAGTAATATTTAATTTTAGATATTAAGTTGTTTTTTATATAAAACTAAACTAACTAAATACTTAAATTTAAATTTAAAATTGTATATCAGGGCTGCAAACCGTACGTAAACCTAAAACGCAAGGCTCCAAAGTCCAAAACTAAGCAGTTTAACGAAGCCGAACTTGTACCCAGTTAATAGCGTAGTCTATGTCCACAAATGTTTTTTTCGGTTTTAGCTTCATTTCATTTTCATACAATCAAAATTAATATACTTACACACATAGAAAATAAATATACTGCTTATTTGATTGAAAAAAACTAAATAATATAAGTAATTTCTTCTAGTTCCTGTTCTCCTGGGAAGAAATTGACATTTTTGAGGAAACATTAAAAAATAGGGAAACGATAGACACAGGAAAAACGAAAATAGATATAATTGCTATAATGTCTATTTCCAAAAATTGGAATTTGTGATTTTTAAGTGTTTTTATTTCTCCTATAAATATGAAGCTATCAAAATAATATTAACCATTCCTGCTACAAAGTAAGAAAGGATTGGGTCTGAAATCTCGTTTAGAAAATCCCGTTTTCACAAAATCTCGCTTTAGAAAATCTCGTTTTTAGAAAATCATTTTTTTATATTCTGGAAAAACTGATAATTCTGGTTTTGTATCCAACTCAAAAACCCTTAAAAACCAGATTTTTCAATTCAAAAAGAGATTTTCTTAAAAAGCGAGATTTTTCAATAAAAAACAAGATTTGCTAAAACGAAATTTTCTAAAAATGAGATTTAAAAAAAAAGATTTACTAAACTGAGATTATTGATTGCTCCCAGTCAGAAATTTCCTTTAGTGTAGAACGAGTCTGCTCTGGAACAAATTTTATTTTACTCCACTAAGAATTTCTTTAAATGAAGGCAATTTAAAATATATTCTATTTATAAGATTAAATGAAATGTCTTTTTAAGGAAATAAATAAAATTGTCTTTTTTCTAATACATACTAAGGTAATTAAGGACCATTATTTCAATATTAAATAAGCCGCTCTTTTGTTGAGTTTTGAAAAAAAAAAAAAAAAAAATTTTTGCCAATAACTTCTTTTACAACCAATTTTCATAAATCTGAATGCACCACAGTTTCATAGATATTTTGATAAACTTCGTATTTTGATACCCAAATTATATTATAAATTATTCAATTAATATTTCAATTTAAATATTGGAACTCGAACCAAACCTATCAAAATTTTGCAGGTTAAACCATCACCTGAAACTGATCCCCCCACAGGTTTGCAGCCCTAGTTTATTTTAAAAATGCTATTTGTTTCAGTTTGAAATTAAATATATTTTTTAAATCTGAGGCAAACTTTATGGTGGCTATCTTTTTGAAATAAGTATTCTAAATATATAGATTAAGTGTATAATAATTAAAATGATAAATTTTAGCTTTAAAATTTTATCAGAACATCCAAAATTAATTTAAGTTTAAAATTACTTATCTTGCAGAATGTATACAATTCATAACATTTGACTAAGCTCACAAAGTACTTAATAATTTTATGATTATTAAATCCAAAATAAGTACAAATATTTATAAAAAATTAAGTGTGACTTAATCAGTTTTTATAATAAAAACAATTATAAAATTTATAATTATGACAATAATTTGTCACAAAATCAAATTATCAATAAATTACCCTGATAATTTTTACTATCAATAAAAATATTTTACTATCAAATAGAATACTAAAAATCGTTTATTCAATAACATAAACAACGTACTTCAGTATTCTATAAGTATTTAAAAGCTTAATTAAACAAACAAATTAATAAAAAATCTTCCTTAATAAGTTAATATAGTTAAATATAATTAAATATTTATACACATTATAAAATCAAAAGTTAATCATATATTGTATATATATAAAGTGCATTTAAATTAATAATTACTTACTTATATATGTTTATACTTATATTTTTAAAAATAAAAATCTAAAAATATCATTTTTTTATATATTTTAATACTAATCGGAAATAAATTCAATTTTCAATATAATTTTTTTTATAAAATTTATTAACATTTTGATAGACACATTCAATCATGAATTCCGATGAACCTTGTAATAAAATATATTGACAATATTATCAGCTAAAATATACTCGTATATGTAAGTATGACATAAATAAGGAATTGGAATGATGAATCAGATTAATATATAAGTAGTATATAATTATAGTATATAGACATAATCCTTGCTATTTGAAATTAAAATATATATTTAATATTGTAAGTAAGTATTATAATGTATAATAATAATGTTATAGACAGGTTCGTAAATCAATAATGAAGGACGAATCCCACAAGTAAGTATTATAATAATGTTATACACAGGTTCCTATATATTAAATCAATGAAGGACGAATCCTACACGTAATAATTGTAATTCGTATCATACAAGATCGAGAATTCCAAATCAATATTTAATTACACATTATAGCAATGAGTAATGCCTGTTTTTGATATTTTAATAATTTTATATTAAAATCATATATTTTTTAATTAACTCTTCTGAACTTTCTGCAGCGGGCGTTACGAAAAAGTCAGTTTGAAATAAACATAGATAAAACTAAAACAATGTGCGTTTACTGTCCAAAGAAAACACTTATCAAGCTAGATGAGCAACGCACAGACAGTGTAGAGGATATGTTATACCTTGATAGCATAATAACTCCTATAACACGTGGAACAAAGAAAGATGTCCGAAATAGGAACAACAAGGCAAGAATAACATTCGACAGACTTCGGCCTATATGGAATAGTACACCAAATAGGAATACTTCGGCCTAATTGGAATAGTAAGCAGAGAACAAAAATTAGAATATTAGAATAACGGCTGGGTGGCACAGTGGTTAGAATGCCGACTTTCCATACAAAAGTCCCGGGTTCGAATCCCAGTGAAAGTGAAAAAAAACTAATCTGGTTTTGACTCGGCTCAGCTCCCATTCGCCATTGGGTTCAAATTAATGGCTTAATCTATAATTAATTATATATCTTTCATAAAAAATACATTATTAAAACAATATAAACAAATAATTTAATTGAATAATATAACTCAAAGATATAGAATACCATATAACTCCAATTCAAAATTTTACAATATAAACAAAAATAGAATTGAATCTAATGAAAATCTAAAACGTTTCTACAGGTTATAAGGCCTAGTACTATCTCATATTTAAATTGTATGTGAAATTCATTAAGATCAATTTTAATAACACGAATATAATATGACCCTCTGTTCAACATGTACCTATTGTATAGACAGGCTTATTAGACTAACGGTTGAACAGTTAGCGCTTAAAAAATAAAAAAAATATTCAATTCCTAATATGTTAAATCTGCACTAACATATGGCAAACAGTCATGACTACTAATAAACTCAATCAAGAATAAGTTGCAAGTCTTCGTAGATAAATACTTGAGAATCATAATATGCAGCATTTTTTGGGCGAGTAGAATCAGCATCAAAAATCTGTGACACTTAATAAATGAAGAACGCCCTGTACAACAAATATCCAGAAGGAGGTAAAAGTTGATCGGACACACATTGAGAAAAGATGAAAATGCCATAACTAGAATTTAACTATGTTGGAACCCACAAGAAGATTCCAGAGCAAGAGGTATACAATGAAAGCGCATTTCAAATGAAAGCGCACTGTCCTAGATGAAATAAGTAGATGCGATCAGTCCTGGAACATAATTCAAGAGAAAGTGTCAAACAGAGAAGATTGTAGACTTTAAGCGCAAAGCCTCCCTCTCTAGTAGAAAATTTAAAAAAAATTTAATTTTTGAAATTAAATAAATTAAATTTGTTTTTTTTTTAAATATCAATTTTCAGATGTTATTTTTTTTTTATTAAATTTCGTAAAGATCATTGAATTTTATAATTTACATGACCTTCAAAAAGAAACTTTTTTAGTTTTTATATTTCTTTTTTTTTTAATACTTTAAACTCAAAAATTATCTATGTCTTTTTTTCCTTAAAATCTCCATTCCTTCCGCCTACTTCAAAAACCATCTCTCACCTTTATAACCACCAATTTTATATTTTACCATATTTGCAATTAAAATTCTGATTTATGTAAAAATTAAATTAATTTAATAGTTATTATACTAAAAGAAATGAGTACCCATTTTTAAGAAAAGATAAAAATGAGTGGGGGGTAAAAAAATTTTTAGAAATCAAATCAAATTAAAAAATAAACAAATAAGTATAAATATAAATATAAAATAAATATAAAATATTTAAAAAAATATGATATGGTGTTTTTATCATTCGCAATTTTTTTACTTTTTACTTAAAAGTTTTTTGTAGTTATCTTTATAGTTTTTTTTTTAATTTGGGGTTATGCAGACGACCATGTTTTTTAAGTATTATGTTATGACTATATTGACTACACACATACATATACTTACAAGAAAAAAACAAAAAAAAAAAATAATAAAAGAATATAAATGAAATATTTAATAAAAAAAAATTTATACCGTGATGATCTCATATATGCAAAATAAAATTACAGAAATATAATTTTTTATTTATTTTTATTTTTAATTCCAAAAAAAAAAAACTCTGTCTAGAAAATTTTTATTTTTTTTTTTTTGTTTTTTTTTTTTTATTTTATTTTATTTATTTTGTAGCAAAGTATTAACTTTGCTTGAAACTAACTTATTATATTTAAGTTTGTTGTTGTTTTTATTAAAGTTTGAGCTTTCATATATTTTGTATACTAGTATTTTTTGCAAGCAAATATAGAATATATACATATATATATATATATATTATATATATATCTATAAGTTAGTTAAGTAAGTCAACATTTTTGAATGACAACCATTTATATAAAACTGGATTTTTATTTTTTATTGTTTACTTTAAATGAATAATAACCAAAAATGTAAAACATTATTAGAAAAAATTAAATAATTATGTTTGATTGAAATAATTCCCGAAAAGAAAATAAGCCCAATCAGAAAAATACATTTTTAAATATAAATACCTAATTATTAAAAATGTTTCGAAATGCAGTAAATAAACTATAGAAATCTAGTTATGGTAACTCAAGTTTTTTAAATTTGAATAAAAAAGTATTTACGTTACCTTAAAACTTAAAATTTATACCAGGTACTTAATAAATAAAGCGGTATTAGTTAATAGGGGTTTTTTGGATTTAAAAAGTATACTAATATTGATTAATCAAAAATAATATAAAATACTTAAGCCATCTGACAGATAGCTCAGTGGTAAAATGGCGGCTTTTGAATCGAAAAGTCTCGGGTTGAAACCCTGGTCGAATCATATCTAATAAAAAAATATAAGTATAGTGTACTTATATTACAATAATTTATTAATAAATCCAAATGTCAATTCGGCAAAAGATTGACATTTGGACTTATTATATTATCAGGAAATATTGTCTGGTATTACAAATAAAATAAATACTTAAGCTTGCTATTTTAATATTAATATTAAAATATAATTTGAACTAGCTACACAGCTACGTCGGAGATAAACTACAAAAAAGTGATTCTCAATTCCGACTTAACGTTACGAAAAGTGCAAAAATCTACGAAAGATATATTCATTCGTAGAATATTTGTACTTCACATATTAAATTTTTAAAGGTAAAATAACGAAAGAACTAGACATAATCAAAATATAAAAGAAATGATATGAAATATCTTACAATTTTTTATTTATAATTAATCTTAAAATACTTTTTTCTCAAAATAATATTCAAAAATTATTAGGTACCTACTACAAATTTGAAAACAATAAACATCATTCTTACTCAAAAAAAAAACGAATTCAAACGTCAAAGTTGCCATTGCATATTTAATTTTTTACGAGGAAATTTACAATCACTAAAACTTTTTTTTCGTAGCGGAACCAATTTTTCGTAGAAAGTCTACGAGGGAATTTAGAATAGGTGTGAACGTTTTTAAAAAATTACACATTTTAGACAGATTTTTCAAATTTAAGTGTCATTAAATAAAGTCTAAGGCTTTTATTTTATATTTTAAGGCTGTTATTGATTTGATGTCAAACTGAATTATAGCAGAATAGTTTTAAGATTATTTCAAGACAGTTGTTTCCTTATAAATATATTATTGAAGTGTTCTAAAAATTTGATTCGTTGTTTTGACAATCCATCTATCGACGATGGCGTGTACTAAATAAATTTTGAAAACTTTTGTATCAACTGTTTACTTAATTTCTAAATAAGTTTTAAAATCATTTTTTTAATTAATTAATTTATTTATTAAGAAAATATTAAACAAAATAAAAAGATTATTTAAATATTTGAATTAAATTATTGCAACAAATGCTTCGGCTAACAAATATATTTTACAATTAAATCGCGGTCTTTTTGATAGATTTCTTTATAAAATAAAATTGAATTAATAAAATTAAATTTAATGATGCAAATTATTTAAATAAAAATATTTGTAAATAATGATGCATTTCTTAATCACTTTATTTTGAGTAGAATTTTTGCTGTGAAAAAGAACTATAAAGAAATTCAAAGAGCGTAATAAATAAGGCGGAACCATAGATCAGAGTAGTCTCTTCAGCCATTCATAATATCAAAAATGATCATATGGCTTCAATATTCCTATATTTATGCATATTTTTAACAGAATACGAAGTTTATGAATTTTTTTAAATTTCGATTCCCAAAAGTACGATTCCCAAAATATCGATTCCGAAAATTTCGAAATTAAATATCCAATAGGCTGTGGGAGTTATGTTGAAGGACATAGGTACTATAAAATTTAATTGTAAAGTTGGATTCGAAATCAGGATTGCCGCATATTCCAAAATAAGGATATGGTATATCCAATTCGACATTTGCTGAAGGATTCTACAAAATTTAAAAATATCAAAGCCATTTTTATCTATCAGCTGTTTTTGACAATTAAAAATTATGAGAAAACGATGACAAAACTGATGTCTAAAAGTTTTGTAAGGCCAATCTATGCTTAAAAAATTCAATTTTATGTTTTAGACATTTGATAAGAATATAATAAACTGACATTTCTGACATCTGAATAGAACTTTTATTTCTATACTTCTCGTATAATTAATTATATACTATATAAATATATATAAGTACTATATAAATATACTATATCAATAATCATTTATAGTTACAGGGAATGTAAAAGATACAATATGCGCAAGTAGTTCAATCTAGTTGCGCAAACTAATTTTTTATTTTCGTACATAATTATTAATTATTATAAACATATAATATACTTATATATTCTTCGAAAACAACGTATTATAAAGGAAACCCAAAAAATTAAAACAATTTTATTATTTAGTCTAAAATATAATTAAAAAAAAAGCAAATTAAATAATTTATCCAAAAATAGAGAAAACTTTTCGTTATGGACAATTTTACATGCAACCAATTGTCAAAAAAGTAAGTAATAATAAATAAAATTTATTATTATGAATTATGACAATAAAAGTTTTTTATTTCGTTTTTTTTTTGTGTTTTGTTTTTTACGAGTACATTTAAATAAATGACGTTATATACATATATACACGTAAAGTTTAACTAGTTATATATTAAATGAGTAGAAAAATTTATTTAAGGCATTTCCTTGTTTTTTTAAGCATGAAAATTTAATTAAAGAGCTTTAATATATTGTATATATGTATTACAGTTACATACCAACACATATATAAGGTTTTATTTGTATGGGAATTAGATATATATTATAGTAATTATATGTAGTTACATCTGATACTTTTGTGTATTTATTCCTACACCTGTTTAATTGTATACGATTTCTTATATACAACTATACTTATATATATATATATTATATTAATATACAATATTTATTTTGTAATTTTATTTTTCCAATACAATAAAATATTAATAGAGCCTCATCCTTCCTTTTTATAGATGAAAATTTTCCAAATATATTTCAAGGCTATACATTAGAATACATTTTCCATTAAATATATATATACAATATTACTTTTCATTATTTTTTTTCAAAGGTAATAACTACTACTGACTTACTCTAATTTTTTCGTATATTTTCTACTTTTTGTTTGTTCTTTCACAATTTCTGTAAAGGACATAAAATTCTGTTGACTGTGAAATGGAGGACTTTTGAAAGAAAAAAAAAACTAAATTTAATACAAAAAAAAAAAATGGTAAGTAAGGTATGTAAAGTACAAAAAATATATTCTTTTAAACAAAAAACTAAATGTAAGTATAAATTTTGTCAACCAGAAGACGAGTAAAAAAAAAACAAGAAATACTTATTGAAAAAAAAAAATATGATGTCATTTATTATTTACAAAACAGATTTTCTTTTCTGTTAAATTTTAAAAAGTGAAAAAAAAACCCATTTTTTGGCTTCGATTCAAAAATAGGGAAAAAGTACAAAAAAAATGCATAGAACAAACTTAAAAAAAAAAAACAAAAAGGACGGAAATATTTCTTAGATAAAAAAAAATACATATACATACTTATATACTATAATATGTATAACTGCATAAATATTTGTTACACTCATATACAAAATTTTCTTGTCTAAAGTTTTTCTTTTTAAAATAAATTATAACTTATTCACAAATTATTCGGTTCTTATTCAGTGATCGGAAACCACAAAAAAATATGCGTGCCAATGATTATAAATTTTTCTCAATTTTTTATATATATGCTTAAGTAATTATAACTATCTGAAGTTTTAACTAACTTTTAAAATGTTATATGAATTAATTAACTTCTTTATTTTTTAATTGAGTACTTTTATGTAAACATCAGACTTTCAAAACCTTTTTTTTTAATGTGTTTTGTAATGTGATTAAACCTTATAATAAATTTAAATATGTAAAAAAAAATTTCATATACTTAAGATTCATTTTATCACCACTAAAGAACATAATATATAGTTATTTATAAAACAATATTTTTTATATAGAATGGTACGCAAACTTTAGGTTTCACATCAATGCTTTTTAGAGATCAGAAGGCACAGAATGTGAGATACCATTTTTATCATTAATAAACAATAGTTACCATTTGTTAACATGTTAACTATTTAGTTACTTAAAAAACAACGATTTTTATATAGAATGGTACGCAAACGTAAGGTTTCCAATCAATACTTTCAAGGATTAGAGACACGGAATGTGAGACCCCTTGTATACCATTACTAAAGAAAATATATTTAACTTTCATAAAAAATGAATTTTTATACAAACGGTACGCAAACTAAAGATTTCCCATCAATGCTTTTAAGGATCAGAAACACGGTATGTGAGACCCCTTGTATACAATTCCTAAAGAAAATATATTTAACTTTCATAAAAAATGAATTTTTATACAAATGGTACGCAAACTAAAGATTTCCCATCAATGTTTTTAAGGATCAAAGACACAAATTGTATGAAAGGATACTTTTCCATAATAAGAACTAAAAAAAAAAAAACTTGAATAAATTTTATTTTACAAAAACAAATGTTATGTGAAATTGTGAAGATTTCAATTTAATATATTAAATATAAAAACTTTCAACTGGCATAAAATTAATGCGCTTCCGGTTCAAAACATTAACTTAAAAATTTCAAGCTTAAATTTAAGTAACATTCAAGATAAAAAATAGCATATGGTATAGTTTCTACTATAAAAATTAGATTTAACTTAAATAAAATTTAATTTTATAAAATTAATTTTATCCTTTTTATCAGATGTGTCGGTTGTCCTTTTTCATCCGTTTGATCCTTTTTAAAGTAATACAGCTTTAATATTAATATGAAACAATTTAACGAATTTATTTTTATTATATTATAACGAATCCATATGGTAACAAGACAACTAAGTAAATATAAAATGAACGAATGTAGGAACTAATGTCGATTCAATGTTACAAAAATTGTTTATTTTAAAATTTTTACATTAATTATTTAAGGAAGTAAAAATTTTCAACAGAAGGATAAAATTTACAAAAAAAGTAATACATAGTTATATATATATATATATATATATATAAATAATAAAAATTTATATACATATACACGGAATAGGATTTGTCAGGAATTTTATTAGCACTGATTTGAAAGAACTTTAAGTTAAAAAAAATTGGAAAAATACATAAACAAGAAAATCCTTATAATATAATATATTGTATATGTATATATATATATATATATTTTACTTTTTATTATTTCAAATATAGTTATTGAATTTTTGTCTTCAATATTCATTGAAAATTATGGTATACTGTTGTACTCGTATTGCAGTACATGTGACACAATAACTATCCAAGATACTTCAGTAATGCATTTACATACTTAAGTACATATAGGTAAGTATACTATATTTTATAAAATTTGAGAACAGATATTAAACCCCTAATTATATCCTACTTTTATGCCTAAAATATAATTTAAAAAATTTTAAATTTATTCTTTTTCAAAATAAAATTTTGTGATATTCACAATAGTTTCAATAGAGTCAAAACACATTTAAAACCTCGATTTACGTCATCTTTATTTTTAAAATCTATTATTTCAGTTGTATACTTATCCTAAAGTATTAAGAGAAGTTTTGGATGATGTATTTGAAAATACTGAGTGGTATTACTTATCCAAAATATCAAATAATAAATGCAGAGTAAAAAATTTCAATTTGAGATTTTTTAATAAGTACATATACTTATATACAAATAAATATATGTAAAATTGATCTTTGAAGGTTTTTATAGCCGATTGGTATCGAAGTCTATTAATTATAAATTTATTTAAACCCAATATTTCTTTTATTTTAAAATTTTTAATATTATTCAAAAAATTTCAAATAGTATTTTTAAGTTTAAAAGCTCAAGCCTCACAGTTTTGGAACTGCAAAAGATAGAAAATTGAATAGGTATTTATTTGAAAGTGAATTACTTAAGCGTTCGAATACATTTCACAAAATTCTCATAAATGGTCTAGAAACAGAGTTAAGGTAAAATTATTAAAACTAAAATAAAATATTGAAATTTAATTTAAGCCCCATATCTTACAAACTAGAAGAGAGCTATCTTAACTCCTATTCACAAAATTTATCTACTCATACGGCTGGGTGGCACAGTGGTTGAGTGCCGACCTTTCATGCGGAAAGGCCCGGGTTCGAATTCTAATGAAAGTGAAAAAACTTTTCTGGTTTTACGACTCGACTCAGCTACCATTCGCCATTGGGTTCAAATTAATGGCATAATCAATAATTAATAATTATATATCTTTAATAAAAAATTCATTAATATAACAATATATAAACAAATGCAAAATATAAACAAATAATTTAATTGAATAATATAACTCGCAGATATAGAATACCATATAACTCAAATACAAAATAATACAATATAAACAAAAAATAGAATTGTAAATATTGAAAACCTAAGACGTTTCTACATGTTATAAGGCCTATATGTGGAATTCAATAAGACCAATAGTTCTAATAAAAAAAAAGGATCTATACAGCTGCTATATACTGGAAGCAATGGAAAACACGCTGTAATTATAAATATTAAGTTTCAATCTCTTTCAAAACTAAGTTTGAATAACTTAAATATTAGTAATAAAAATTTCCCAAAAAATATCTAATTCTAGTTTAATAAAATTTTGTAAAATAATTTAATTCAATAAATAATTTATATATACCTATAAATATTAAAAAATATCTAGAAGATTTTATAAATACAAGTTTCAAATAAATTATTTTATTAAAAAAAAAAAAATGTGATCATAAAACTAAAATTAAACTTAATTGAATCATATTTATTTATTAAAATATCAGTGACTTTGTAAATTTTATTTACTTAAGTATATTTTTTTATTTTTTTTTGTAAAACACAAATTAATTAAGTTTTAAACTTTTCTCACCTTTATACATTAGATCATAGTCTAAAGATAATTATTAGTTATTATTTTAAATTATTTTTGCATAATAGTCTGCAGTTAGTTAAATAATGTTTATTATTATTTTTTTTTAAATTTAATAATTGTATTTATAAATTTAAGAGATTAAAAAAAATTAATATATTAAGTATTTATATTGGTTATAGTTACTAGTGGTTATAAAAACAATTATTAAAGAATCTATTGTTCAATAAGAGAAGACTTATATTTTAAAAACACTTCGTTACTATAGTTACTTAAGTAAAATAAATAAAAAATATTATTATAAATAAGTAATCATTAAGTAAATACATAAATTACAATTATTTATGATTTTTAATTATTTAAACATTAAAAAATATTAAAAAAACTAAAAATAAAAAAACTAAAATTTATTAATTTTTAAGTAATTAATTAAATTCAATTTCTTGTATTATAACTTATAGAAACTACCGGAACTAGATATTTTCTATTGTTTATTATTTTTATAATTTTTTTTTTTTTATTTCTTTAAAGTAATTATTCAGTATAAATTTATAATTTTCCAAAAATGGAAACCATTTTTATTTTTTTTTAATATTTTTAGATATCAAAATCACAACATTTCTATTTTTGAACAAAAATTGCTATTCAATTTTTTTATAATACAGTATCTGTAGATTTATTTTTAGTGCAAAATTAAATAAAAAAAAAAGTACAACAATTATACAATGTGAATGAATAAAATCTTTTTTTATATCTTTATTTTCAATTTGAAAATATTTTTTAATTATACATACAGAGTACTTTTATATAAGAAGTACTTAGAATTGCTAATAGGAAAATTATTTAAGATTAATTTCCTCAAAAAAAATTCTATTTTTAAAAATTGTAACTATAAGAATGTAATTTATTGTTTTTTTTTTTTTTTAATTTATTTTAACATTTAAAATAGTTTTTTTATACTTTTTTAAATTTTTTTTTTTATGTCATTGAAATTTATCCCGAAAATTCCGCCGAATATCCGTTCTGAATCGACCGCAAATTAAATTAAAACTAAAAACAGATGAGCTTTTCAATGAATTTTGTCATTCTAAAGCAAAAAAAAAACAAAATTGGAGACCATAAGAAAATAAAATTAATTATTTTGTTATTATTTTGGTTTATTTTTTTTTTTTATTTAATATTAAAATTTTTTGCCAAAAAAGTCACAAAAAAAGGTTGAAAAACCATACATGTATAAATCAATTAAAGTAAAATATCTTATACATATTCTACCTTTATATCTTTATTAATGTCTGTCTGTATCCACTCTGCCACTCTCCTATAATTTCTGGTTGGTTTGTTTTATTTTTAATTTTTGTTAAATTTATCAAAAAAACCTTTCGTTTTCAATCTTTTTTTTTTTTATATTTTGAATTTTGAATTTTGTTTTTTTGAAATATTTGTAACACTACCTCATTAATAAATTAATGTGTTCTCATATGACAAAAACAAAATAAAAACTCAAGAAATATAACAAAAACTCGAAAAACACTCATATAAGTGGTAGGTAATTTTTTTAGTCCAAAATTATATTTATAAATCACATTTCATTTTTTTTTTGATTTTATATTTTATATTTTGTATCCATTTAATGGAAGTTGGGAATTTTGATCATTTTAATTGAAAGAATTACATACTTAAGTACTTGTTATATTTGTTATGTGTATAATATAAGACCTAAATATGATTCTTAAAAGTTCTT
The DNA here is from genome assembly GCA_963082915.1 of Dolichopus griseipennis. NCBI lineage: Eukaryota > Metazoa > Arthropoda > Insecta > Diptera > Dolichopodidae > Dolichopus > Dolichopus griseipennis. The sequence continues at coordinate 140,948,563 of OY720442.1, read as the reverse complement.
ATTTAACTTCATTGAACATAAAGTCTGTACGATTCTAAAGTTATGTAAAGAAGATCCCTTAAAAAGAAAATTAGACGAAAGTTTACCTTTCAGAAACATTCGACCCGACTAAGTACTTTGATGTAATTGATAGTTAGGAAGTACTTAGTTACTTACTTAATTTTGAAAATTTTTCTATTCACTAATCTTAAAAGATGTTCTAACTCATTAAGTTAAATTCCGAAACTATTTATCTAAGATCTAAGCATTGTGCACGCCGTCACGTTCTATCAATCTGAGCAAGTGTAAAAGTAATCAATTACATTGGTACTTCAAAGGACAATTACGATCAAGTAAAATTAACGAAATATGAAAGTTTAACTTGAAGAAGGACAACGAAACCAGAGTTTGATTAGATATATCTATTTGTTTTTAATTTTTTAAATGTTTGCATTTAACTAAATTTTCTTACAATTTCTATTATTTCTGAATATCCCTAACTTCTGTCTGAGGAGAGCTTAATCTTATCAAATAAAACGTACGATTAAGCGTTAAGGAAATACCGTGCTTTAGTTATTAGTATTTATTATTATTTTTACTAACTATTAGTTAATTATTTATTATTTTTATTACTATTTATTATTATTATTTTATTTGATTTGAATATAATTATGTATAGGGCCTGGCCTGGTTGATTCTTTTGGTTATGTTCAAACATTTTTTTCTTTCTGTTGGATTTTATATGGATTTAATTATTATTTTACTTTAAAATATTCTGATTCTTAAATTTTTAGTTTTAATCATATGGCTATTAATGTTGGGCAGTTATATAGTAACCCACATTAAATAACAACATAAGTATTTTAAATCATGTGTCGTTACCTATAATTATATCCAACCTAATTATACCTATAATTTTGTTAATTGCACACTTTTTGTTTACAATTAAATTTGAAAAAAAAAGTATACAGATATAAAAAAACCAATTGAAAAATATTAATAAACAAACACAAAATGTTGACCTTGTCTCAGACCAAATTTTATTTTCCTAAGTCTCACGTTTTGTAAAATTTCCGAATAAAAAAGTTTTATATAAAAACTTAAATCCAGATTACAATCTGTTAAGTATTTATATGTGTATTATATATATATATTTTTAAATAAACAAAACGAATTGATTTTATTTTTTAATAAAAAATGGCAAAACAAATTTTTATTTTTAGATTCTAAATACCTGCATTAATAATTCCCATGATTGTTTATTTAAAAAGTTAAAACTTACAGAAAAATACAACAAGAAATATTAAAAAAAACAAAAACCCCAAAGAAAACAAAAGTTGTTCTATAAACAAAAAAAAAAAAAAATGTTCTCTTTTTTTATGCAAAAATAAAAATAAAAAACAAAAATAAACAACAACAATTCTCATTAAGTTCAACAGTGACAGAAAAAACGCAAAGTCCATGAATATTCTGAATTTGGTATGAATGGAGCCACCTACGCATCTTTATAATATTTTTAATTTCATCTTGTTTTGTTGTTTTTGTTTTTTTTTTCTTTTTTTTTTTTTGTTGTTGTTGCTTTTTGTTCTGATCTTAATGGTGTAAAAATTCTGATTTTAGTAGAGCGACTGTCGGCTGTATTCTGTTCATGGATGTTTTTGTTTTTTGGGAAATATGTCAAAATTCCTAATCATAAAATCTCAAAGTAACGAAATTTCACAATTTCAAAATCCCAATTACAAAATCCTAAAATTAAGAAATCCCAAAATTAAAAAATCCCAAAATTAGAAATTTCTAATGTTAATTTTCAAAATTGATTTTCTCCATATAAAAACGTCAAAAATTTTACTACTTTTCATGAATGTCAAAATTAAAAACATCTGTAAGCCTTGACATACATACTAATAATAATGATTTTAGAGTTGAATTCAAAATCAGAGTTAAGTATATGTCTTTTACAAAACATTTATGTATATACATGTAAGTATATATGTATGCGGAATTCTAAATTAGGAGGGATTTTAGATTTGGTTACAAAATGGGGATTAAATGCATTGTGCAGAATATGTATGTATGGAATTTTGTACTCAACCAAAATAAGATTTCGCAATTTGGGAATTTTGGGAATTTTAGATTTTATGTTTGGGATTTTGTAATCTGGAATTTTGTGATTTGGGATTAGGTACCCAACCCGGGTTTTTTTTAAAGTACAATATTAAAGCACAATATTAAATTATAATTAATATACTTACACACTTAAAATTTTCAATAGGCTTAACACTTTTTTTTATTTAAAAAACTTTTTTATTAAGTCATTTTTTAATTTTAATAAATAAATAAAAAAATCATTCAAAGACAAAAATGGTAATGCAAAAAATAAAATAAAAATAAAAAACATAAAATAAGTAAATCCTTGGTATGCATATATAATTATCAATGATTCAATATGAAAATATAAGTATTGTCATAAATTAAAAAAAAATTAACATTTAAATATGTTGGTTAGAAAAAAAAACTTATTCCATCATCTAATAAGTAGTTATTTTTTTTTTATAACAAAAGTAACTTTAGTTATAACAAAGTAAAAGGAGTAGGAGCTTTTTCAGTTGTTTACTTATTTTAGAAAAGAAATGTTCTTGAAAAAAATTTACTCATATGCTCAACAATCGGTTGTTTTAGCTATTTGTAACCCCTTGCTTCGAATAATACTAAAATTAAATAATTTAACTAAGTATATAGTAATTTGTAACCACACAATTTACTGACACCAAACTAAGTATACATTAAAAAAAAAGTAATTGAAAAATTGTATTCAATTACCATATTTAAATAGTGCAATAATTATTAATATATATATATATAATATATATATATATAAAATAGTATCTAAGTATTTATTAATTTCCAATACCCTCTTATTTATTTTATTATTACTTAATTTAATAAATTTTATTATTATAAGAAACTCTGAAAATATTTAATATTTAAAAAAAATTTCTGAGTGAATTAAAAATTAATTTGTTAACAAAGTACTTATGTAATTCAAAAGTGTTAAGCATGTAAAAGGTTTATTAAAAATTTATATATAAGTACTTTGTTTATAGATGGCTATATAAATATATAATGACTACGAAATGTTTGCAAAGAAAAAGTTTTTTAGTTATAATTAGTTATTCTACAAAAAAAAAATAAATATATATATATATATATATATATATATATGTATATTTTTAGGTGTGCACCTCCACACCAGTATCATTTAACATTCTACGAAAGATAATAAACCAAAAACGATGATTGTAGCTACTCATTATATAAAAAGTAATTTTATATGATTATAAGTAACTATAAATATAAATATATAAGGAAAGTAACTATATAAATATATAAGAAACTATATATAAGGATAATATATAAGAAACTATATAACAAATTACTTAATATCACTAAGGATAATTGTACAAAAAAAAATAGCGAACGATATTGAAAAGGTAAATAACAAGATTACTTTGAAAGTAAGTACTTTTATACTTATGCTTTTTTTTTTTTTTTTGCAAATTTTTCAAAATCTATTTCAGGTAAGCATTGGTAATATTCTTACATACATAAGCATTTAAGTAATTCACTTTAGTTTTAAAGAATGCAAAATCTGTATTTTGAATATATTCAACTATATGTGAGAAATCATAATTAAGAACTGAAATGTTGGTTTCAAATACACATTTGTAAGTAAGTACTTACATTGATTATGGAATATTTTTGATAAGCAATTAAATAGAGTAAATTAAAACAAGCTGATATAGCATAAATCATAAGTACTTAGTTACAAATATATATGAGTGTATAAAACAACAAGTACATGGAAGAAATGAATTACTTAATATGAAGTGTTTTAACTAATAAGTACTTTTTAAAGGTTTATGTACTTAATTACTTGATTGAGTACTCTTTCAGTTGTTAATCGAGTATTCTAGTTGTTTATTGACTGTTACTGTTATATTTTGTTATTTTATAAATTTTTTTTTTTGCAAAAATGCAGAATTATAATCTAATATTAGCCCTGCTAATAAAAACATGTACTTAAAATTGTTACAACATATGTACTCAAAATGTTAGCACCGTAAATTTTTAGTTACATTTAAGAAATATAAGAAAAATATTTTGTATTGAGTCCTTATAACGAATCTAATATTATTTTGAGTCTAATATTGTATTGAATCCTTATACAACAACATAGATATAGTCTAGACAATTTTCAGAAAAAAACATCCTTTCATTTTAAGAGATACAAAAATAGTTTTTCTAGAATTCTTGTATTCTTTTTTAAGCAGGTTAAAATTTGCATTTATAAATATCAAAATAGTTTCAATATAGGAATTTATTGTAATTGAAAAACTATTTTCAATAAAACTTGTATACAAATAGAAATAACAAATATACAAATTTCTATTTTTTTTTTTTATAACTAAGTATGTTACAATGTATGTTAAAGGAAACAAGAAATCTTTTGGAAAATAAAATAGTAAAAAATATCTAAAAGGGAATCATATAAAAAAAAAATACAATAAATAAGTAAGTATGTATATGTAAAGATATGGAATTGTATTTATTTATTCATAAGATACAATATATTGGTTTTTTTTTATTATTTTTCTAAACAATTTAATATTAAATAACCTCATTCTTCTAGGATTCTTTAAAAACTCTGCAACCTATTTTTTGACATAAATGTTTAATATGAAAATTTAATTAAACATTTATAGAAAGTTTTTCTTGGGTGCCTAGAAATATTTTATAATTCATGTTGATCTTCTTAGTTCAAGTGTAATATATATGATAAAATAGTTATTAAAGTCTAAATGTATAGAGACAATATAGGAGGTGTCGCGAGAATCAATTTTTGTTTGACTTTCAACTTTAGTCGCTTTGAATCAACCAACGGTGTCGGGGAAAACAACTTTTGTTGATATAAGTCGTTTGAGTCGACTTTGAAATTCAATTACATTTTTGTGTTTGACTTTATATTATTGCATAATTTATTATTGCATTATTCTGTTATTGGCTTTGTTTGTTGCTAGTTGTGTTTAAAAATTTAAAGAAAATGAAAATGAGTCATAATTTAGAAAGGTAAATAAAAGATTTAAATAATTTATATAAATATGAAAATTTTTATTTATTATTTTCAGAAAAAAATGTTTCAGCAACAAGAAACAATTAGAAAAGTTAATTAGTTTAATGGAAGCTAACGCACTAATTGGCAAAGAAATTTAAAAAAAAAACGATTCGGAGGAAAAGTGGTAAATATTTAACTTCTTCCGAACAGTTTTCAGAAATTTTATCCGTTTTCGGCAAATATATTTTTCAAATATATTCAGAAGTTCCGTCAAAATTTCGGAAACTGTAGACCGACCAACCGCTACATTATAATCATTAGCAATACTTAATTGGTAGCTTCCTTGGGCGCAAAATCTTAGCAAACACACGAATTTAACTATTGGTGGAATAGATGAAGTTCTTAAACCTCTTAATTTTGGTTCTATATCCCTTAATAAATTAATAAAAACTAGCTGGATAATCTAAAGTTCTTTTTGAATCAAAAATTTTAATATACATACACATTTTTTTTTCAAAATTAAAACTTACAAAACCAAAAGATTTGAAAAGTCCCTTAAACGCCTTCTCATATTAAACAACCACAAAAAACTCATTACAAAAATTATTAGTAATAAATATAATACAGCACAAAATAAACCGTCAGAACACTAAACAAAATTTTTCGTTTAAATTATTTTTTGTTGTCAAAAAATCAAAATTGAAACAACTTGATTCAATTAATTGAAACTAATTCAATTGACTTAGCCGACACCGGGAAATTTTTGAGTTGAATTGAAAAATGTCAAAATCAACCAAGTTGAATTGATTTTCCCGACACCACCGTCATATTTTGACAATGTTTTTCTGAATTTTTTTTTTTTTAAATTAAAAATAGTTTTAATTAAATTGATGAAATACAAAATTAAAATAAATTAATTATATTTAATTCATATAAAATAGTGTCACTTACCTTAAAATGACTTCCAGTTAGCCATGGTATTAGACCATCAATTAATAAACCTAAATCCTGGCAGACAATTGAATTTGTTTCATCACTTAAAAATGTTACTAGATCTTCAGCTAAAATTGCTTTAACTCTCATATCCGCTTTTGGCATTAAATTAATAAAACCATCTAAATCAATTGGTTTTCGGTATGCCATTTTGAATTATTTTTTTTTGTATTCTTCTCTTATTATTTAAAAATTATTTTAGTAATTGTTACACTTAAAAAATAAATAAATTAATTAAAAAAAAAACTTTATTTTTATTTCTTTTTTCTTCTGTTAATCACTTATTTTTTTTTTTTTTGTATTTTCACTTATTAAATATTTTTCTTTTCTTTTGTTAAAATTGTTAATTTTTTTTTTAATAAATTCTTTTATCTTATGAAAAAAAATGGTAAATTTAATTTCATTTTAAAATAGGTTGAGAAAATTCCCAAAATATTTTTTTTTATTAAATAATTAGTACTTAGTTTTCATTAAAAATTTAAATTTATATTCGTTTTAAAAAAAAAAAAAAAAATTGTTAAGTATTTGATTAAGCTGTGTTTGATGGTTACTTTGGTGTAGAGATGAATTTGATTTACAAATAAATTTAACAACGAATTTAAATCTGGAAAAAAATATGATAAATATTAAATAATTATTTAAAAACCAAAAATATTTTTAAATTTAAAATTATATTTTGCAAAAAAAATTATACTTAGGTACTCAATATTAATTTTATGTTAATTCAAATTCATGTACTGATGATTACATTAATATAAATGGGTATTACAAGTCATTGATTTATAATTTTTAATAAGTATTCATTGTACAAATACGTAATCCATATGTTCTTAATTACTTAATTATGAAAGTACCTACTTAGGTTTGTTAAAAAAAAAAATTGCAAAATAAGTTTTAATCTCAAAACAAAACTTTTGTTTTTGAATTACTTAGGTATTTAATAATAAGTACTTGAACGTTTTTTTAAACTATCGGTTTCTTAAAGCTTAGAATCAGTGATGGAAAGCCAGTTTGCATATAACTCAATAAGCTTAACAATCATAACTTAATAAAATGAAAAAACCTGGACATCCGAAAGAATTCTTATCTATAAGTAATCAAATAAGTAATCGAATTTTCTCTAACCTCTTAAGTATTTGATTTATTTGAATCTTGTAATTTACACATGTATGTTTAATTTGGTTTAATCCGGATAGAAATATAAAGTTGTTTCTTTTTTAATTTTAACTGTTATAAATGGCAATTAGCAGGAGTACCCTGAAGCAAGGAAGATAGTTACATTCATTATTTTTAACATTTAAAATTTTTAAATTATTTAAATAGTTTTGTTTACAACTGAATTCAAATTATTAACGAACATAAGCAAAATAAATTAAGTAATTTACTAGTAATTAAGAATTAAAATTTGCAAATAAATTCAAAATTGTTAAATCTAATTGTTTTAAATAATTCTTTCAATTATATAAATTTTCAACTTAATTTCTCTTGTTAGATTAAGGTTTTTATTTTGAATTGTATTTTAAAATCTTAAATTTACCCCCAAAGACAGCAGCAAAAATATTTTTTTTATTCTCGTTTTTGCATTTCCTATTTGTAAGAAAACAGAAGATTTAACAAAAAAAATATAAGTGTTAAAATCATTGTAATAATTGAAAATAGAGAAATACCCCACAGCATTGGATGTTTTTCTTTCTTTTTCGAATCTTGTTTTTTTCCATTTTAGTACATAATAGATTTATGTATATATATATATGTACAATCTTACATACACATTTATCTTTAAATACATAATATATAAACATATGTAGGTATAGTTATATAAAAATAAAACGAAATGAATCTCATGTTAAACAATTGAAATATTGAAATTAATCATCCCAAGTAATTGTTTGAAGAATAATTAATTTTCGTTTTTTATTTTACATTTTTTATTTAATTCTTGTTTCTTTTCCGTGCTGGATAATTTTTTCTTTTTTTAAGTTGCTGATTTCACATACATGAATGACCTATAACTATTTATATTCTTATATTATTGTATCTACATAAGTCCATAAATAGATTAAAGATACGTAGTGCGTACTAATTTAGAAATTTAAATGAATATAAAAACATAATTTCAGAAATTTTAAATAGTCATTTACTTAAATTATTAAAAATGCAAACTATCTTAAAATTACAAAGTCATTGAGAATATGCTTCAGTTTCACTTTAATTAAGATTTTTAAAATTAATTAAATTGTTAATTAAATAGGTAATTTAAATTAATATAAGTGTTGTGAAGTGTGTTCTCACTTAAAGCTGATTGCTGAATAAATTAAACTTAAATTAATTTGGAAATTAAGTAAATTAAGGGGAAATTAAAATTTAATTAAGTAGTACCTACTTAAGCACAGAATATTTATGTCAACAGCTGTATGTTTGTAATCGAAAGAGTTTGTAATCTATTCCAGCTTATATATTTCGCTTAAGTCTCCTACTTAAAAGGAGGTGCGTATATGTACTTCATTATTTTAATAACGTTTAAGTTTTGTATTAAAATACAGAGAGAAAAAACTATATTAGAGACACAAAACTTGAATAAAAATTTTATTTTATATTTAAATTATTTAACAATAGAATTATTCATATAGAAATCAAATTCCTTTACTTATTTAATCTAACATCCACCCGGTCAGAGAACATGCTAAAATTAAAAATATTATATAAACAAAATTTTTTTAAAAATAACCAAACCCATGTGAACTAAAAATTAAAAAAAGAATTTATTAAATGTGGTCATATCTAGATCAATGACATTATAAAAAAAATCATTAACATTTCCCCATACATATATATATAAAATATTTATTTACAATTTGGGTAAACAAAAAAAAAAAGTAGGTACTCAAAAATTCGAAGACAACATTCCCGCTTATTATTACATATATATTTATTTTACAATCAGTCAAGTACTTTTAATTATGATGTTATGTTATGACATTCAATTTAAATTTATTTAAATAGATATTATTATGCAATTACAAAAAAAAAAACAAAAATAACAAATAAACAAAAAATCTATAAATAAATTTTTATATATATTTGTATCTGTATATTTATTTAATTGAAACTTTTTCATTTTTGTTTCAACAGAGTTAAGGAGCAACAATTGCAACATTGATTAAATTAAAAAAATATGCTTTCTTTTACTACATGTGCACATATAAAAATAAAAGTTTGTAAATACACTAGTATCTATGTATATATATCCAAATATATATACCCATATAGATGAATATATAATATACATCAAATTTGGAAAGAATGACTCATATTCTATCCAGTATCAATTCATCCAGTCTCAAATTAGCCGATATTCAGTGTAATTCACAATTATAATTTTTATTAAAATAAACAGAAATCGTTTTTATTTTTTCGTAGAAAAATTTAAAATTTTTTTAAAATTTTTTAAAAGTAAAAAATTTATTTTCTACATTAACATCTACTTCCAAAAATTATTTGAAAAATTTTTTTCTATCATATACATTCCTTATGAGGAAAGGGAAGTTGAAGTCATTCACTACTTTAGGAATCTTGTTATAAAAAAAAAAATTTCCAACTTTTTCAAATCATGTTTTTGATTAGAGCTAAAAAAAAAAAAAAAAATTTTACAAAAACAAAATGAAAAACTTTACTTACCTTTAATTAATTTACAAAAAGAGAGATTACGAAAAAAATGAAATGCTTGGAACTTTATAAATTAAGAAAAGTTTTCAATTAATTTTGATTAATTTATAAAATTATATTTTTTTTTTTCACTTTTTCAACTAAAAATTTCTTTACACAAAAACAATAAATAATTTTGACATTGATGGGGCTTCTCTTTCATTCCAGCTGTCAATTTTACATACAATTTTGTTGTCAAAAAATCTACCATATATTTATATCACTCTAACACATTGTTGTTAATTGAAGTAAAAAAAATAATACATAGGAACAAACATATTTCTATCTCTTTCAGTAGTGCAAAATTTTTTAACATAAAAAAAGCCACACAGCAAATTATGCCCAAATACTTTTTTTTTTAATTTTTTTTTCCTTGACTAAAAAAAATTATTGAATCTTTTTACTTATCATTTAACATATTAGAATTAATTAATTTAATTTATTTGCTAGTTTCACTTTTAACACTATAAATAATTATTTTAAAAACATATTTCGTATTCAATATTTTTTTAATTCAATAAAAAATTTCGAGAATTTTTTTTCAGTCAAATAAGAATTTTTTTCTTTTGCTGTCGCTTTTTTTTTTTCAAAATTTTTTTTTCTTATCGGCAATTTTTACAAAATGTTTCGAGTAATTTTTACGTAAATTTTTTTCAATATTCTTTTTCGATTTTTTCGTATATTTTCAATTCAAATTCAAAAATTTCACATTTATATTTTACTTTCCCGAAAAACCCTTTTTTTTTTGATTAAATAAAATATATTTTTTTTTTCTCCACACAAATCAAATTTGTATTTAACCGTGGTCAGTCATCTTTGTGAACTCAAGTCACATATTTTCTCTTTTGAAAAATCATGGGAGAAAAAACTTTTTTCAACAATTGTACTGCATTTGACATTTTGATATGACATTTAAATGTCAGGGATGGGAATGCGGCTGTTTGGTGAAATTATCAGACTTGAAAAATTTTATAGTTGCAAAATTGTACTTAGGGAATTTGAATGTTGTTTTTTAGTGGACTTTTCAGGATTAGAGTAATTTTTTTGATCTAAGAGGATATAAAAGCAAGAGAATATTTGGTGATAAATGAAATGGGAAACAAATTGATATTTTTTTTAGTTAAATTTGGGTTTAAATCTGTTAATAAATGAAATGGGAAACAAATTGATATTTTTTTTAGTTAAATTTGGGTTTAAATCTGTTAATAAATTGAGATTTGAATTTATAAAATAATCTGGATTAAAAATATCGTACTATTTTGTATAATATTAAAGTATATTAATTATAACTTATAAAGAAAATAAGGAATATATTAAAAAACAATTTTTTTTTTTTTTTTTTATTCACAGGTTCAAAAAAGTGCTTAGCACTTGTGGCGAACCCTTTTTTTATTACAATAATTAACACTTAACACTAGGCAACAAAATTATATTATTGTGTTCGGAGCGAAATTTAAAATTGAAAAATTGTCTCTTCCCCTGGTATTATAGTTATGAACCTCACAACCCTTAGAAATTTGTACCCCAGATTTAATTTTATCGTGAACCAACTTATAACATAATATACATAATTTGTAGACCTTTAATTTATCAACAGATTACAATTTTTCACTGTAAAGCGTGTTGGATGGGGTTAAAATTATTCGTACTACATACTACTTATTCATTTATTCGTACAACATACTACTACAGCTACTTCAGCTACTCCAGCTGTTAAAAATATTAAATTTAAAAATAATGACAATTCAAATTCCAAAATAAACTGTTCCGAAAGTTAATTGAAAAATATTTAATGAAAAGTTTTATATGATTTATTGAAAACAAGTTACAACAACCAGGAATTAATAAAATATAATTTGGAATTCAAATATTTTTTATTTTGTTACTAATTTAATTTTCATTTTTATGTACATATTTGTAATAATTATTTCCAAATAGCCAAAATTAGCTTAGAAACAAATTTGATAAAATTGTAATTCCGAGCGTTAATTTTTTTGATTCTACTTATATTTATTTTTAGTTGTAAATTATACGTACTTAAGTTTGGTCTAAGTTCATATGCTGTATTGGAGCCTTATGTAGAACCATTATGGAACACAAAACGGAAAAAAACTTTTTTCATTTATGAAATTTTTGAAAATGAATTAAAAAGCTAAACAAAAATTTTTAAATTTGTAATAGTTAAAAAATTTTTAAATATAATAATATTCATTATTTTCAATTATTTCCTTTTATATAGATTATTCTTAATTTTCGTTTCAGTTTCAAAATTTTAAATTGCAAAATGATTTTCATTCGCATTATTTGATGAAAACGAAATATTGACATTTTCAAGTACTTCGATAAGTAATCATAAATTTGTGATTACATTATGATTACAAATGAATCCTTTAAAATTTGACAATTTGAACTTATTGGGCATAGATAAAAAAGAATTGATTTTAAGTATAAAGAATATTCTAATTTAAATTAAAAAGGAAAATAAAATTTTTAAAAATAAATAAAAATTAATAAAAAATTTGCATAGTATTGTAAAAAATAATAAAAATGCAATTAATATATATTGCGTTAATATTATTTCTAATTAGTAATTTAAATTGTTATAGCGCTCATAAATGTAAGTTTCCGGAATAAATTTAAATGAATTGACAAAATTTTTATAACTTGAAATATACATTTAATTTTAATTATATTATTTGTACATTATTTTTGATAAATGTTTTTATAATTTTATAAATATATTTCAGTGAAATCATGTAATCCGCATTCGTTTTTAAGTTGCCCACAAAATTCAGTTTGTGAACAAATCAATGATACATCTGGTGAATGCAAATGTGAACAAAATTATGATTTCAATAATAAATATAAAAATGATAGTGAATATTGTATATTTAATCGATCATCTATTCAAAGGACAAAATTAATGCGTACAACAACAACAACAACGACATCTCTTCCACATCATCAATCAATTAATTCAAGTGCATCAACGCCAGTTAGTCTTCCAGCACGTTCAATACCTGAACCAGAACATCACATTATTGGTGGTATATTAATACCCTTATTTATTGTTTTATTTATTATTGGTGCAGCTTATGGTTTAAAACGTCTTGAAATAATACGAAGAATAAGAGAGTTACAAATGAGAAGAAGACGACAAAGACCATTTTATGAAGATGTTATGATGAGTCATGAAAATGATGAACCACCGCTTATTTAAGATCAGATTAAAGTGTCAAGGTATTTATAAAGCATGTAAAAAACAAAAAAAATATTAAAACTTACATGTTTTTTTTTTTTTTAAATATTTAATATATTTAATAGCGATTGAACTGAATTAGAAATAAACATTTTTAAATTTTCGACAAAAAGACTAAAAAAAAAAAAAAATAAAAAAAAAGGATGAAAAAATAAAAAAAATACGAAAAGAACCTAAACAAAACAGTTAAGATTTAAGATGAATTAAAGTTGCCATATTAGATTTACTAAAAATATAAAAAAAAATAAAATTATTCGATTTGGTAAGGAATTTTAAAACAATTTTTCATCATTTATTCAGAAAAATTTGAAGAATTAGTTTGAAATATTTAAGTAGAAGAAGAGTAACAAAATATATTAAAAATTTGATTTTATTTTTTATTTTAGCAAAGAATTAAAACATTTAATTTTTAGACGTGATTTAACGTTCAAGTTAATATCGAAATCGTTAATGTTAGAATTTAAATAACCAAAATGAAAAAAAATAATTATATCTTTAGATATCAATAAGAATTTCTTCTTTTTTACAAAATTAATAATAATAATTTTTATGAAATAAGATAAAAAAAAAAAATTTCTGTGACTAAAAGTCAGTATCACAATGTGGGAACGAGTTGTTTCTCAAATCATAATCAGATTTGTGTTACAGCTATTTAATTTCGCTGTCCCTATTTAAAAACTCTATATTGTATGGTAATTTAAGGGATAGCTTTAGTAAAGTTTTTAGTCACAGAATATAAACTATTTCCTAAATTAGAAACATTAGTAAATTGTTCTTCAATGAAATGAATAATATAAACTAAAAAATTATTTGGAAAACATTTCAATTTTTTTTATAACAAATAAAATTTAAATTTTGTTTAATGCGATCCGATTTCGTTTAAGTGTTAATCCAAATAAAAACATTTATGTAATGTATACTTCTATTCTAAGCATCTCAAAAATATAAATAAATTAAATCCATCAATTCTAATATTACTTACGATACTTTAGAATTCTTTATTATAATATTATTTCAAAATTGGTTTGATTAATAAGCTAGTGAAAGTAAAATAAATAGTCAGAGATTTTATGATTCTATTTTGATTGAGTAAAACAACATTTTATTAGCTTTAGACATTTTTCGGTAAAAAAAAGAAAAGAATAAAAATTAGAAATATGTAAACAACTTAAAATATAATTGAGATTTATTTACAAAAATAGAATTTATGGTACTTGAATACAAATACAATTATGGGTTTAATTTATCTATTATGGAATTCAATTGAAATTATATCGCATTAAGTAAACTTTACATTGCATGAAGTAAATTTTAAGGTGGATGATTAAATTATTTTTTTTTTTTAATATAAAAGAAAATAATAATATTTAAATGTTTATTTGTAAAAGAATAAAAATTTTCTTGAAATATTTTATTTTTTCTTTTGTAAATAGAAATCAAAATATTTCTTGAAAGGTTTTCATATCAGTAGTATGAAAGAAACAAAAATTGTGAACAATAGTAATTATATAAAACAAAAAATTTAAGATTAAAGTTAAGAAAAATGAAAAAGATTGAGAAAGAGGACAATAAGTTTACTTTCTCTTACACAATTTTTTTTTTTTAAATCATATATTTATATATGTAATAAAAAATTGATGAATCCATTTTTAAGACTAATTAGAGAGAAAAATAATCAATATTTGTTTGATTCTAAAAAAAATTTAAATTAATAACAAAAAAAAAATTAAATAATAATGATAATAAAATCAGTAAAATAATTACATTTCCAATCATCATATCCCAAAAAAAAAATAAAAAAATAAATAAAATGCTATAAATACAAAAACTATCAATAATATAAATTAAATATTAAAGAAGAAAGTATCACATATTTTTCGATAAGAAATAAGTAAATAAAAAAAAAGAGATTAAATTTTAAAAAAAAATTTTATAAATTAATGAACGCATAAAATACCAAAGATATTTTTATATATATAATTTTGTTTTGTAAAATTATTTTCTAATATTATTTTCATTGTAATAATTGATTAAATTATGTTACTATTATTATATTTAATACAATTTAGTTTTGTAATATGTATGTTAAAAATATTTAATTATTTTTTATATTAATATACTTTATTTTTTTAATGTAATAAAAAATATATATATATCTATAATATATAAATATAAATTCATATGCGTGTCTGTAAAATATAGGAAACAAAATATTTAGTCATTTAGTTATTAATTCTATTCATTATATTAAAATAATTTCAACCTGTTAAAAATCTAATACTTTTTAAATCCTCATAAATTTTTAATTTTTAAATTAAAATATCAAATAAAAATTTTTATAATATAAAAAAAATACATTCAAAGGTATTCACGCTACACAAATTAAAATAAAGTTTTTGTTTTTATGGAATTTGAGAAATTAATTCGAAATTATTAAAAATTAATATTATGTCTGGTATGAAAAGAAATTTAATTTTTAATTTCTTTTATTCGCGCTTTTATAAATTTATAAAACATTAATTTTGATTTTTGTTAAATTCTGAAAATGAATATATGTTTAACTATTAAAGGTATAAAACAATTCTATAATTTTTATACTTTTAAGACTTAAAATATTAACAAGTGCAATAATTGGAGGTTCGCATGGTGATTTTGTTCAATCACTTTTGATTGAGTTGGTTGGAACTTCAAGAAAACTTTAAATATTAATTTATTATTAAATCAAATTGAATGCCTAAATATTCTTTACATACAAATTTGAGAATATGTAGTCGTGAAAACCCAATTTTTTATTTTCTTCATAATTTTACTAGTCATGCATTAACTTGAACAAAAAAAAAAACTTGCCAAAAAATATAAAATCAATTAAATATTGTAAGAAAATTAAGTTTAAAGTATTTTTTAGAAGAAAAGAATTCTATTTTCCAATTATTTTAATAAATTCAATTGTTTATTTCGTTTTTAGTAAAACTTTTATTCAATTGACATTGAATGTACAACATGGGTCTTTTTTATATAAATTACATATACTATTCCTTTACAGCATTTTATAGACTGCTCTTTAGTTTTAACTTTGATCTCAACTGTAATTAGATTAATAGTAATACAGATAAATAAACAAGTAATGTAACAAATTAAACATTATTGAATATTTAATATCTTAATTGAATTTTGTATAATTGTAGATCAGTTCCTTTGTGCTTTTCAAGTTTCGATAAAATTGAGATTGTATATACTTGTTTTTTTTTTTTTTGTAATTTTAAGTGCCAAAAAAATTTAAATGAATTCTTATCTTCTAGATTTCCAATTATTTTTTTTTAAATATAAAAGAGTAATATATTAATTTAAAATGTATTAAATAATTCAAATACATTCTTGCCATAACATTATTGATAAAGATAATTTAGAATTTTTTTTTTATAATTATGATATGATAATTTCAGTTATTAATATAATTTTTCAAATCATTAAATTAAGGTTGTGTGCTTTACATAAAAGTAATATTAGGTGAAACTTTAGGATTCATATTTAACTTAGTTTTAATTTTTGAATATTTTGGATTAAAGTAAAGGCAGCTCCTGATTTATTCTATAGATTTATTACATGTTAAATTAAGTAAGATTTCAGAAAACGGCATTCAAAAAAAAAACCTTAATTTAGTACATTTAATAATTTGAAAAATTAAAGAGCCGAAAATATATAAGTATAACTGTTGCACGCAACCTTACTTTCGGTAGAAAATTCTTCTTATGAGGATTTTATTAGTAATTTGAATTTTTGTTTGTCCTTATATTTTTATATCAGAGTTAATAAATTTTATAAGTTATATTAACAAATGTTAATTTACTCTTCTTTAATTTCGTTATTTACGTTTATATTAATAAATATCATATATACATATATTATTTTTTTATAAAAAATTTGTACCATATCTAAGCATTTACTTTTTAACAGGAAATTTTATCAAAAAACATATATATAATATTTAAATTCATTGCTATTATGTATATGTAAATAAAGTCATTAAAATTAAATGAAATATAAAAATATTATAAATTTTAATATAAGTTTTTTCTTTTGAAAATTATATCCGATCACAATAACATATAAAACCTAATAACTTTGCATAAAAAAGTTGTTTGATGTAATTTTGAAGATTAAATTAAAAAAAAAAATAAGAAAAATTAAGATTTGAGATTTCAACACTAAAAAAAAATAAAATAAATATAAAAAAATATTTTTTACCAATAGTGTAGTTATTTTAAAATTGTAATTTAAATGTATTGTATGAAAAAAAACCACATAATAAAAATATATTCTGTGATACAAAAACTATTTGTTTTATTTCCAATTTTTTTTTATTTTTAACTTAAAACTTTATTTTTATATTGAAAATAGAACAGCTAGTACTCTGTATCTGCAATATTTCTCCTAATCAACAAGATTCTAAGTGCTAATTCCCTAAAAATAGGCAAAGTAGGGCATTGAACAATACTGAAGCGAAAAACTGGAAGGATCTTTTTACATTTGTGAGATATAATTAATTATAATGGCTTTTGGAACTGATGTGATAAGTAAGCAAATTTCTAAATTTGCTTCACAGCGGGTCGTAGAACCTAGATGTAAGAACCAACAAATATCTCAAGTGGTTTTATTCATAAATTGGTATTGCGATTCGCAATTTTTTTTTGTAGATTAGATAGATATTAACTTGCAAGAAACTTATGCTTCTTATTGTAAGATACTCTTTTATAAATCTATGCTTCATACTGTGAGATACAATTTGGCAAAAACTCTTTACTATTTCTTCCATCGATCAATTTATTAGCAAAAATATATTCTATTTTACTCTTTTTAAATAAAATCAACTTTTAGTGTTTTGTTTTCTAAAAGTTGCCAATTTCTGTACTTCTTACCTTACATTTGATAATGTAAACATAATGGTATTTCTAATGTCATAACAATTGAATTTAACCTCAAAAATTTACTTTGAATTTCTATTTTCTTGTATTACTACTTTATTCAAAAGAAATATTTTTTAAATATTATTTTAATAATAAAATAATGTTTTTATTTCGAAGAAGTGCTTCCATTGCAACAACAAGATGTTCAACATTAAATAAATTTAATTTAAATGAACGAGTGTTTTCCAGTAGCAGCGTTATAGATGTTCAAGAAAATGCTGAGGTTATAAATAAAGTGAGTGTACCGAATCGAATTAAAAGAAGTCCAACAGCAATTCTGGAAGCATTAGCATCAACTGTTGGAAATGATCCAACTGCTGCTCATTATAAATATCATGATGATCCATTTTTGATACCATCATCAAATTTAAGTAAAAAAACATATGCTATGGCTCAAGAATCTGGAAGGAAAGCAGCAAGATGGATAAGAGAAGAACATCGCGAATTATTTATGGTTTGAATTCTTATTAATACCAGTAGATATAATTATATTTTAAATTACCATATTTTTTTTAGCATAAAAATGCAGATCCACCTGTACCAGCTTTTTTCCCTAAACAAGTTTTCACCGAAGAATCTGAAGTTGATGAAGATTGTTTAAGAAATTTAATTTTTAGTGCTGAAACGCAAGATGCTATACTTGTGTATAATATAATGAAAACGAAAAATATTGAAATATCAAATGAATTAAAACAAGCTGTATTGGAATTGATTTGTTTTTGTAATAGTGAAGAACTACAATCAGAAGAGTTTATTGAAGAGTACTTATATAAACAAGAGAATACTGGAAAAGAACGTACCCGAAAAACATGGAAAGATGGTGAAATTGCTGAACAAATTTTTAAAGATATTGAACCAAAAACTCCTGAATCATATGCGGCTATTATACGAGGAATGTGTAAATATTTTCAAGCAGAAAGAGGTTATGCACTGTTTCAAGAAGCTGTACAAAAAAATATTCAATTTGATACAAAAACCTTTAATTCTTTAATATCAGTTGCAAGTTTATTAAAAGATACAGCAGATTTAAAATGGGAATTAGTTAATGATTTAATGAAACAAATGGCTGAACGTAATTTAAAACCAGATATACACACTTTAAATTCAAGCTTATCAACTATTAGTTCCATTGGAAATTCTCGTGTAGCTAGAAATGCTGCATTAAAAACATTGTCTGAATATAAGAAGTTGAACATTGAACCATGCCTTGCAACATGGTATTACATTTTAATAATATTCTGTCGTGAAAGAGGTCCAGTATCTCATGTCATTGTTGATATTTTAAATGAAATTGAAAGAAAAGAATTTACAATTAAAGAACCTAAAGATACGTACTTTTTTGTAACTGCTATGGACATATGTAGAAATCATCTTCACGATAAAATTCTTGCAAAACGTGTTGATGCTATGCTGCATACTGGCAATAATTATGATTTAATAGGTGATCCTAATAAAGAAAATATTTATTATAGACACTTTTTTGGTTTACTTTGTCAAACAGAACCATTAGCTGATTTCATGAAAGTTTATGATTTATTGGTACCAAAAGTTTATATCCCAGAACCAGGTATAATGCAAGAAGTTTTAAAAGTAATTGAAATAAATGGTAGTATAGAATTGATACCTAAAATATGGTCTGATATGGTTATATTTGATTTAACGACTCGTGAACGTTTAGTAACAGCAGTTTTAAAAATTATGTGTGAGAATAAACCAAATTCAACAGCACCAGAACAATCAGAATTATCTAAAAAATTCGGTGAAATAGCTTTTGAAATTTTCACCAAAATGGAGGAACAAAGCGAAAATACAAGATTAAAGAAAACTGATTTAACTGGTAAAATGTTAGGTGACATATTAAAATTATTATCGGATGCTGGACAATGGCAAGAGGCGCAAAAGGTATTTACAAAACTTGATAAAAATCAACATTCTATACCAGGTACACCATCTATTCAATCATTAGAGTCATATTTAAGTTTATGTATTGCTGAAAAGAGTCCATCTAATTCAATTAATTGTTTAGAATATAGTACTGAAAATGGTTTTGATGGTGTTAAAATGGCTAAAAAAATTCGTAATGCGTTCACACTAAATGAAAATCATCAGAGTAGGATAAAAAAAATTATTGGTGAAAATGATTCTTCTGACGAAGAATAAAAAAATGTTTTTTTTAGTAATTAAAAAACTTAGTCCTTCAAATTATTCTTATATATGTATGTTTTTAATAAAAGAAATTTTTACTTAAGTTAAATATAAAAACTTTTTTTAATTCGAAAAAAATGTCCTCTTTGTTCATTCTACATTAGGTTTAGTTTATTGACATAAATGGTGCTTTTATAAAATATATTCTAATTTTTATATCTACGAGTTTTTACTTTACTTTACCTGGAGTTTGAAGAATTGAAATGTTTTTTTTTTGGATTTAAGTTTTGCCCTTATATTAAATTAATAAATCATTCATTTTTTTTTAAAGAGTCTTCAATTATTAACAATTTGCAAACATAAAATATAACAACATAAGCAATTTAATATGATACAATTATAAAATTGATTTTGGCGGTTTGCAACACAATAACATTGGCAATGGCAAAAATTAACTATTTTTTTGATATATGTATGTACATACATAAGTAATATCGATATTTTGTCTCTAATCAAATTTGAGGACTAAGTAATAAAGCATAATTTATTTTATATTTATTTTAACTGAATCTTGCTTTATTCTAAACAGTCGTCTCTCAGATTCGCAGCGCTCAACATTAAAATTTATAATTTTTTGCATATTTTTTTCAATAAAATCAAAAGCTTTTTATTAATTGAAATAAAAACAAAATAAAAAAGCAAAAATGAAAGCAATTTTATATTATGATGATTGTAGTCCACCAGTACGTAGCTGTTTAATGTTAATTGATCATCTTAAAATTGATTGTGAATTGAAATTTATTGATTTATTTAAAGGTGAACAAAAGAGCTTAGAATTTTTAAAGGTGATCTATGAATTATAGAACAAATTTTAATATTATATTTTATTTAATAAAATAATAATATATATATTTAAGATTAATCCTGGACATACAGTTCCAACCTTAAAAGATGGAGATATTTTATTAAGAGATAGTCATACAATTTTAATGTATTTAAGTAAAAAATATCAAAATGAAAATAATTGCTTGTATCCTACGGATTGGTTGCAACAATTAAAAATTATTGATAAATTATTTTTTGAATGTTCGGTAGTATTTCGGAGGGATAGTGATTTCATGGTAAGTATACAATATACATAATATATGATTTTATTTAGTGTATGATCAAAGATTAAAGTAATCTTTTTTTTTTTTGAATAAAACTAACACATTTTAGTTAAGCATTATGAAACCGCTTTTTTTAAATAAGTGTTTTTTTACTAATGAATATAGGCTACACGAAAATTAAATATTTTAAATAAATTTTATATTTTAATTTTTTTTTGTGTATTTTGCAGTCTGAAATTATTAAAATGAAATTAAAAAATGTTGATTTTTTAACACATAAAAAGAAAATATTGGAAATATATTCAATGGTGGAAGAATTTCTTAATCATACCAAATATATAGCATTGGATTGTGTAATTTAATTTTATAATTTTCTATTCGTAAAAAACAATTTTTTATTTTTTATTTAATTTAGATGACAATTGCCGATTTCTCACTTATTACAACAATAAGTACTATTGATACTATATTTCAAATAACTGCTGATAAATGGCCTCAACTTAATGAATGGTTTGAAGAAATGAAAAAATTACCATCTTATGAAAAATATAATTTACCAGGATTGGAAAAATTGAAAAATTGTTTAGAAAAATACGGGGATTTTAAATTTCCAATAGAAGAGAAATAATTAATTGAATAAAGTTTTAATAATAATTACATATTTTTGTATTTTTTATGTAAATTTGAATAATTAATATTTATAAAAATAAAAGACTTTCATATTTCTTATACTTAACAATATTTTGGCTTATTTTTATTACTTTTTGTAAAAATATTTAATATTTTTAAACAATTGTCAAAATAAAACAAAAAACAAAAACAAAGTTGTCCAAAACGGATCTGAAAAAAAATTAGAACAGAAAAGGACACCTTTGAACAGTTTGGAAAACTAATGAACACAAATTAGAAAACTTTCGGATAGAAAATTACCGTTTCTAAAACCAATGAACACATAAACCTATACATTTCTGTTCTAAGCTGTTGTTGGTAGTCCTATCCTAGCTAGAACTCACTAATAAACACACCTATTGTTTACTTAAAATTTTATTGTTTTTATTTTTATGAAATGTCAAAAGCCTTGTAACCAGTATTTTTCAAACTTAGTAATTTTAGTACGTTCTATTTGAATAAGTACTTTAAATTTGCAATTTTATTTCAGGAATGTTTAATTTAAATTTAAGCTTTAATCTGATTTTGAATTTTTAATTAGTCATTATAAGGACACGTTAATAAATGCATTCTTTCTGAAAAGTACATTAAAAGGAAAATAGTTAAGTAAAGAAAAATTTGTTAAATGTAAAAAAGTAATCTGAAAATTGTCAAAAGTAAAAATATTCTGAAAAATTGCCAAAAGTAAAGATATTCTGAAAAGTAATTTAAGGAAAAATAAGACAAATTGTTTATTTTTTTTAATTTTAATTTTTATTATCTCAATAAATGCTTTAAAAAAAGTATTTTAATTCCTTCGAAAAATATAACCAAAATTGACTTACTTCCAAGTAATCTGTATCCACTCAGTCATCTTGATCATTATCATGTAACTAATTTTTTATTATTTATAGATTTGTAGCTGTAAAAAATTAATTTCACTTTTATTTTTAACTGCTTTGTAAAAATTACAATTGTTTACATTTTGTAATTTCTTTTATTTCTGAAATTATTTCTCAAAATTCTAAAAACTCATTTTCAAACTTAGTAATTTTAGTACGTTTTAGGATAAGTACGTTGAATTTGTAATTTTATTTCAAGCTAACATTTAATTTCGATTTATGTTTTAATTAAATATTCTATGAATTTAGGTCTCTTCACGAACAAATAATTAAACTTATTTTAATTAAAATCGTTTGTCTCGTGAGAATGTTTTTTGTCAAAAAAATTAATTGAGTTATATTTGTTTGGGAAACAGATGATTTTGAAATTTCATTTGTTTATATTAATTAAAAGAAAAGTTAAAAAAAATTTTAATTACAAAATTATTATTTTATAAATTACTTTAAAAAATTTAACTTTTCTTTATTAACATGAAAATTGTAAATATTTCCTAACTTGTTGTCATTAGTTGTCAAAGTAAAATATGTAACTCCTCAATTAACTTTAATTGAATTATTTAAGAATTAGTCCTGAGGCTTATTATTTTTGAAATAATTGAATTAAAACATTCCGTTCGTTTATTCCATTTGTTCGAAAAGTGTAGCAAACTTTTTATGGCAATGTCATTTTTCTAATTTTTTGATTGGTTCAAAAAGTAAACTAAGTAGTCATATAAACGAACAGAATTGAAGTGTCAAAAATAATAAGTTTAATTTTTTGTTTGTGAAGAGACCTTTGTGAACTTGGAATTTTAATAATTTTTTATATTCTGTACTAAGTGCATAAAATTAAAACAGCTGGATTTTGTAATATAAATGGAGCCGTTATTCACTTTGAAAAGCACGTTGAAAAGATGATGAGCTATAAATATCTTAAATCCAAGCTACTTAACTCCACAGTTATTTTATATTTATTTGTATTGTATTAAATTAGGAAATAGTGTAGTGTAAAGGTGTAGGATGGTATTTCCTGTACTGTGTACATTAGTCGAATCTGCAATCCTTCGGTTAATAAGCGATTGTCTTACCCCTTACCTTACTGACTACATCCCTGAGATATTACATAAAAATTCAATCAAAATCCATATTAATTTAATGGCAATTAAAAATTAAATTGCATATATTTAGGAGGATATTTATGATTTTATATTTTAATTTTTTTAGGAACCATTAGAAGTTAATTTTAAAATAATAAAATATTAAATATAATATAACAAAATGACACTTTCAAATTATTAAATATTTAAGTCATTTTATGTAAAAATATTTTCCTGTAAGTTCTTAAAATGAAACAAAATATTTAGATATTTTAATATGATATTATATGACAATATTCTAAGTTTTTTATATTTGCATATAAAGATCTAAAAAAACAAAAAAGAACTTCCAATAAAAAATTTAAAAATTAAATAAAGAGAAATTTTAAAAGAAAAAGTTGATTTAAATTAAATTTTTATAAAAAAAAATACAAAAAATTGAGAGTAAGATAAAGTCTATATATGAGAATGAATGAGTGTAAAAGTAAAATAAAGTTATGGTTCAAAATATAATGAAAAAAAAGAATAAAAGATTTACAAGCCAAGTAATAATATAACAAGAATAATTTTTCAGTTTCTTCATTTAAGGTTAAATTTTTCTTATACTCGTTTGAACGTTAGTTAAAGGGTATACTTAATTTGTCATTACGTTTATGAAGCAGTAAGGGGCGGGGGTTTAGATGTAGACTCAAAAGTATGGATTGGATTAGAATCGAATAGTAAATAGATTTTCTTTTCCACAATAACTTAAAAACTAAAGCAGCTTGGATTCTGAAATTTTCATAAATTCATTTTTATGCAAGAGTTGTCGTCGCTATTGAAATTAGCCGGTTTACTTAAGGGAGCCATACAATTGCTTTTATAATATGATAATTACATTAATAGTGGGTGTAATTGTCTTGGATTCTCCGTAGCCCATTGCCTGCAATTTTGCATGTTTACGAAACCATTCAATTGGAAATAGGCTTCATCGCTCATTATCAAATTAAAATTTCAAAATTAAATTCAACATTAGATTTTCAAAATAAAATTCAACAATTGCAGATCGCTGTTCTTTTGTGAACTGTTCCATTTCCCCAAGTTTTCTTAACAAAATTCTGAAATAAAAATAAAAAATATAAATAAATTTAAAAAGTTATTAAACATTTAAACCATATCGATCGTTTTGCGCCAACCTGTGTATAAAGCCGAGTTTTTGAAATTTTGAGAAAATTAGTTAATTTTAATGGCTAACGTCTGCAGAAAATATATTTGTGTAAGAGGTCTGTATAACAACTTTTATTTCTTTTATACATAACTCATCAGAGATCCTATTGGAGTGTACCTGAAATTTTTTCAAAAGTAATTAACTAGATGATAATATAATGCTTACATTACATTCATTCGAATATCCTAGAGTTGACACAGTCTTCTCTACATCCGTCCTCGTTTTATACAGGAAAGACCACGGTAAATACAATCAAGATGTTCATTGTGAAGATTTTACTGGATAAGCAGAAGAAAATAAATTTATTTATTTTTAAAGTTTTTTGTTTTGTTTTTTAACAAAAAAAAAATAAAAACTTTTCTGAACCATTAAAGTCGTCCTTTAATATTAGGAAAACACAAAAAGTGTGTGTGTGTGTGGTGAAAATAATTTGTAAAAAAATCTTTTGTTAATAAAACAAAAAACTGCGAAAAAAATTTTTTTTTTAGAACATAAAACAAAAATATTTTTTTTATAAAATGATTTTGTTTTATTTATTTTTTAAAAATCTCTTATTTTTTTTACCTTCTTTGGGTTTTTCATTACCACGCTTTTCCATTATCCACTGCTTTGAATGAAATTTGAAATTTCAACTTTTCCAGAAAGGAAAAAAAAATAAGCATTAAAAAACAATAAATACTGTGTTAACAAACAAATTTATGTGTGTTCGAAAAATAAATGGCTAATAATTATAATTTTTTTGATTATTATTTAAAAACAAAATTATATTGTTTATTACATCAAGAAACAAGGGAAGATTAGGAGTCTGAGAAGGAGAATATATATATAAGTAATTCATTGAATTCAGAAACCTTTTAAAGTTTTTTTTTTTAATGTCCTGATTATATGGTATCAAAAACAATAAAAGAAAAAATTAAATTCTAAAAATAATATTTATTAAATTTTATTATTAGATTTAATGAATGAAAGATTGTTTTATTAATTTATTATATGAATATTTAAATTAATTTTGATTTTCATTCAACATTGGTTCGTATGAATAAAGTATGAGTATATATAGTGTAAATACTACATACAAATTTTAATTCTTGTGCTTTACTAAATATGTACTCATCAGAAACACTTGAGTTTTAATTATAATTATTACTCAGTTTTAAAGTATTTTATGGAATATACTTATATTTTTGCAATAAATTGACTATTAAATAGATAATACTCACAACATTTAAGTATTATATTAGTTCTTGATTTTAAATATAAATAAATTTAAGAATAATATTAAAATCCGCAAAAATTTTACAATTTATCTTATTTGATCCATTGCCCAATCCCAATTCATAAAGTTTCCTTTCCTCAAAACCAAAATGTACATTTGTCTTATCAAAGGTCCTATTCTAAAGTTTGGTTTTAAAAGGTTGTTGTATAAATAATTGCAATTTAATAATATTTATTCGTAAATTAAATTAAAATAGAATCCATACAAAATCAAGTGATGTAACAAGCCAGGGGTTTTTAAACATTTATTCATGAATTCATTAATAATTATGATTATTAATAAAAGCCATACTTGAATATAAACCCCAGGCACCTTTTAACAAGTTTCGAAATATAGTGTTGGAGATTCAATGTTAATGTTTAATTATGGAAAAACATGCACTACTGAATAAGTTACTGTTTTATAAAAACCGAAAATTTTTAATTTCTAATAGCCCTTGAATGAAATTTTTACTAAGCAAACTTATGGTGATTCTCAATTATCTAGCTCCATTGCTCTTCAAGATTAAGAAAAACCTTTGACACTTGTTGAAACATGGTGTTTCAGCTTTAAATTTTGTTTATTACTAAAAAACATTTGGACAGGTATTCAAGTTACAGGTACTAAAAAATAGTAAAACTCCAATTTTCGACCTGTTACAGCTCCTAAAGAAGTGGACATCAGAAAAAAATTTTTTTAACCTACTTCTACTAATTTCTGAAGATCAAACTTCTTCCAAGATCTAAATTTCAAGTTTCTAGCTCCAGCTGTTCAGAAGATATGAGGGGCCAAATATAACGGTGATTTTTATTATCGTATGGCAACCCTATACATTTGTGTTTCAAAAATTTATAGGGCTTATAGAAGCAGCTGGCTTTTACAGTTTTCAATTGAATCAAATTTAGTAGAAATATTGCTATAACAGTTTAAATATAGGACTGTAGCTCCGTAACGGGTGGGGCTGCAAAAAAAGGTTTTTCTATGAAACTATTTTTTTGCAATACTACCCCACCCACAGTTAAAATTTCTTCTCTCTAATATTTGTTTTTTATTTCTGACACATACCTTTTTTTTGCAATTTAAATTACGGTAGGCTAAATTCATTTGTATCTTTTAGATGTACATATCTCCGTTTATGTTTCTCCAAATACACTTAGGTATATATTTTTAATTTTTTGATCCTCTTTTTTAGTAGAATATTTTTACAGTTTTTATTTTATAACTTGTTTGATTCTGAAAAAACAATAAATTTAAAACATTTAAACTCCGTAATTATTTAATTATTTATTTATTTGATTTATTTAATCATTGTTATAACAAGTACTATAATTAATATTTTGAAAAATAACGAAAAATAAATTACATAGATACCTACTTACATAGTAGTGCTCTTTTTAAAAAAAAAAAACAAAAATGTTGACCCAGGTTTTGTTGTACTAAATAATTTTCTTAAAAAAAAGCTTTTTTTTTTTAAGTCAAATAACAAAAGCTCTTCCAGTAAATCAAAAGAAAACAATCAAAAAATAAAAACATTTCCAGTATGTTTCAATATTTCGTAACAACATTGCTTCAAAACATTTTTAAAGTTTACTATTACACTGTTTGCAACCAACATTGTTTCAAAGTATTTTTTATGTTTAAAATTATAAAATGTATGCAACAAGTATATTGTTGCTTAAACATATTTATGATGTTTTAAAGGTTTTTTAATATATCGGCATCAAATATTATGTACCTACATATACATATGTATATAAGATACTTCTTTTATTTAAAAAAAAAGTAAAGCTGTATTTGTATTTGTATTAAAAATAAAGAAAACAAAAATCCGTTTTTTTATTTCAATATTAGGTGGTACCACCAATGTTCACTTTTAAAGTCATGAAATTTTTAATGAAAATTTTTTCAAGTCTTTTAAAGCTAAAAATGAGTTCAAAGTGTTAAAATTAAAATTTAAGAAAAGTATTATAGCATGTCATGCATGAAATTTTTAAATACACTTACATATATTGATAAAATATTAATTTTTTCATTACATTTTCTTTTATTTGTTTTTTGTTTTTAATATTAAATAAAGGAAAATTATCTTAAAAGGGAAGTACATGTTTTTGGTGGAAAATATTTATTAAAAAATATTTTCTTTTATTTTTTTAAATGTTAATTATTTTCAGATAAGTAAAGAGAATTTAAATGCATGTAAATGATTAAATTTAAATATTTGTAGAGTTAAAAGTACTGAATAAATGGAAATAAAATTTTTTTTTAAATAAATTTGCAATGTGTTTTACAAAGCAACATTCTTATTGGGTAAATTTATGGAGGTGTAATGAGGTTAAAATGTTACAATGATTGTTTCCTGAAGTATTTGAAACCCTTGGTTAAAGAGAAATGGATAATGTTAAAAAATATTAATTTTAGTTAAATAAAATGAGTAAAGGAATATATGAGCTGCAGGTATTCGTAAACAAATGTCTTCGAATTATATGTAGAAAATGACCTAGCAGAAGAATAAGTAACGAAGATCTCTGAAAATCTATTGATCAAGAACCATTAGAAATAGCAACTAAGGAGGTACTTCTGTACAGATGGATAGGTCACATTCTTATAAGGTGTCCAAATTGCATAGCAAGACAAGGAATAGAGCCCTCAAGGGAAGATAAATTTTGGAAGACCTTAAAATACATGGCGCACAAGAATGGAGTGAAAAATAGCACAAGTGAACAAGATATGATCAAAAAACAAAAATCATTGAACAAAATATAAGAAATGGCAGAAAGGCTTTGTAGACGCCTTGTGCTCCAAAAAGGAGTAGAAAAATAAAATTTGGTTTTTAGGATCTGGATTGGGAAGGAAATTAGGATCATGATTAGGATTTAGGAATTGGGGTTATATAGAATAAAGAAAATAATTTAAAGGGAAGTAAGTCATGAAGACGGATGTTAATGTTCTTCTTAAACTTTATTGGATCGTACATATAAAAATTACTAACTATAGGGAAACACATTACATATGGTAACTGGAATCGCGATGTGCGCACAACAAACGAATTTCCATTAACCGTGTTATTAAATTAATTAAAACTAATTATTCCGTTAGCATTTGAAATAAATTCTGATAAGTGATAACTTATGGTTTTTTTTTCATTTTTTATGAATAATTAACCAAATTTTCTCCAATCAATCAATAGTGGGTTCCCTCCAAATTTTTATATTTGGTTTTCCTCCAAGTTATTTTTAATACAAAATGACTTGCAATACATCAATTTTGAAAATATTTATTAATAAATATTTAAAAATAAAATCAAGTAAAATAAAATAATGTTTTTTTTTTTAACATTTTATTAATTTTTAAAAAAATATTAATATATTATTTATGAGTTTATTCCATTAACTTATTATGTTTTTTTGGAGTTGAAAATAAAAATATAAAATAAATAAAAATTATTCAAAATTTTTTCCCATTTTTTTATATGAAAAAAAAAACCGAATTTCCATTCCATTTTTTTTTTTGGACATTTCAATACGTTTGCAAATCATTAAGTCGTTTCGTTTCATATTTTTTCCATCAATTTTTTTGGCTGATTTTTTTGTTTTTTTTTTGTTTTTTTATGTCTCCAATGAAAAATTAATGATTTTTCATAAAAAGTTATAAAATATAATATGAAAAAAAAAAAATTTAAAACCTAAAAAATATAAAATAAAAAACTCATAAAACATTTTTTATTCAAAAATTAACAGAAAAAGCGTAACTGAAAAAAAGTCACTCATAAATTAAAGGAAAAACCAAGTGATATTGAATGGAAACCAAAAGAAAAAAACAAAGTCCTTCAGATAACATTCAATTATTTAAATATTTTGCAAAATTAAGATCAGTTTATTTTGAATTTTATGATAAAAATAATAATAATAATATTAATAATGAAGAAAATGAATTGACTTGTTTCATTTTAATGACATTTCTATTACTTCATGTCTATATTTTACTTATGGCTAACGCAGTAATTTGAGTGAAAAATTGTTGAGATGATTTTTATGAATAAAATCCCTCTTCGCATATTTCTATAGTTTACTTATACTCAGCGCAGTTATTTGAGTGGAAAAGCATATTCCTATTATTTTATTAAAAATTGCATTTGCATGTATCTACTATTCCGTGAATTACGAGGTCCTTTAGATTTGAAATTTTTCGCCCATTATCCCTTTATAAGGATCTAATGTTTTAATAAGACACTTAATTTTTTTTAATTTTGTCATTAATCATCATATATATATTAATCGGCTTATTCGGTCACAAAATTGACAGTCGCGGCTCAATTATTTGTTTATAAATATAAATATTAATTTGAGTGGGAAAAATGACTCGCGACACTAGTATATATTAATCGACTTTTTCGTTAGCAAAATTGACAGTCGCGGCTCTATTATGTGTTTGTAAATAATAAAAAAAAATAATAATTTGAGTTCGAAAATTGTCCTAATTTTGAGCATTTCCTCACACTAGTAAAAAATGAATTAAATTTAAAAATTTTAATTTAATTACAAATGACCTCATTTAATAATTGGATGTCTTAAATGTCTTTTAAGAACTTATGAAATTTCACTCATTTATTTAAGAGCATGGTTTCCAAGATTTTATAAAATATTTTTTCCCCTTCTGTCCTTTTTTAATTTTAATCAAATAAATTCGGCCTCAAGATCTTTGAGAAACTTCAGTTATTATAATATTAAACATGTGCATAGATCAACTCAAATTTACATTGAGTTTTTCTTTTAATTACTCAATTTTTAAACAACATTTTCTTGTTTTGCTTCCTTTTTTTTTTGAGAAAAAATAGAATAATTCTCAGTTTGATCAAAAATTTATTTAATTACATAAATGATTTAAAAATGTTGTTTAAATTCTTTGACTTTTCATTTGTGATTGAGTTATTTATTTTTTTTAACTCAGTTTTGTAAATAAACTTTTTAATTCCTTGAATACTATATTTTCCCGGAATGTTTAACTCACTCTTTGATCTCAAAATCTTATTTGTACTCAAATCATAAATTAAATAAAAAATTTAAAAATACAAAATTAACCTCACATTTTAAATTATCCATGCAAAGACTGTATCCATTCGAAGTAAATATTAAATAATTTCCTGGAATTGTATTAATAACGCAACTTTTCAAAGAATAATCTTATTTTATGTATATATATATATATATATATATATATATATATATATAATTCTTTATTTAATTTCATTTTGTATTTTAAGTGTAAATAATTGTTTTAAAGGTTAAAGTCAAGTACCATACACATAAATACATTTATAATATACACATATATATACACATATATATATAATAAAATTAAAATTTATTTTTTAATAATACGCTTGATAAGTCGCATTCTGCCCATGGGAATTATAAGAAAAAAGGTTTTTTATATTTTTCCACTATGGTTGTCATAATATGTGTACACACACATATACATACTTACAATGTATACATTTTTTATAAATAAAATAAAACAAAAAATACTGAAATAAAAGTTGAAAATTAAAATTAAATAATCAATTTTTCAGTAATCTTCATTTCTCTTTTCTAAATTTTGACATTTGTTTATTTTTTTTTTTTAAATAAAATTTAATTAATTTTGCTTTAGTTGAAAAGAATTGCAAATGAAAATAACCACCATAATGGAATCTTAATGGCTGCGTAAAAATAAAAAATTTAAAAAAAATTATAATAATAATAAAGTTAAAAAATACACATAAATATCGAATTTCAAGTATTTTGTTTCACATATATTATGGCACTCAGAAAGTTTTATGAAAAATTTATACATATATATATATAAAATTATATATATATATATATATATATATATTTAAAAAAAATTATATATATTTAATCAGAGAAAAAGAAGTGAATATGAAACCCTGATGAATGAATTAATATGCCAAAGACTTTCAGTTGAGTCATATTTTGATGATACAAGTCAAACTGATATACACATATACAAAATAATAAAAACAATAACAAAATATAATGGAAAACAAAAAGAAACCCTTAAAACCTCATACATGTTAATTCAAGTCCCATGACAAAAATTTTTTTTTGATCCCTCAAAACATATAAAAATGAGAATATATTTAAATATTGTGTAGAATGAAATATTGGAATTATATGTGCATGTGTATATAAGTATATGCAGAAAATATATATAAAAATTATATACAGTCGAATCTACACTAAGTTATCATTGTTTTTTAAAATTAATAAATTTTAAAATTCTTCTATGAGAAGTTCGAATATTTCGAATAACTTCGTTAAACTTGTTTTAATATAAAAACTGAGTGCAAATGTTTATTTCAACTGTAGGGCTAATAAGCTGCATATATCATAAGTGACAGTGGGACATATTATATTCTTATTATTAGAATTGATCTTAATGAATTTAACATACAATTTAAACATGAGGTAGTACTAGGCTTTACAACATGTAGAAACGTCTTAGATTTTCAATAGATACAATTACATTTATATTAGATTATAAGGTTTTTATGAATAAAATCTCAATTAGCATATTCCAACTATCTCTATTATTCGATTATATAATTGAAAATACATATCTACCATACCGTGGATTACGAATGGAGTACGAGTTTTAATAAGACATTTAATATATTTTAATTTTGTCATTAATCATCATATTAATCGACTTATTCAAATTTTGAGCGTTCCGCGACACTATTTAAAAATGAATTAAATTTAAAAGGTTTTAATTATATTACACATAACCTCATTCAATAATTTGGTGTTTTAAATGTCTTTTTAGAATTTATGAAAGTTCACTCATTTATTTTAGAGCATGGTTTTCCAAACTTTTAAAAACAATTTTGCACTTTCTGTCCTTTTTCCAAGATATTTGAGAAACTTACATTATTATAATATACATGTGCATAGATCGACTCATTTGATCGAGAATCTACACTAGGTGGTCATTGTCTTTTAAATTAATAGATTTTAAAAATCTTCTTTGAGAAGTTCGAATGTTTCCAAAAACTTCGTTAACTTATTTTAATATAAAAACATTTTCACAGTTTATTTTTTTAAGTAATAACTGTTCAACTGTAGGGTTAATAACCTGCTTATATCATAAGTGACAGTGAGACATATTATATTCTTATTATTAGAATTGATCTTAATGAATTCCACATAAAATTTAAATATAAAGTAGCACCAGATTTTAGAACATGTAGAAACGTCTTAGATTTTCAATAAATACAATTATATTAATATTGAATTAAAAGGAATTTCTATATCTGTGAGTTATATTATTAAATTAAATTATTTGTTTATATTTTGCTTTTGTTTTAATATTAATGTATTTTTTATTAAAGATATATATAATTATTAATTATTGGTTATGCCATTAATTTGAACCCAATGGCGGATGGTAGCTCAGTTAAGTTTGAAAACTAGATAAAAGCTTTTTTTCACTTTAACAGGGAATCAAACTCGGGCCTTTTAACTGAAAAATAGGCACTCAAAAATCAAACGAGTGCACCACTCAGTTGTTGTTTTTGATATTGATGTGTTTATTGTTCCAAAATCTGATTAAAATAAATAATTAATTAGATATTATAATAATTACATAATAATTTTAAATATTCTTAAGTGACTATATTAATTTGCATACTACTGTATTTATATCTGTATATTTAAATGTAAACATTGTAAAAAAGTATTTAAAAATAACGGTAAAAATAAAAATAATAAAAAAAACACTGTGTGCTAGCAAAGCATTTTTCATATAAACGTTCAGATATACACAAAAGTTATACTTAAATTTAAAATTTTTTTTTCATTTAAAATTTAAAAAAGGATCATAATAAAACTTTTTTCCTTTTGCGGTTAATTTCTTTTTTTTTTAAAGGCCAACGGTAAAAATATTGCGAAAACTCTGATTATTTAACTGGAATAAAACCCGTTAATTTTTTTTTTTTTTTGTTTGTGGTAGTTTTAATTTTAAACTTTTGATAAAATTTTTGGATTAAATTAATTAAGGAAGAAAATTAGTTGATTATTTAATTAACCCAAAACATACTTATTTTGTTGATTTTCGGAATCTATGTGTTTATTTTTTGTGGGTCAGAATCGGGTTATTATAAAAATAAATTTAATGTGAAGGTTTTAATTTTAAAGGTCATGATATAAGAATGAGAGTTTTAATTTTAATTTTTTAGAAAAAAAGTAAGTAATTATACAAATTTTTGATATGATATGTAACTGCCAAATCTTTGAAATAAAGAGTAGTACGTATTGCATATGAGTTATATTTGGGGCTTTTTAAAATTCGTTGACTATAGGTGCATGTGGTGGTCAAACCAAAAGAATGCAATACTATTTACGTGCACTACTATCTAGAAATCGTGATCCTTGAGACTTTCCAACTCCTCAAAATTTTTGTATTTAAATCGAAAAAATTCTGGTAATGCAGCAGTCAGACCTATGTTTGAGAACATTTGTCAATGCAAATGCAAGCAGTGGTATTTTGTAACTTTTTTCAAAATTTATAACGTCACATGCAAGATTTTTGTATGGCGACAGAACTTTTATGTGGCATTAACCCGAGCAGTGAAAAATATTTTTAATTTCAATTTGTTTTAGAAAATGTAGGAGACATCTACCAATCTAATATTAAAATTAATTCACA
This sequence comes from Dolichopus griseipennis, assembly GCA_963082915.1. Classification (NCBI taxonomy): domain Eukaryota; kingdom Metazoa; phylum Arthropoda; class Insecta; order Diptera; family Dolichopodidae; genus Dolichopus; species Dolichopus griseipennis. Next base: position 140,913,502 of record OY720442.1, on the reverse strand, counting down.
GCTTTCCTTAGACGCGTCACTCAAAATATTTTAAAGATTATAAATCCAATTTTGGTTGGATTAAACTGAAGTTCTCCATAATATTTTTACTCAGTATATAGTAAGAAGATTTAAGTGTTTTTTTTTTCTTAATCCTAATTCCTAATCTCTTGAACATCGTGCTGTGTAAGTATGACATAAAAGTCGCAATATTAAGTTTATTTTTATTTTATGAATGAATAAAATATAAAAAATTTTTACAAAGTAGATTATTTTTTAATATTTTCAATATTTTTTATATTTTATAAAAGATTTTGAACGTTTGGTTCAATATTTTGTTTTTATGTTCAATAAATCCATTGTTACTTATTTTTGGTTATATGCATATATTTTTTAATAAGATTTTGAAAAGCATTTTATCTTTTTCAAAAAGACGCCTTTAATACTTTGGTTGTGGTGAAAAAAATATATGAGTTTTTAAAGGCAAAAAAGTGGTATAAAATTAAAACATTATCTTTAAAAAAACCTCTGAAAAAATTTAAAAAGACTTTTGTTTCTTATGCACTTGAAGGTCCTGGAAAGTTAAATTTATACTTGGAAGAGGTTTATATTAAAAATTAATTAAAGGGGGACTTCAATCGTTGTTGAGGATCGGTTATTTACATTTAAGAGCTACCAAATTCGACAGAAATGATTGTCTAAAAACTAAAATATTTTTGTAATTTTCAACTTAGCGAACCCTACGTTCGGAAAATTTACTACGATTTACAAAGTATCAATACCAAAAATGCCGACTTGGATAAAATGTATATTTGCATATTCTGGAAAAACGGAATACCCTGACTTTAAAACCAAATTTAAAATTTTTCGTAACCATTTCTATTGTATAAGAGTTGATATTGTTTTCGACATTTTGTGAACCTTCATTTTGGGAGTCTTCATTTTGGCAATCGACATTTAGGGAGTTGACATTTAGGGAGTTGACATTTAAGGAGTTGACATTTAGAGAGTTGAAATTTAGGGAGTTGGTATTTTAGGAGTTGACATTCTAGGTCGGTATCCCATTAATTAGATCTTGAATTATACATATAAGAAAAAGAAGTTGTATTGCAGGTATTCGAACCTCTTTCTCAAGATAAACCAAATTTTTTACAATTGTTCCCAATAATACTTAGTTGTTGTTGTTGTTGTTGGCAGCTGGTAAAACGAACTTAGACAACATGTTCAATTTCAATATTAATTACGATTTTTGTATATAAATAAATAAGTAAAATTTTTAAAAACCTAGCCCTCTTAATTTTTCAGTTTTCTGATGGAGAGACGCACAAACGAACAGGCGATTGAAAGCACATAACTACCATCAATGAAAATTGAATTGCCCTGGTTGAAAGTTCTAAATTCGATATCAGATTAATAATTCATATAATATTCATATCATTTTGTGATTTACTAAAAAATTATAGTTCCAGAAAAGCGATTGCAGAGGATTAGAGAAATTCGAACATAAGAAAGAGCTATGTCATTTTTTACAACCAACTTTATATTAACAATCGCAGCAAAATTCACCTTAGTATTGAATATAATCAACTTGATTTGAAAACTTATTTTACTATATTCTTAATTAATATTGGACATTCTTCATCATAAAGAATATTGAGGACTCTACCTTTCCGCACACCAATATTTATTCTTGATCCGATTTCGTACAGCATGAGGTCCATCAATATTCCTTTCATTCATAAGTTCTTATTCATTAATTTATAAATTCTTTCATTTGCATATGTATAAAATGTTTAATATTCTTTTCTAGTGTACACTGAAATCTATATATATATATATATATATATTTTTATATCCTACATGATATATATATATTTATTTCTAGTATTGGACCTTGAATATTTTAGATTTTTTACTCAATTTTCATGACCTTGAAAGAGAATATAATTTCAAGGTTAAATATATAATAATATTTTGTATATAATATATTATTCTATTTAATGTATGCAAATTTAAGTATGTATTTATAAATATAACAATCCTGTTAAAAAACTTTATAGTCCCAGATAATATTAAAATGTTATAAATTGTGGTCCTATTTCATGTATTTCAGCACAGACAAATTTTTTTAGAAGATTAATTGCATTTTTGTATACAATTTATTTTATTAAATTTTATTTTTATTGTCTATTTTTTTTTCTTATTGTATTTTATGTGTATGTATGTGTTATATAAACAGAAGTCTGAAATAATATAATTAAAAGAAAACATTTATATTAAAGTATATAGGAAAGGAAAAAAAAAACATTGAAATTAGCTTAAATTTACAATAATTTATAAGAAAACTTTTATACTTTAAATATTCATCAAGGTTTTTAATAATGATGTTATTATTTATTTTGTTTTGGCATCCAATTTAAGGACAAAATGATAATAAAAATGTTTAAAAAGATAATTGATAGTCTATTTACTCTAAATTTCATATAGAATTTACAGGAATTTTTTTTCCACGAAAATGGAGGAAAACCCTATAAAAAGGTACCTGAATTACTAAATCCTTGGGAGTGTGAGATTTTTGCTTACTAAAAAAACTTCAGTCCTTGGTCAGAAGAATGGGATAAGCACCCAAACTACTTGAGCAATATAATAATTGCATCAAGGTCAATCAAGGGTTGTATTGAAAACCCAAAAGGTATAAGTAGACTTCTATCTTAAATTTTTCTTAATCATAAGGAAGTCCGACTTATAAAAGAGTTCCTATATTTGATTGTTCTAGTTCGAAAAAGCTTCACACTCTACAGTACACATATGAGATTGAGCTGCTAAGCATGTATTACGTCGGATTAGAGGATTTCAATTATATAGGAGCAATTAAGAAAAAGAGTGGATTGATTAATTTACTTCCCACAGCCTTTGTAATAGGCCATGGCCATGATTATCGAAAATAAATGTTACACATCGTAGTAAATAATTATAAACCAATTGCGAATTGAAGAAACCACGAATTGAAAAGCGTACGAGAGTACAATTTTAAAATTAAAAAAAAATTTTTTCCTTATTAAATTGTGGTAATCTTTTTTTTAAAATAAATGGTTGAAGTACCAAGACCCTATGAGAACTCGCAAGGTTTTTATTGCGACATAGATTCGAATTTAAAACTATCCGGGTTTCTATAAATTTAAATATTTTTTTAAAATTCATTTCAGAACTGTAATCCTTAAGAAACAGCATATTAATTGCATATTTCATTTGTCAAAGGCATCTCTCCGAACCTTTCATTAAAAATTTGTGCACATAAAATAAATTTAAGCTAATAATTCTCAAAAATTTAATTAAAGAATAAAATTTGTTCAATAATACTTTTCCTTTTATAAAACGATTATTAATTGCTTGATATAAAACGATTCGTTACCGAATTTTAATAATAGAAACAAATTTTCTAATTTTATTGCATACTTTCAGGCGGGGGGAAAAAAAATTGTTAACAGATAAGAACTTAAAATAATGTTTAGGACGTCTTATATTGTAATTTTCACATTATTTAAAAATACTTTTAATAATTTATTACATCTAGATAAATCCCTTTTCAACAAATTCCAATATTTTATTTTTTATGTGTTAATAGAATTGTTATTTTAAATGGGTTTTTTATTTTTTTGTAAATTGTTTAACAAATATTTTTATTAAAGTTGTTTCCTTGTTTAATATGAAAGAATTTATTCTATTTTTTTTCAAAATATCTTTTTGAATAAAATTTACATTTTTTTTATTGACACTTTTTTGAAAAAATAATAAAAATAAAAATAAATAAATAAATTCAACAACAGAAGAAAATATAGAATAAATTTATTACACTTTGATTACCCCAAAATTAACATAGTTTATGACAATCAAATGAACAAATTTTAATTTTCTTCCTTGTTTAGTTTTCAAGAGCAAAAAAAGATTTATAAGGCAATTTAAAGATTTATAAAAAAAAATTTGTCAAAAAAATTAAATTTATTTTAATACTATATATACTTATATAATATAATACTTACATAGTACTTTACTTGAATTATATTGATACTAAAGACTTTAACAAGTAAATTTTATTACAATTTTAAATGAACGAAGAATATTATCTTGTTTCTTGTACTTCAAAGCTTCATCAATTTCTTAAAGTAAAGTTGATTTCCATAAGGAAATTTATTTTAATTGACAAAATTCTATATATTAGTTTTATCTTAAAGATACTTTTTATTTTAAGTTTCTATAGAGTTACATCTTTAGAATAAAATAAGATATAAGAGTAATAATAACTTGTAAAGAAGTGATGAAAAAAAGCATATAGGTTTTTAAAAATGGCCATTTCCAAAACTGCACTATGTTTCATACTGAGTTTTGGGTTAATAATATATATATAAACTAATTGATAATATTTATAATTTATTTATTTCATTAATTCATTATGTTGAATCTCATTGGTTACTGATTTTAAAAATTAGGATATTTTTTATTTTAAAGTCCTAATAGCCCTTGAATACAGTCGGAGATTTCTGAAATTTCTACGGAGCAAACTTATGCTAATTCTCAGGACTTAAAGTCTCATCTCCGCATACATTTTAGGTTGTCATTTTTATTTTAATTCTGACTTTCACAAAAATTTTTGGATTTTTTCTAGAACTTTATTATATAAGTAAAAATGATTTAAAATTAGGAGACTTTCTCTTCAACTTTAGAAAAGCTCTTTAAAATTAAGATGAAACTTTAATCGTCATACTGTTGGGTCACTGACCTTGTTTTATAGATATCTTGTAGGGACTAAAACCTGTTCTAAAGAAATCAAACAACTTATGCCTCCACTCAAGATTTTCCCACGGGAAACAAGGAGGGCAACAGATACCCATCCCTACACAGTCGAGCTAACCAGATGGCGTAAAACGGCTTATGGAAATTCGTTTGTCATGCGCTCATCACGTATATGGAACCATATTCCACCAAATGTGTTCCCCAAAGTTGATAATGTATATGTGTACTATTTAGCTAAATTTAAGAAGAACATTAACACCTTTCTTGTAAATATCCCATCCAATTTTCCCAACGCCCATAATCCAGAAATCCCAAATAACTTCCATCATACCCCATCCCTGTAGCCAAACTGTTCATTTGTATAACAGGTCCCCTCCTAAAGTTTGGCTCAAAAAAGGTGTGGTTTTGGTGTGCTAAAATCGCACACTACCCAAAGAAACACCGTACAGTTTCAATGGGTGGCTTTCGATCTTTCCATTCCCTCGTAAAAAAAAAATACTTATTTAAATATAATACTTGAACTTCAATTTTTGTGTATCACTTCAAAAAAACCGGAGTAGGCATTAAAAGTTGTTTCGAAATTTATATTTTAGACCTGTTACAGCTCCTAAACAGTGAGCCCCAAAAATAAGTTTCTTACATGACTTGTAATTATTTCCAAGGATCTAACATCTCCCAAAATTTCAAATTTCTTACTTAAGCCATTCACAAGATATGAGTGATCAAACATTTAGCAAAATTTGACTTTTGCATAACGGTAAATTAAAATACAGTGTTGCAACCCTATTTATATTTTTACACATTTTTATTGATTATAGAAAATATGCTTTTAGAACTCCTGTTATAACAATTTAAAACCAGGGTTTTTTCGGACTTTTTGGGTCTGTAGCTTCTGACGGACAGACTGAATCTATTTAGGCACATTTTTTCAAACTTTTTATGAAAAATGTGCTAAAAAGAATGTGTATGTGCTTATTAAATTATTATTAAGAGACAAAAAAAATTATATATAGAATGGCAACTGTATAGTTTTTAATGAAATTTTATTTATTTATAAATTTTTTATTTTGGTTTTTGATTAAAAAAAGCAAAACAAAAAAAAAAATTAAAAAAAATATCTTAAGATTAATTTATAACACCCTTAAATATTAAAAGAGAAAATTAAAGTAAAAATAACTTATTTATAAAAATAGAAAAATAAAAACAAAATTTTTATTTTAAAAACAGATTTATGAATAAATTTTTTACACCTTAATTTAAATATTTATAAAAAAATTTTATTATATATATACAAACAGATAAACTTTTATTAAGTTTAATTTTAAAGAAAAACTTTTTAAAGTTTAATTTGGTAAAATTAACTATAAATAAAATATAAAGTTTTAAGAAAATTATCTTGTTTTATTTTGAATTATTTTAAGAATTTTCCAAAAAAAAAAAACAAATATTAAGAAAAATATAATTATCTACTTATTAAAGTCTCATTAAACTATAATAAGTTTCTAAGTTATAGGAGTTATATATAAGTCGGGGGTTTTAAATTAATATACTTATAAAAATAAATTTAAGGGTACTTTTTTTTGGACTATTAAATTTTAATTTGATTGTTATTTTTGGAATTTCAAAATTTATCCCCCCCCTTCCAGAAAATATATTTTAAAGGTTTAATTATTCAAAACTTATTTAGGAATCTTTGGTGGGGGATTATAAAATGCATATATTTCTACATAAATCAAAGAACAGTTTAGATTAAATTGTAAATTTGGGTTTAAATTACATGACACGACTAAGGAGTACAGTATGAAGAGATTTAAAACTCATTCACTCACTTTTTATACACTACATATAAAATAAGTATAGGGGTAAATTAACTTTGGGAGGATGTTTGTAACCATTAAAAAGAAACGAACTAGATATGAAATTGTATATATATTTTTGATCAGCGTCAAATCCTGAGTTGATTTAGCAATGTATGTTCCTCCGACCTTAGGTTCGCTCTGTAAGTCAAAAAATAATAATGCTATCTCCAAAATTATATTGTAGATTGCTTATGTCAAAAATAAGGCGAGAATCGGACCATGAGTCGGGGTTCTGGAATGTTTGATCGGACCAAGTTCTAACGAGCATATCTTCCAACCAATAAAGTTACTTGAACAAATAATGGTCAAAGTTGGTACAAGGATGTTCTCTCCTGCTTCTCTTATGTCCCGAAAATTTGGGATGAATTTGATTAGTAGTTCAAGAAAACCCCCATACCTTGCAAGAGTATACAATATGTCTGAAATTAATAAAGATAGAAACTTGAAATTTGATATTAAGATGTTCTTTCCTGTTTTCAATATGTTCTTGAATTTTGAGATGAATTAAAGTGGTGGGTTGGGTGTCTATCTCAAAAACTTAATATGTACATTTCTTGGATATTAATAAAGGTGTAGAAACTTCAAATTTAATACAAGAGTGTTCTGTTCTGTTTCCATTTTTTTTCTGAAATTTAAGATAAATTGAAGCGGCAGTTCGTTTAACTATCACGCGCCTCCCAAAAACCAAACAAAGATGTATTCTAAATTACACAAATATGTCTTATAAAGATAATAAACATTTTTAAATTTCCAACTTTTATACGTAATCACTATATAATTTACTCTTAATATCTGGAGTAGGGTATTACTCAGTCGGCTGTATCAAATTACTGTTGTCTTATTACTTGTTCTTTATAAAAAGATTTGAATTTTTTTTTTTTTAAATTTTTGCAAAAAAAAAAATAAAACTCCCATCCACTGTGAAAAAAACTAAAATTGATGTTTTTTTTTTTTCATTAGAACATAATTTTTATTCCAAAACTTTATTAAAAAACTTTTTTTTATTCACAAATTCTTATTACAAATTGGACCTTTGGCTATTACACCAGTTACCTTATTTTGGCTTTTACCAATCCAAATCCTTCCAAAAAAAAAGAGCACATACAAATATTTAAAACTTTGGATGTAATTATTACAAACTGTTCTGTAAAGTAAAGACTAAAGACAAAACAAAAAACTAATTTTAAATTTTCACCTGAGGAAATCTCATCTGGTCCCAAAACCAAGACAACCCACAATCCCAAAAAAAAAAACTTAAATGGTTCAAAATTAAACTTTTCATATTAAACAAAAAAAAAAAAAAACTTTTGGAAAGATCAGATAAAAAAAAACCAACTAATCTTTATCCCGAAGAAGAAATGTCTTAATCCCATTATTAGCTGGGCCCATTTTGTGCTGTTTTTTAAGGTTAAGGTAAGGAAAAAAACCGTTTTTTTTTTTAAAATAGAGAGACAGCAAAAAAAAAAAGATTTAAAAAATTTAAAAAGATAATTTTAGGAAGTGAAAAGAAGATTTTAATTTTTTTTCAACTTTAATTTTGTTTTACGTTTTTTTTTCATTTATTTTAAAGCGTTTAATGTTAAAAAAAAGTTTAATTGAAAGTTAAAAGAAAAACAAGTAAAAAAAAAAATTGAAAAAAAAAACAAGAAAGTTAAACTAAAACTTTTTTAAACTGAAAAGACACGTTTCTTAATTTTTTTTCTTTTGCACAATCTGAAGATACTCAGACCTATAATGAAGTAAAAGAAACGTCACGGTTCACACTTGAGACAATTATTTGTGATTGTATATGAAACTTTTGTTTGGAACTTTGTTTTTAAGACACGGATTGAACTTTACAAGTAACGTTTATAATATATTTCTGTTTTTATAAATAAATTTATTTTTAAATTAATTTTGAAGTTCGATCCCTGGCTGGATAAATTCAATAAATAGAATATAACAATATAAAATTATATAGAAATAACTTAAAATGAAATATATATCAGCTGGCCCGCATGTCTATTTGGCAAAGGCTTCCAAAATTGCATGCAAATATTTATAATTGTACGTAATTAATGAATAAATAAATAAATTTTGGAATTATGCGACATTCTCTGTTTTTTAATAAATTTTATTTTTATTTACTGGGTAATTGTTCAGATGCTAGGCTTACGGTATGATCTATAGGTATGATCTGTCTATAGATATATTTTGGAACTGTGGGGTTACCAAAATAAACTGATAATATTCCTATTGTTAGAATGTATTTAAATTAAATTACTACGTGAGGTAGTACTAAGCCTTGTCACATACGTAGAGTATTATATAAATTCTAATCGATTCTAATTCTATCCTCGATTCATTTTAATCGATATAATTGTCTTTCAAAAAGTATCTAGGTGTCAGCATATTCTGTTTACCCTATTTAATCGCTCTCAAATATTTATTTAGAAAGCTTAAACATTTTAAAGGTGCAAAAAACTTCTACTGATTGTTTTCAAGAGCTTGCAAATGTTTTAAGTAAAGTAGGTAGGCATAATCTTCATCATCAGAAAACCTTATCGCCCATTGTGGGTTATAGTCCTCAATCTTCCCAATTTTTTTTATCTAATACAAGATTGGAGCATCTTAAGATTTATTAATTGAAGGAAGATTATATTAAGTATTAAAAATTGATATTAAATTTTGTAAATTATAAGCTAACTCAATTTTCAGAAGCACTTGGTAACACTCAAAGTTTCTTGAATTTTTAACTTAAATTTAATTTTCCTTTCAATTCATTTTACATTTTCTTTTAAACACTTTTAACATTTTCCATTAAATATTCTTTTATCTTGTCATCTTTTAGTTGCTATTTTCATTTTCAACATTTTTTTTCCAACTTCAAAAAAATTAAAAAATTTACCTGTAAAATATTTTCAAAATGGAGGGTTAAACGTTTTTCTCATTTTCTAACACTTATTATTATTCTTTCAGTTTGAGTAAACGTCAAAATCAAACATAAACAATAAAGTGTATAGAAAGAGAAAGCAATTTTAAAATGAAAAAAAATCTAAGAGGGAATGAGAAAACAAAAATTACTTAACAATATTTCCCCTCACCACACTCTCTCACCAAACTTGAGTAAACGTTAAGACTTTAAGTAGTTGATTCTTTTACATGCGATTAAAGAACGTATAGTTTAAAAAAAAAAAAAATTGAGTGAAAACAAAGATAAAATGACAATAACAAAAAAATTTAATACCGTTATTTTTATTATTTTCCTCATTATTTAGCATCACACACAATATTGTTTCTCAGAACAGAACAAATAAAATAATGTGAGACATTTGGTTAAATTCACCCCTTCATAGTGTGGGGAGTTGGAGTAGAAGAAAAAAAAAACAGGTGAATTAAATAAAAAAAAAGGTTATTTTCGATCGATGGCATCCTTTCAAAAGTTTTTGAAAGGTTCATTTTTAAAGTAAATGCAAAATAAAAAATAATGTAAATAATAAAAATAAATGAAAGAGAGAGAGAGAGAGAAAAGGAGGGAGACTGAAAGAGCGATAAAAAAATATTGTTGACCTTTATGTTTTTTTCCACTTCTTTTGACGTTTGTGATTTTTTTTTTATTTATTTTTTTTGTGTTATTATTTAAAAAGGGAAATTGATTTATTAGAAATTTGAAACTTTAAATTTAACTTTTTTAACGAATGAAAATTTAAAGATTTTAGAAAAAAAAAAAACGATGAAAAGAGAAAAAGATATAATGATTATAATAATGATTGACAATGATAATAATTGATGATGGATTTTGTCATCAATGATTAATTAGTTTGTTAAAGGTAAAAATAAAGTAAATACACACATATATATATATACAATATAAATGTATATAAATTTTTTTAAATATATATATATATATATATATTTAGAAATTGGTTTTTGGGGTAGGTTTTAAAAAATTAATTAAATTAGCTTAAGGTGACATTTATTATAATTAAATTTCAATTCAAGGTGAAAATAAGTAATTTAAGATGATGGAAAATGTTTAAAAAGATTTTTATTTTGAATTTAATGAAAATTTTTTAGAATTTTTTTTTTTAATTTGAAAAATTTTATTAAAATTTTTAACTTTTAATTTATAAATTGTGATAAACGCGTTTATTGTGATTTATTATTAATAAATAATGTTGATAAGTCATTTCATAAATTTTGGTGAATAATTATCGATCTGTTCAATCTGTCTGTCTTTTTGAATTTTTTTGGAACTTCGAATTGCATTGGAAATGTTTGAGATGGATATTAAAAAAAAATTTTAAATATCTTTTAAATAGTTTATTTTTTAAATCTGATCCATGGATTAAGCGATGTTTTAAGCAGAGCACAACACTAAAATAGGGAAGTCGAAGCATTTATAATATATGATGAAATTCATTAAAATCAATAAATTTAAAAAACTTTCTGACCTAAATTTTAGTTTTTTCTATCTATCTAAATATAAAATAAATATAATTAAATGCATAAATTATATTTATTTTAAATTTTTCTATTTTTCAGGAAAAGTAATAGGTAACCACATTAAAAGAATACTTGTACTTCATTAAAAGTGTGCTTGGGTACACCACTTTTATACTGAAACTTTTACAATATTACCAAAATACTTGACTGTCTTAATAACGAAAGAAAACTTTACTTTCATATTTTATTTTGAAATTTTAATTTCAATAAAATCAAACGAACGAAGAAGTTTATGAAGTTTTTTAAATAAAGTTTGTTTATATGTCAAACTTTTTTTTTTCTTTTGGTTTGTTGTTGAGGTGTGGAAATTTTTGTAATTTTACTGACATTAAATGTAATAAGTGGTTTTGTATAATAAAGCGTTTTCCTTTTTTTGATTGTATAATAAATTGGATTCATTGAACTAAGAATTACAAACACATGTATAAGGTATAAAAAATATTTAAAACTTTTAATTTTCAGTTTATAAGAAAATTAGAAAATTCAAAGAAAATATTTTTAATTTTTTAAACTCAAAATGATTTTGTAAATTTTTGAGGTTTTTTCTAATAGCTAATAATATGAATATTATTTTAATTAAAAGAACTAGTTTTTCAACATAAAAACATGTTTATTAAGAAGGCTTTTATATTTAAAAAACGAAGTTTAATTTTGACATCTCTACAAAAGTATAGTTTAATTTTGACATCTACACAATTTTTAAAATGACAAATTGTATCGAACAGTAATAATTGATTAATACAAAAAAAAATTAAAATTAGTTTTATTAAGAAAGAATTGTTTCCAAAAAACTGGTTCATTTGACAATTATTTATTGAGCTAATAATCATGCCTATGAGGGGACATATCATATTCTTATATATATTATTATATAGTAATTGCTGAAACAGAGGATTATTATTACAATTGATCTTAATGAATTCCCTAGGCAATTTAACTTTTGTACAATATAACGGCTGGTTGGCAGAATGGTTAGTGTTCCGACTTTTCATTCGAAGGCCCGGGTTCGATACTCAGTAAAAGTGAAAAAAAAATTCTATCTGTTTTTCGATTCGACGCAGTTATCATTCGTCATTAGGTGCAAATTGATGGCATAACCAATAATAATTAGTAATTTTATTTCTTTAAAGAAAAAAAATTAATGAAACAATAAAAAAAAAACAAAATATAAACAAATAATTTAATTGAATAATATAACTCACAGATATAGAAATAAAATATTAAATTGAAATACAAAATGATTACAATAAAAAAAATTTAATTGTTTCTAAGACATTTTTGAGACATTATTCAAAATTATTTTTTTAAAGTTTACTTAGAAGCCGGTTATTTGATTGTAATGAAGTAAAATATAAAAACACTTTATATTTTATTAATTAAGTGAAAATTAAAGCCTTTTATTGTAGCACATTAATTTTTTCCCAACTTCCCAAAAATATTTACATCATTTATATATAATTGTATTTTATATGTATGTATATAAATTTTTAAATAATCAATAAAATCCGAAAATCCTATTAAAAAGTTGATTTTTTTTTTCCAAATGTATACAAAAAATAATTGAACAATTATTTATAAGTTTAGAGTTATATTGGTTATTGTTTTTACTATAAAATACAATTATAGTTCAATTAAGGATAATTTAAATTTAAGGATAATAAAATATTCAGAGTATTTTTTTTTTATTCCGAAATTTTTTTGATTGATAATTAAATTGTTTTATTTTTTTTTTATTTTATTGCAGGGAACTTTTTTTTCAATATTTGTTAGTCTTTTTTTTTGTAAAAGATTGTTTGAATGTGAGGGAAAATAGTTTTAAATCCATTTTAAATGTTTTTAATAGTTTTAATTGAATTCCAGTAAAAATAAATACTGTTCTGCTAAAAAAGTCCCTTAGAAATGGGTCCCAAAAATATAGTTTTGATAAATGTCCCAAAAAATGTCACTTCTTTAAAGTTTCGTACAAGGATTGGAGCTTCTTTCGTTATTAGTTTAGAAGACCTTTTTCTGAGTAACTTCTTTCACAGAGCAGTTCCTAAAAAAGTAACTTTAAATTAGTAACGGTTTCATTAGCTATCATTTATTGCCGGTGCTTAAATTAAAATTAGTATGATACGTATATTAATAACTTGTAATATTTTAAACATTTTTTTAACAAATTCTTTGATATAACCAATAAAATTAAACACGATCATCAAGGAACGGATTACTGAACTACTAACTAACTACCGTTATTAAAAACAATGCTGCTAATTTCTAGAATGTGGAGAAAAGTTTTGAAACATTAAACAATAATTTTAGCAATTTTCTCAAAACTATTTAAACGTGCTATTATTAATTGGTCTGAAAAGTGAATTATCAACATTAAAGACTGCTGATTTTTCAGTTGCTATCTGCACAAACGAATTTTATTCAAGAAGAATTAAAAAAATTTTGCAGATAGTTTGAATAAGCAGTACTCACCTCTAAAACAAAGTATTACAGTTAGTGATATATCAATGTGTTGTAGGGATATTCTCTCAGCTGATATAGATGTAGTTAAAACTAAACTAGAAATAATTTATGGAAATTTTACAACTGGCAATTCTACTGTGGTTCCTTAACAGGCAATGAAAATTTTTGATTAAATTTTCAATGGATATTTTTAATCTTCGATATTAATTCTGTTTTAATATTATAATTCTAAAACTCTGTCAAGGATGTACAACTTACTTAATTTATTTATCAATATATCAACTTTTTTTTATTCCTAAGGGAGGAAAAAAGTTTCAAAAGACATCTGAAATCCTAATCCCCTAGGTACTGTGAAATTTCTACTCAACTAAAACAACCTCCCTCTTAGCCAAAATATGGGATAAGCACCCTAGTTGCTTGCGCAGTATTTTTTTTTTTTTAGCGCTAACTGTTCAACTGTTAGGCTAATAAGCCTGTCTATACTATAGGTAAATGTTGGAAGAGGGAGTCATATTATATTCGTGTTATAAGATTTGGTCTTATTGAATTCCACACACAATTTAAACATGAGATAGTACTAGGCCTTATAACACGTAGAAACGTCTTAGATGTTCAATATTAACAATTCTATTTTTTGTTTATATTGTAATATTTTGTATTTGAGTATAGGGTATTCTATATCTGCGATTTATATTATTCAATTAAATTATTTGTTTAATTTTGCATTTGTTTATATTGTTATATTAATGTATTTATTAAAGATATATAATTATTAATTATTTAATAAGCCATTCATTTGAACCCACTGGCGAATGGCAGTTGAGTCGAGTCGAAAACCAGAAAAGTTTTTTCACTTTAACAAGAATTCGAACCTGGGCCTTTCCGCATGAAAGGTCAGCATTTAACCACCTAGCCGTGCCACCTAGTCGTGCCATTAAATTATGCAAACAACTGCTCACTAAGTCAACTACTTACTAAGGTTTAAGTTGACTTGAAACTTAGTTTTTTTCAGCAATGCATTAAGCACCAAGTTTTTTAATAAATTATTCAATTGAACTTATATATCTTAAATAACAAATGATTTATTTATTAAGTGTAAGCTGTTGCTCACCACACCACCTCTAATCGGATTTAATATTCTTTTATCGAATTAAGCTTCCAATCCCTTTGATGATGAAAAAAAGATTCAATGCCAATGTAAAGAAATATGTAAAAAATAAATATAAAAAAATAAAAATAAAAAAAAAAATTAAATCACATTATAATAAAATCTAAATTATAAATTCATTAGTGTAACATACTTTATAGTTAAAGTTTGTCCCATATTACATTTGTCCCATGTAACATTTGTTTTTTTTTTTTATAAGTTAATGTGATTTTAAATTTTTCAAAATAAAAATTTGTTAACTTAAAAATAAAAAAATTATTTACAAAGAATTACAAAATTTTTTTTTAGCTTTTAAAAGATGTCGTAACATTGTTTTTTCCAAACAATATAAAACTTTTTATAAAAATAAAATCTGAACAAACTTTTAAGAGACACACAAAAGTTTAAATCTAAAGTATACAATTTTTTTGAAAAAAAAGTTTCCAGATTTTGCTTTTGTTTGTTTGTTTGTTTATGAGTCAAAAAGGATTTTTTTCACTTCATATACAAGGATTAACACAAGAAATACATCAAATTTTTGTTTAAAAATCTTTTTTTTTTTTAAATGCTAGAGTTTTTTTTTTTATCTTTTCTATTCTTTGGATTTTTTGGTTCATTTTGGAAAATTCTGTCCATTTTATACAAAAAAATTTCATCCAAAGATGTCTTCAGTATTTGTTTGCTTTTCATACTTAATAATAGTGTAGGTATTATACTTTGAAAATGATACCTTTCTTTTTTTTCTTTGGACAATTTATTTTTTTTTATATGTGTGTGTGTGTGTGTGTGTTTGTATAAAAGAATTGATGTCCTTAATGCTTGTTTTTTTTTATGTTCATACTTAACAATGCTCCCATTAGAATTGAACAAACGGAAAAGAACAAATTTTTATTTTGTAAAAAAAAAATCCAGTAATTTTTAAGATTTTCAAAAATCTTTTTTTTTTTCTTCCAGGACTAAAAATGTTGTCCTTGTTTGGTTGTAGATCATTGTTAAAAATTTATAAAGGAAAAAAAAACAAGTAATGAAAAAAATCTAAGATTTTGAAAAAGAGGACATTTTTAAAAGTAAACAATGTTTCATACTGAGGGAATGCTCTGAAATTTTCTTTTAGTACTCGGATGCGGGTTCTCAAGGTCCTAACCACTCTTTTGAAACGTTGGGATTGAAGGAATTAAATTACGACTTACATTCAAATTTGGATTCTTTGTTAGAATTATATTATTTAAGCAAAAAAGTTGATGTAATAAAGATACACTTTCTTCAGCTTTAAGAAAGCTCTTTTAAATTAAGAAAACCTTACGTCTTGTTAAAATATAATGCTTGAGCTCTGATTTTTGTATATTACTTCAAAAATTGTATTTGTATTCGAGCTGTTAAAAGTTAGAATATGTTTAATTTTGAACCTCTTACAGCTCCTAAAAAATTGGAATTACAAAAAAAATTTCTTTAACGACTCATACTGGATCATTTCTAAGGATCGAACTTTTCCCGAATTTTAAATTTTTAGCTCAAGCCGTTTAGAAGACAAGACGGGTCAATAATTTTCGGCTCCTAAAAAATTGGCCTCACAAAAAAATTGTCTTTAAGGACTCATACCTCACAACTCATCATTTCTAAGGATCGTTTAAAAGACAAAAGTGGTCAATAATTTTGCAAAAATTGAGTTTCGAATAACGGTAAATTAAAGTACTGGAAAATAATCCTATAAATATGCATTTACGTTACATCTATGTAAAAAGCTTATAAAGCAGCTCTTCTTTAGCCTTTTGAAATTGAAAATATATCTTATAGAACTCTTGTTATAACAATTTAAATTTACGAACTGTGTGGGCCTCCGTACCGAATAGAGCTACAAAGAATATTTATTTTTGCGATGTCAATCTCCAGTTAAATTTCAAACTGTCTAAAAGCTTTGTAAACTTACGGATGGATGGACCGACGGACATAGTGAAATTAAATATACAATCACATTTTTAAAAATTTTTTTTTGAAAATGTGCTAAAAACAGGAAATGGGATCAAAATTTTTATTTTATCAAGAAAAAGCCTTAAGGGAGTAACTCTTCTTCTTTTGCATCTTTGAGAATAAACAAAAAAAAACTAAAAATGAAAAACTTTTGGAAATTTAAAAAAAAAAAATCTTCTTTTATTTGTCTCCGGTTTTTTTTTCGAATTAAATAAAGCGTTTATATCGAATTTATATAAAGAAGTTCTCAGACATTGATAGCATTGAATAAGTTACAAACGATTAAAGAAACTTTACAAAAAAATAAAATAAAATAAAATGAAATTAAAATTTATTTGAACAACATTTCATTGTAAAACGCTAAAATATTTCTTGACTTTTTAATGTTAAAGTCAAACGAAAAAAAAACTCAAAGTTTTATTTGTCCAAATCAAATTGACTACGGTTAGTTATCAATATATTGTCAATACTTTGTGTACAAAAGTTATTATTTCTTTTTGTTTTTTTTTTTTTTGACAACTGGAAAACTTTTAACAGTCTTATTTGTTTTGATTTTAACCATATAAAACATGGCATTAAATTAATATCCAGTAGCCTTTTAAATTAGCTGGAGACAGACTTATATAAAACTTAAATGTTGTTATACTCTGTTGTCACATAAAACAATAACAAATCACTGGTGGGTGGAAGAAGAAAGAAAAAGAAAAAGAGAAAAAAAAAGAATAAGAAAGAGAAAGAGAAAAAAAAATCAAAGAATTGATAAGATTAAGTTTCTTTTTAATGAAATTGAATGTCAAATGTGTCATTATATTTTTGTGATGATTGGTTGGTAACATTTGGTATGAGATTTTTAAAAGAAAATCAATATAGGAACCTTGAATTTGATTAATATTATTTAATACATTTTATGTTGTCTCATTTATTGTAGGGTTGTTTTTTTTCAAACAAAGTTTGAACAAATCGATATTAAGATACAATTTATTTTAAGTTTTTCATTATGATTTTTTTAATTTTGATATTTTCATACTTTAGTATTTCAAGTAGGTAATTTTTTTTTGTATTGAATGTCTTCGGCAGATTTTGAACATCTTACAACAAGGTTTAAAAGGGGCAGACCCTTCTCAACGAACTTAATTTTTTTTGGGGATTATTTAATTACTTTTAAATACAGAACAAGTGTAATTGTTAACTGCATTAGTTTAATTTAGTTTTAATTTTCAATCATATGGCTTTTGTATCCAAAATGCAACTTCTTAGTACATTATTAGAATTGTAAGTTTCTGGTAGGTATTACAAAAGAAAATTAATTTCATGGAATAACTTTTTACTGTAACCAGAGCCCTTACGAAGCTAAAGCACTCCAAAATTAGGCAAAGCCCTCCAATAAGAAACTTTTTTATAACAAAAGTTCCTTAAGGAATATTTTGAATCTGGAAAAGTCAAAAACAAAGCTGTTATAATCTTTATAAGTATATGTAACATAAATGTAAAGAGTTGCCATATGTAACTTGAACTTACCGTTAAGTAAAACTCAATTTTTGCTAAATTTTCGACATTTTAAATCTTTATAGCAGTTTAAGTTAGAACTTGGAATTTTGAGAAAAATTTTATCAAAAAGTAATAAGTATGTGTCTTTTAACAAGACTTTTTAGCATGGGCCTCCGTTTAGGTAAGTAGTTAAAAGTTGTAGGTGATCAAAAACTAAACATTTTACATTATACAAAAATAGAGCTCCAACATTATAGTTTAATGTGTAATAACAGTTATTCTTCACTATATAAAGAATTTCTTTAAAATTGAAGAAAGTATCTCTTGATTTTTTCCAATCTGTCTTCTAAATTAATTCTAAAAAAAACTTTTTAAAATTCTAAAAAAACTTTTTATAATGTTATAAATTTATGTGTATCATATATATGAGTTGGCGAGACCTTGCTAACATGTAAAAAAATATTGCACATCAAAATTATTATAAATATAATTCACACAATAAATAATTATGGCAATGCTCATAGCTTTAAATATATTATTATGCATCCCATACACGTTGGACCTGTTTTGTTATTATGCATCCAATACACAACGTTTTCAACTTGGTACGTGTACTTGTATATATATATATATATATATTGATATAATTTATCTTGGAATATTGAAATTGATTTAAACGTGATTTTCTAGAAACGAAATTTTTTAAAATTGGGATTTTAAAAAAAAAGAATTTACTTAACCGAAATTTGAAAGAAATTTTTAGCAGTTATATTTGTTTGATGATTAAGAAGTTTACCTTATGAATGGAATTTTGAATTAATAATGTATTTTGAATTGATTTTTTAAATCTAAAAATTACGCTTTAAATTTTTGTATCCGACTGAAATTCTTAATATTAAATATTTTATTTAAATTAATTCTTCTAAAATAATTTTATTTCAATTCTTTCGAATAAATACCCTTCAATAACTTTTAATATATAAATTAAATCTACGTATCTTACAAATATATGAAAATAATTCATAAAAGTAATTATCTCTTCATTTTATATAAATTAAATACAAATGTAATATTTATCAAAATGATTTAAAATTTTTAGAACTTGATATGAATGCGACATTCAACATTAACTTAAATTTCGTTCTTAAAATTAAAATGACTTTAAAAGATTTTTCTAAAAGAATATCAGACTACAACAAAGGCTTTTCTTCTGACAATAAATTTTTACATACATATATGTATTAAAGAATCTGTATAAATTTTTAAAGGAAAGTAATAAATTTGCAAAAAAATAACTAAGTAAAAAAATCTTAAAAGGCTTCTCTTGCTTCCAAAAAATTATTTTCTGTTTAAAAGTATGAGAATTTTCATTAAAGCATCCTTTGAAAACGAAGAAGAGACCTATTAGTGACTTAACAAAAAAAAAAAAACTTAAATCTTATCGCTTTGTAAAGAATTAAAATCAGATTTTATTTTTAAAAAGAAATTTTGTACTAAAGGCATTTTATCATTTTGTAAGAGAGTTATAATCGAGTGTGATGATGTTAAATATAACAATATCAAGAATCCAATTAAGAAATTTTCAATTTTCATTTCCTTCTATGTCGGGATTCTTTTTTTAATACAAAGTAAGCAGAATAATTTAATATGTCGTTTTTTTATTCTTTAGAGGGATTTTCTTTTTAAACAAATGAATTTTTACAATATGAATAGATTGAATAGGTTCGGATTATTTTAGAGTAGTTTTGTACCAACCGCTATATACTTACTTACTTGTTAGGTACAATAAACCATGAAGGTTTTGGGCCTGATGTAATATCCCCTTCCACTCCTCTCGATTTTGCGCAGGTTTCCTCTAATTGGGATGTTCCCAATGGAGGTTAAGTCTCCCTCGACATCACTTTCCTTGAGGTCTAACTTCAAATATCCTCTTGACTGGAGCATCGGTTGACATTCACTCGACATGACCGAGCCAATGAAGGCGTCTGATTTTGACTTTCGTGACTACATCAACGTCTTTATACAGTTCATAGAGTTCAACATTATGTCTTCTCCGCCAGACCGCGCAATCGTTTAAAGGACCATATATTCTACTATATATGAAATGTATTAAGCGGTGGGTATTTTTTTAAGATCAAAAATTGGGACCGGAGACTTTTGCTTATATACATTACTCTGCTGAGCAAAAATCAAAAAAATTTTAAAGGGCCAAGGTTAACATCCTGAATTAATAAGATTTAGGAGAATATCGAGTAACCCCAAGTGTTGTTTCTCTAGGGTGATTATTAGGTTTTTTGATAATTCGTAAACCAGAAATAGTACGAAAAAACTAGACAACAATCAAATTAAAAAATTTACCTATAATTGATAGATAATAAAAATTTAGTGTGCAGGTATTGGAATCTTTCAAACATCTTGTTGGGAATTATTAACACAATAAGGAGCTACTTTACCCTAGTTATATAGCGTTAAATAAAGTTGTTTATGATGAAAAAATATTATAATTATTTATTAACCTTTGATAAAAATTGTTATGCATGTATGTAAAAAAATCTTTAAAATTAATTTCACTTGCCTGTAACAGCAGTTGGTTCTGTTGTGAACATAGCATATTTATTTTCCTTTGAGATTTTGAATTAATTTAAGAAAAAAATTGATACAAATTGAAAATGACTGTCATTTTTTCTTCATATATGATGTGATAAAAGTTTCTTAGTTATACAATAGAACTTTTATTGGAATTTTTTATATGAAAAATTGGTATACCCTAAATTCAATAAAAAAATTTCAATTACAAAGACAATTTGGAATTACATTTCGATTTAGATCAATGTTCTCAATTTATTCTTTTATCTTTCCTATCTTTAAATCATATGTAATGGGTTTAAAAAATTTTGAAAAAAATCTTGAAATCTGATAAAATGGCATTAAGATAGATGAAAAATTTTAATCATAAGTTAACAAAAGGTTTGTAATTTGTATTCAGCATGGAAATATAAATTTTTAACAAAATAACAAAAAAATTGTATACTTTTAGGCGGTTTCTTTGATAAATTTTATTTAGCTCTTGTAACATTAATAAAATTAATACTGCTTAAGAATATTAATGTATAATAGACATGTAATATTGTGTTACAAGGGTGTGTATTTTGTTTTATAGGTTGAAAAAAATTGTAATAAAATTGAAGCAGTACTTGTAAAGGGTTCAAAATACTTAATTTAATATATTTACTTTGTTTCTGAATACTAATTAGCTTAATTTTTTTGGTAAAATACTTTCCTTTATTTAATTTAGAAAATGCTTCTATTCAATTTAATCCTCTACGTCATCATATTTCCACCTTTTTTTTTTGTCCTTGTTAACAATTTTATTTTTTAATAATGGATTCTTCAATATTTTTTTAAAAAAAATGTATCATATTATTATTGATATCTTATATAAAATATTAAGTTCTATTTTACAACCATTTATTATATTAATGTATTAGGGTACTTGAGGTACAGTGGTTGACAAAAATAAGGCGACAATAATCATTTTCTTTAATTTAATAGGGACCTCCTTATGGTTTTTACAAGTTTACAAATCGTAACTTTAAGTAAAACTAGCTTGTAACAGTCATTGTAAATTGTAATTTTATAATGAACAAGTGTAAATATTTAATGCTCAGCTTTTTAAAACTTGTAAATTTTAAAAATTTACAAAAAATTTATTTTAAGGACTGTGAAATACCCATTTAATTATGAAAAAAGGTCTACTTATAAATTAAGCTTTTAATTATAAGTTTAAACAAGTGATAAAAAAAACCAAGGGTTTTTAAAAAAGCACATTTTCAAAATAAGTGTTTCATACTGAGTATTTTATCGGAATACATATAATGTTGAAGCTTCAATGTTAACGTTTAATTTAAGAAAACGTTGGTGACTAAGTTACTACTTGTAGAAACAGTAAATTTTTTAATTTTTAAGTCCTAATAGCTCCTCTATGGGGAAGCTTGCCCAATTTATCAAGGATCTAATTCTTACTACTCCCCTTCCCCCAACTTTTTTAAGTTCAAGGAATTAAATTGTAAACCATACCAAAATTTGGAATTTTACTTAGAATTTTACTAATTAAGCAAAACTGGTTAAAACTGAGGGGCACTTTCTTCAATATAAAGAACCGCTTTCAAATTTAAGAAAATCTTTTAACATATGTTAAAGTATAATGTTTGACCTTCAAATTTTTTATATTAACAAAAAAAAATTTGAACAGGTATTCAAGTTACAGGTGTTTAAAAATAGCAAAATTTCAATTTTCGAGCCCTTATAGCTGCTAAACAGGGGACGTGACAAAAAAATTTTGTTAAACGACTTCTACTTATTTCTAAGGATTTAACTACTCCCGAAATTTCAAGACCCTAGCTTAGCCCGTTTAGAAGATATGTGGGGCGAAAAATTTTGCAAAAATTGAGTTTTGCATAAAGGTAAATTTTAGCACCCTATGGCAATCCTGTACATTTTAGTGATGTATTTTTGTAAAGCCTAAGAAACCAGCTTTCTTTTACCGTTTTTAGATTGAAAAAAAACCTAACAAAACTCTTATTATACCAATTGAAATATAGGGCTTTTTTGGAATTTGCTGCAGCCCCCAGCTTCGTCACCCTTCAAAATTAAGAAAAACCTTTGACACATATTGAAATATAATTAAAGAGCTTTTAATTTTGTAAATCACAAAAAAAAAATTTGAACAGGTATTCAAGTTACAGGTGTTTTAAAATAGCAAAATTTCAATTTTCGGGCCCTTATAGCTGCAATACAGGGGACGTGACAAAAAAAAATTGTTAACCGACTACTACTTATTTCTAAGGATCTAACTACTCCCAAAATTTCAAGACCGTAGCTTAGCCCGTTTCGAAGATATGTACGGACAAAAATTTTGCAAAAATTGAGTTTTGCATAATGGTAAATTTTAGTACCGTATGGCAACCCTAAACATTTGTTTTTTAAAAATTTATAAAGTTTATAAAACCAGCTATCTTTTGCCGTTTTCAAATTGAAAATGCACTTAATAGAACTCTTGTTATAACAATTTAAATATAGGGCTTTTTCCAACTTTGGGGGGCTGCAGCTCCATAACAGGTGGGGCTACAGAAAAAAATTCTTCTACGAAACTATTTTTTTTGTAATACCTACTCGTGGTTAAAATTTCTTTTCTCTATTTCAAACGATGTAAAAGTTTTTGTAAACATACGGACAGACAGACAGACAGACGGACGGACGGACAGAGTGAAACTATATAGGCACATTTTTACAAAATTTTTTGAAAATGTGCTAAAAATGAGTTACAAGTTTAGAACAAATTTGGAGAGAGACAGAGTTCTTGTAGAATTTTTATTGTATAAATACAATTTTATCAAATGATATATTTTACAATTTTAAAATTTTGGCTTGTAGTGCACTTTGCATATGGCTCTGATCATTATTTATGCTATTAATTTACTGTTTTTTTTTAATAATGGGGGATGGGTCCGATTCTAAATAATAGACCATGTAGGCATTTTGCATCCCTGCTCTTAAAGCTGGGTATTTCTGCAACACATCGTCGGGTCAATCTATTCACAACTCCAGCAATAATTTTAACCCCAACTGTATAAACCATAAAATATGAGTTTTCACATAAAAAATTATCCAAAATTATATAAGGAGTAAAAAAAAAACTTAGAATATATCATAAATTGTTTTTACCACCCTTAACAAGGAATAAAATAAATAAATTTTGAACGCCTCTCATAACCAATTTTCTAAAAAAAGGTTCATGCCCCACCTCCACTCCACCCCCCTCCCAACAAACATATTAAACCCACAAAATAATAAAAAAAAAAAACATAATTCTATACCGATCATTATTTGTATTTGAGGCTATTTATTGTCTGTTAAGTGTAATATCCTTTTTTCCTGTAATTTTTTATTATATCCTTTTTTTCGTAAAAAAAAATGTCCTCCAAATAAAATTTATTACAGTGTAGAACAAAAACAAAAATTGCTTTTTTTTATGTTTTTATCTTTAATATTAGAAATCAAAATCCACAAAAAAAAAAAAATGTTAAAATAACAAATGAGAATCAAATTACCTACCAAATTTATATAAGATTGATAATAACTTATGGATGTAAAAGGATCAGTGTACAATAAAATCAGGATATTATTTTTTTTTATAAATTTTGGAGTAAAGTAAAAAGCAACAAATATCATGTCCTTTACTTACAATATAGCATGGACAATTTTTTTTATATTCTAATAAAAATCATTTAAATTCGCATTTTGATTATCGATATCACAAAGAAATTCAAAAAAAAACCAAAAAAAGCATTAAAGGACCATTATAGAAAAAGGACGTGCATTGGTTACACAAAACCTGATAATGGGATTTAATAAATAAACATTTTTTTAATACTTTCAAAAACAATGAACCAAAAAAAAAATAAAAAAAATTGAATATAAAAATGAGCATACATTATTATAAAAAACCAATTATGTGTATATATATGTTTGTTAATATGTTTAATACTTATTATTATCCATACAAATTTATCTAAATCTATTTTCAAATCTAATCGATAAATTGTTTACGGACATGATATGTAGAACGATGTTATTTGAACCGAAAGTATATTCTAATAGTATTGGAATTGTAATGGATCGAATGAGTTTTTGACATGAAAAATAAGGAAGCTAATTAAATCTTTCTGAACTTGATATTTTATGTAGAGCTACTTGAAGATAGATTCAATAAAATTTAGGATTGAGGTTGTAAATTAAAATGTATTTTAGATTTATTTTAGATTAATCACCTAAAGTTATATGATATGTTAGAACTGGTATTGATGATCAAATTCAGAAGAAAAATTAAATAATAGAATATTGCTCAGATATGAGTAGCACGTTTGACCAATGGCGAATAAGGTAAGAAGCTATTTCATGTGGAAAGTTTTGGGTTTGAGTCGTGGTCATATTATATCTGAATAAAAAATATCGTAGAAAAGTATAATTATATTGTAATAATTTATATCGTAATATAAAATAAGATTTAATTAAAATATGTGTTTAACTAGCTGATACCCAGTGTACATTGCTACGCCTCTCAGTGGTTTTTTATTTGTACCTCGAAAAATTGGACATAAATGTTTTAAACTTTTTTTTATAATAGCCGTACAAATATGAGTTCACAAATTCTATGGCTGTTAATAGAGCCCACTTCATTGTCAAAGAGCAACATTTATACAAAATTTGAAGTCAATCGGCCAACCCGTTTTTATTTTAGAACAAAAAAACTTAAATACTTGGAGCTCAGCTCCGACTTTACGATGCGTTAGAGGAAAATTGTTTATATAAAAATTTTCATAATATTCAACTGAGCAGTTATTTGTGTATTTATTTTTTTATACAATTTTTATAGCTTTGTAATCAACGACTTAGTGAATGTAACGATTAAAAAAATTGAAATTTGGCCCAGATAGACTTGATTAATACTTTATACATCTGGATTGGAAAAGGAATAAAAAAAATTTGAAATCTCTGAGAACATTCAACTTATTCCTTCTAAGATCCCAATTCACTAATTTCACCACAAATAAAAATAATTGATCTCATCCTATACTGTTTTTATCTTTAATCCTATTTCCTTTACAAGCAGCTCGGCCTTACTCATCAGTAATTTTTTGTGCAAGAATTTCGGACTTTTATCGCATTATCCTGTCTATGGAGATTTAAGAATTTAATTATGCAAGCAGTTCGGGGAGTTTATCCTACTAATTTCCCTACTATGGTAAGACTTTGTGAAAAGTTTAACACTAAAGATCTTAGGTTTCTCAGATTCCTGTTAAAGATTTCCACTTCTGGAGAACCAAAAAAAAAAAAATAAAAAAAAATAGATATCACATACTAATCCATTAATTAATTATATGTTGATATTACATTTAAATTCTATAAGTTCAACAATTCAAAGTATTATAATACCCAAAATATTCAAACGTCTTCTTTAATATTCTATTGAACACGTGTCAGTTTCTCAAAATTGTTTTTAAAAAAAAAAGAGGAGAAACTTTTTAGGACCCATTACAATTTTATCTCTAAAATGTTTACAAGAATTTAATCAAATTTTTAAATTTTAATTTAAAACAATCATTTAATAAAAAAACTATTGAAATTTTTATATTTATTTTTTTATCACTGTTATAAAAGTTTTTAAAGGGTATTTCTCTTATTGTTTCTCCTAAAAGTTTAGATCCATGACGAATGTCCATTTTATGATCCTAAAAAACAACGTTAATTCATTTGAAATTATATTTGACAAATAAATTCGCAAGTATTTATTGTATTTCCTTTATAAATTTTATATTTCCAAAAAACTTTTATTGATGATGGGGATGTACAGTTATATAACAATTTATTGAAGATAAGGAAGTACCGTTAAAATTTAGGATAAAATTTATTAGAACCCAAATACTTAATTAATTTTCTTTTAAAATTCTTTCGCCTTTTATTTTAACACTGTCAAATTGTTGAAATATTTTTTTTTTTAATTAAGAAAAACGGAAGTAAAATTTTTTTATTTTTATTACAAGGAACAAATTACAAGCCTATAAATTTTAATACTAATTTTATTACTTTATTCTTATTAAATATTTCTTAGCTACTAGCAGTTGCTGATCGATTGACCATTTAATGTGTTAAAAAAGTTTATTAAATATTTAAGGGGCAAAAAAATAACACCAATTTTTATTTTCCAAATGAATAAAACCACATTTAGTTATTTACTTAAATCTCAAATATATATATATATATTAAATGTTTAAATTTTATAGCTTTTACATATCTTGTTTCTTGGATTCATTGGTCCTCTTCCATTTGGATTTATATTATAAAACTCGTACATAAAAAGTATTATAGTACGTATAGTACTTTCAAAAATTTTATTATATTGAAATAGGATAATGATATTCTATATATACATTTTATATATTTCTCATATATATATATATATATATTCTATATATATATATTAAATATAAGTGAAGAAAGTAAAATTTCCTGATGCGATCTCAGCAAAAGAAGCAAACAAAACAAAAAATTAGTTTATGTGGATCAGGGGTCCGGAACAAAACGATATTGGAGCAAAATTCAGTTGTTCTTTAACATTTTGTTCTCTCCGGAACAACTTGTCGAAACAATTCCGACTCAATATTAAAATAAAGTTCCAGCTCTCAAATCTCGGACCCAAAAGTTGATTGATTTAAAAAACCTAGTCCTGCATTCTGTGGTAGGCACTAAAAAGGCGAAAAAAATTTGGAAAAGTGTCAAAAAATGGCACCAAAATGTTTGAGGACTATTTGTTGGGTCGGACTTAAGAGTCGAACTTTTTAAAATTTTCTTGCTGTATTTAGATTCTACTAAGAAATCTGTAATTACCCTTTTTTAATTAAATTATGTCGCTCCGGCTACTGGGACCCGAGAAAGGGGAAGTTTACAAAAATTGTAAAAGGGCAAAAAAATTGAGTTGCATTAATGTTCTGGAACGATATTCTAAATCGGAACAATATTTGTTTTGTTTCAAAATTCATTTCGTTCCGAGCCCCTTATATTAAAACAACCGACCGTATATTAAAGTGTATACCAACTAGTGGTAATGGTAACCTTTTACCACAGATTTTATTACTTTAATTGAACATTATTATATAATACGGAATAAAAACGCTATTTCCAGGATTATTTAATTCCGATCACGTATTTTGTAACCAGGATATTAAGAAAAAAAAAAAAAATAAATAAATAAGAAAGCATATAGAAATAAGTCTTCGTTGGCGTCTTTTTACATATTTTACATGTTTTTCGTTTTCGAATTTTCTGAATGGTTTCTGTTTTTTGGAACTGATACAGTTCTTTCATTAAATTATATTCTATACAGATTCAAATGAATAAATGGTAGTTCTATTGGATTAAATTTCTATTTAAATTATTATATTAATTTTTTATAGAAATGGATACGACATGTAGTGTTGAATAATAAATACTGACCTTTAAAAATATAATTACCATTCATTTAAATAAATTGAAAATGGTACTGTAGGATAAAATTTTAACTGAAATTGACCAATAGATGGTGCTTTTGTGAATTAATATATTCGAAATTAAATATTTTTAATATTTTGGTTTTGATTTCATTTGCTAAAAAATTTTTTTAAATAAAAATTTTTTCAATCATCATTTGTATATTAATAATGAAAAATTAAAAAAGTTTTTCATCCATATCCATGTCCTTGAAAAAAAAAATTTCATTATGAAAAGTTTTGTTTTTCCCAAAAAAAAATTTGTATTTCTATTTTTTTTTTTTTTTCTAATGGTTTTTTATTCATAGTAAAACTAGATTTATTATATATTTATAAAATTAAAGAGCTGTGAAATGACGCCCCGGGTTTGTTAATTTCTATATAATAATTAATTTTTATATTATGAACTGATCTTAGAATTAGATTCATAAACTTCAGGGTAGATATTTTCTTTTAAACAGTTTTGAATCAAACTTTGAAATCTCTCCCAATTTAAAATCTTCTCTATAAAAATAGATATAAATATTTTGGAAAAGAGGAATACCCTAATTTCGAATGCGATTCTAACATTCTTCATTTAAAACTTTTTATATTCAAAAGCATAGCAAATGGGGTCTCATTGGATGCTATTTCATTAAATGTGAAATTATATCACTTTTTGAGAATTAAAGCTCTGGGGTGTTATTAGTCTTTCAACACAATCTTCAATTTCTTAGGAAATAACACCCTAGGGTTTTAATTATCAAAAAGTCGAAAGTGTAAAAGAGAAATAATAGCCCGTGGGTTTATTTCTCATTCAATATGTAATAACACCACGGGGTCATCTTTCTTCTTAACTAATGATAAATAACAACCCGGGGGCTTTATTTCGTAAAGGTTATTTTTAACAGCTCCATAATTACACGACTTTTTGAGAATTAAAATCCCGGGGTGTTAATCCTCTTGCAATTCATTCTTCGATTCTTTGAGAAAAAACACCCCGAAGTTTTAATTCTAAAAAGTCGAAAGTGAAACTACAAGAGGAATATAATGATAAATAACACCACGGCTTTATTTCTCAAGGGTTACTTTTCACGGTTCCGTAATTACAACGCTTTTTGAAAGCTAAAGCTCCGGGGCGTTATTCCTCCGGGGCGTTATTCCTCCGGGGCGTTATTCCTCCGGGGCGTTATTCCTCCGGGGCGTTATTCCCAGGGGCTCTATTTCACGGGACTTGTTTCACTGCACCAAAAATGAAGTTTTATAGCAATAAAGTTTGAGGGAACATAAAAATAATATTGACCATATTGTAAAAGACGTTTAGGTCAAATTTGTTGGAGCGCAACTTGATTTTCATGGTCATTGATTCACATTTGTATTTCTTTAATGTTTCAACCAAAGTTCTTCAATGATTTGCATTTGCGGAATATATATTCGATCATAAACTTCAATATAAAGTTTTTCCTTATTTATTTTTTGGAAAATTCGAGATTAATTAAATATTGTATTTTATGTTTAATAAGTTTCATTTTTTGAATTAAAGTTTGAAAAGTTGAATAGCAAATATGAAATTGAATTTCAAAAAATTGAAACAAATCTATATTGCAACAATTAATCTTATTTTGATGAAACTCTTAAACTTTTTTCAGTAAACATTTGATGCTAAATGAAAATATGACCAAAAAAATTGATTCCTAGATGAAAATTCTTAGAAACTGGGGGAAAACGGAGATTACACGTAAAGGAGAAAAAAATTGATTAAAAAGACCAACAAAAAGTATTGCTCATGTTTCTGGTTACTACACGTTTTCATTATTAAGTTTTGTACCTTATAACAACAAAAGTTTTTCTTTTTGTTGAATTACTTTATATTGAATATACGAATTTTATTTTCAATTTCCATTTTCACATTTTCCATCATTAATGAAATTAAATGAAAAACCAAAAAAAAACATGGTATTCGCAGTATGATATTGTATACATGTAAAGACATCTGTTGGTTCTTAATTAATTGAATTTAATACTGGTAACAATACTGTTGAACCTGATGCTAATAACGGATGATAGACCTTTTTTAATGAAATTAAATGTGGGATAAAATTTTGCTGTACTGTTTTTCATCTGAAAATTAATAAAAAATTAATTGTATTTTGATAAGTTCCTTGAAAAAAATTATCGCTTAAGAGGTTAATTAGAGGAAGTTTATTAATTTGAATGCCGCTCTCAGAAAAAACCTATAATCTGATTTTAGTAAAGATTTTGAATTGAAGGGGACTGAGATTGATGATGGGGGAAACATGCATTAAATCTGGGAGCTAGGATTGTGTAAGAATTGATTTATCATTTTTACACTCGTAGAAAAGATAGTCGTGGGGATCTAAAAATTGTTCCTTGGTTTGTAACATATAGAGTTAGGCCAAAGTTACTATAAAAAATTAATAGAGTCAAACTGGCGACTATTTATTATAAGTAAGGTTTAAGCTAATTTTTGGTTGAACGGCTTCTTTATCAGGGTAAATTTCAATTTTTGAAACAAAACAGACCTACATATAATTTTTGGTTGAACGGCTTCTTTATCAGGGTAAATTTCAATTTTTGAAACAAAACAGACCTTTAGAAATTCTACCGGTTTTATGGCACACTGAAAAAGCACACCGTATAGTGTAGTTTACAGATAGAAGCATCATTGGTTCATATTAGGTAGTATAGGAAGTTATATGGCTCCTTAGAGATCTATGATCAATGATTTTTTTTTTTTTCAATTTTTGAATGATAGTGACCCGGGTGTGTTTTTCTTCCAACTACCGTTGATTGAGTGACAACATTTTTTTCGAGAAATGGTCTTCAAAACTTTGCGTTACAATGGCACTGCATTATTTTCTTTGGGATTATATAAAGTCATTGGTTTATACGAATAAATCAGAAACAATTGACGATTTGATAGCGAACAAGGTTCATTTTATTGATGAAATAAGATGTGAATTAGTTTTCAATCGAAAATTCTCGAGTTCAAATCCTGGTCAGATATTTTTAAAAAATTGATATCGTAGAAGTTTCTATCATAATATAAAATTACTGCCACACCTGAAAAGGAAGGCAGATTCACTCACTTATCACATTGTACGTGGTAGAGGACTGCACATAAATAAATAAATAAATAAAGGTCTGAATTACTCGAAAAAATTGTCAAAAACTATTATGATCAAATGCCGTTTCCCAGAGCTAATCAAGGTAGTATTGTGCCGGAAATTATTTTTAAAACCTAAATGTATAAGATTAACTTCCAATTTAATAAAACTTAGCTTCAGTTTTAGTTTAAAATTGTTTAAATTTAAAGTTCTTTAATTTAAAAAAAAAAAAACATTCTTTATAATATAAAAGGCTCATAAATGGGCATCTGAGAGTTGACAACGGCAACTCTAATCTTCCTTGTTCAATGTATTTTTAACATTTTAAGTTTTATTTCTCATTAAATGTTTTTTTAATTCTTGTCATCGGTTTTTCAATTTAAATATTGAATAAGATGCTTAAATTTATAATTACATTATTTTCCTAATTGGAATTCTGTTAAATATTTTTGACTTAAAGTATTTCTAAAACAAAAACCCCCTCATATTTTAAAAGCTTAAAAATAAGTTAATTAAAATTTGGGATTAAAAAAATTTCTTTAATTAAAAGTAAAAAATTTTTTTAAACTACATACTTAAATTTCGGGAAGTAGGATTTAAGATGGACAAATGGGTTCATAATTTTAATATCAAAGAAGTAGCTGTAATCAAACCAACAATTTTAAGATTTTTTTCGAAATAATTTTCTTTTAAAAAAATAAGTCAAATATTAAATAGTTAAGACTAAAATCTTAAAATTAGCACTTAAAAAACTTGTCACTAAACATTTAACTCTTTTATATATTCGGTTATAGTCATAATATATGTCAGATATGTTATTATATCTTTAACAATAATAACATTAACTCACGAAAAAAATATATATTAAGAAAATTATATTAGAATCTGAAGAATCACTTTATGATTATGTAATAAATTTATAAAAAAAATGAGAAAGAGTGTAGTAGAGTAGACTGTGTCAACTCTGGGATACCAGTATAACCATAATATAAACATTATATCAACCGGTTAATTACTTTTGGCAAAATTTCAAACATACAGATTTATTAGGTGTAGTGTCATGCTCATATAAAAGAAGGAGTTGTATATCAGCTACTCGAACCCACTGCGGTAGACCATCCAAATTTTGCAGAAACTTTGGCTATAAAACTAAACTACTTTTGGCAAAATTTCAGACACCCAGCTTTTATAAGTGTAGAGAAATGCTCACATAAAAAAAAAGTTGTATGGCAGGTACTCGAACCCGTAGATCAAAATGGCTGGATTTCAAAAGCGATGCATAAAAACGAATTTGTGAAAATTTCAAAATCCTAGCTCTTTTAATTTTTGAGTTATCGTGATGACGGATGGACGGACGGACGGACATACATAGCTAAATCGATTTATTTTTCGATTCTGATCCGATCCATACGCTTGAGTCTACATCTACCCCCCTCCTTCTCTGCGTCACAAACGTAATGGCAAATTTAGTATACCCTTTTGGCTTATAGTCATACGGGTATAAAAATGGTAAAGAGAAGCTTTATAAAAATGTTGTAAAAACAAGTGATGAAAAAAACCAAGGGTTTTTAAAAAAGCACATTTTCAAAATAATATAGTGTTTCATAGTGAGTATTTTATCGGAATATAATGTTGAAGCTTCAATGTTAACGTTTAATTTAAGAAATATATACGTTGGTGACTAAGTTACTACTTGTAGAAACAGTAATTTTTTTAATTTTTAAGTCCTAATAGCTCCTCTATGGGGAAGCTTGCCCAATTTATCAAGGATCTAATACTCACTACTCCCCTTCTCCAAACTTTTTTAGATTCAAGGAATTAAATTGTAAATCATACCAAAATTTGGAATTTTACTTAGAATTTTACTGTTTAAACAAAACTGGTTAAAACTGAGAGACACTTTCTTCAATATAAAGAATCGCTTCCAAATTTAAGAAAATCTTTTAACATATGTTAAGGTATAATGTTTGACCATCAAATTTTGTATATTAATAAAAAAACATTTCAACACGTATTCAAGTTACAGGTGTTCAAAAATAGCAAAATTTCAATTTTCGAACCCTTATAGCTGCTAAACAGGGGACGTGACAAAAAAATTTTGTTAACCGACTTCTACTTATTTCTAAAGATCTAACTACTCCCAAAATTTCAAGAACCTTGATTAGCCCGTTTAGAAGATATGTGTGGCCAAAAATATTGCAAAAATTGAGTTTTGCATAATGGTAAATTTTAGTACCGTATGGCAACCCTATACATTACTACGCCATATTTTTGTAAGGCCTATAAAAGCAGCTGTCTTCTACCGTTGTTCGATTGAAAATAAACCTAACAGAACTCTTATTATACTAATTTAAATGTAGGGCTTTTTTGGAATTTGCGGGGGCTGCAGCTTCGCCACTCTTCAAAATTAAGAAAAACCTTTGACACATGTTTAAATATAATTAAAGAGCTTTATATTTTGTAAATCACAAAAAAAAAATTTGAACAGGTATTCAAGTTACAGGTGTTTAAAAATAGCAAAATTTCATTTTTCGGGGCCTTATAGCTGCAATACAGGGGACGTGACAAAAAAAATTTGTTAACCGACTACTACTTATTTCTAAGGATCTAACTACTCCCAAAATTTCAAGACCGTAGCTTAGCCCGTTTAGAAGATATGTAGGGCCAAAAATTTTGCAAAAATTGAGTTTTGCATAACGGTAAATTTTAGTACCGTATGGCAACCCTAAACATTTGTCTTTTAAAAATTTATAAAGTTTATAACACCAGCTATCTTTTGCCGTTTTCAGATTAAAAATACACTTAATAGAACTCTTGTTATAACAATTTGAATATAGGGCTTTTCCCAACTTTGGGGGGCTGCAGCTCCGTAACAGGAGGGGCTACAGAAAAAAATTCTTCTACGAAATTATTTTTTTTGTAATACCTACTCGTGGTTAAAATTTCTTTTCTCTATTTCAAACGATGTAAAAGTTTTTGTAAACATACGGACAGACAGACGGACGGACGGACGGACGGACGGACGGACAGAGTGAAACTATATAGGCACATTTTTACAAAATTTTTTGAAAATGTGCTAAAAACGTGCAGTTAAAGGCTACTATACGTATTCTATTTTTTTATAAATATAATGGTTGGAGCAGTCACAGGACGAGAGAATAAAAAACTTTTTTTAACAAAATGTATTTATAGATACATTTTTATTTTATACAAAAACGAAGGTTCATAATTTTGGAGTAGGGCCAGTTGTCGTAAATGCAAATCAATTCAAAATTAGTTAGAATTTTTTAAAATTTTTAATTTGCTGAGTCGAAAAGTCAGATAAATGTTTTTATTTTCTCTTTTAGAGGTATATAGATCCGGGCATTTAGAATGAAAGGTCAATATTCTAACCTATATTACTACTATGTCAGCTCATAACTTAACAATTTGACATAATTTCAAAGTATGTATAGTAGTAATATGATATTAAGAGTTTTAAAATTTATATAAATTTTTTTGGATACTATCACAAACTAATATTCATATGACTGTATGAAATGAAATAAATCAGAATCGCGTATTTATAAATAATATATAAATTATTTTAGTTAAATGAAAAACGTTCATATGATAATAATTACTTGAAAAAAAATATATTTAAATTACAATTCAGATAAATAAGATACAGTTCTGAATGACTTCACCTTTGTTAAATTAATAATAACTCTTTTAATTAAGTGAATTTAGACATTTAAATAATATAGTAAAATAGCTGTACATGACAAATGAAATACTGTCATATTATGATATACTGCAACTTTCTTATAGTTAGGAATGTTATCACTTAACTTTAGATAACAATAATTCTTTTGACTTAGTTATTAATGACCCAAAATATTATAGTGAAATAACAGTAAAGGCAAATGAAGTATTGACATATCCCAGTTTGGAATGACGTCACTTTTCCTTGGATAATACGAAATATATCAGTTAATAATGATGAAAATAATATACTGTCATATGACAAACTCCAACATTTTCTCCTCATTTTGATATGACGTCACTTTTATTCAGTTAATAATAATTCTTAATTAAAACTCTAACATGGTTAATAATAATGATGAAAATAAAAAGTGATATGACAGCTGTGGCAAATTCTGTCATATGAAACACTCTCACAATTTTTTTCTCATTTTGGAATGACGTCACTTTGAATCACTCAATTTTATTTAAAAAACTAAAGCAGCTTTCAAACTTTTATAAAGCGACCTCAAATTTTACTGAGTTTTTAATTAGTACCTTAATCTTAGGTCTAATCTTAAAGCGGTATAAACTATAAACAAACAGTCGGACAAACAGTATTCTATTCGAAGACTTTATAAGGACCCTGTACAAATGTTTCATGCTCTTTTTTTGCTTTTATACAGTTTGCAACTTATATAGAATGCCTTATTGCATCCGTTTCTATAGACATTGTAATTGGTTTAAAAAAAAAATAACTTCATTGAAAGCACATTCACTTTTGTTCATAATTTTTTTTATATTTTCATTTATTTCCCAGTTTTTTTTTTGATAAAAAGTGCAAAAAATTTTCACAAGAACCATAAACTTTAACCAACAAAAATGCATTTTTTTTTTGTGTTGGAAGGCAAGTATAGAAAAGCGTTATTCACTTTGTGTGGCATAGAAGATACCCTAATAAAAATAAAATATTGTATAAATGTTACGAATAAATAAAATCATTGATGAAAAATGAAACTAAGTGAATAAAGAGAACATTTTTATTTTTATAAAATTTATAAAATTAATTTTAAAGTTATTTTTCCCGAATATTTTATTACATGATTGTTTATGATTATGACCTAGGAAAATATGGTTTTGGGTTTTATTATTTGATGTTTTATATAGTTTTTCAATTATTTGAAATATTTTTTTAATTAATTGTTCGTAACTCAATCGCTTTAATAAATTTTTTAAATATTTTTGAAAAATTTATGTTTGTATTATATATTTGCTTTGTTCGTCTTTTTACAAAACTTTTACAGTATTTTGGTTTAATTTATAGAACTTTAAACGAAGTCAGATCCTTATAAAATTTAATAATTTCTCACCGGAACTCCTCACCGTTTCAAAGCAATATGAACTAAGAACGTATGTAACGTCTTAGATATGCAGGATGTGCTTGCAAATTGAGGAAGTGCCTCCTGTTGCTGTTGAAATAAGACACAGTTCTTTTAACGTTTGAAAACTTTTAAGCTTAAAATATTGAAAATTTTCATTAACTTAAAATTTATGATAGATCTTTTGCATTTAAAACTGTTTTAATATAAAAGTAATTTGCTGGATTTAGGTTAACAGAACAAAGAAAATTCATGGCAGATAACTGCTTCCTTAAAGGTGGAAAAATGTAGGAACTCCTCACCGTTTCAGAGCAATATGGGCTAAGAATGTATGTAACGACTTATGATATGCAGGATATGAAAGCAAATTGAGAAAGTGGCTTTTGTTGTTGTTGTTTTATATTTATGTTGGCATATCCTATCCTAAAATAGGCCGCGACCCGTTGTGCATCCACTTCCAATACTTTCTATTAATTAATAGGGAATATTATTTATTTTTTTTATGTTATATACTTTATATTTAAATTATATATACATAGATTTATATTGTAAAGTAAAATCTAAACATATTTAAAGAAACATTTATTGTATTTTTTGGAAATGGGCTTCTTTAAAAGCCTTTTCTTTTAAAAACTACCTGATTTTTTATTATTTTAATATTTATATTAATTTTCCGCGTGAATTTAATTATACAATTAAAATTTAATTATTAAAAAACAATAATAATTTAATGAACAAATAACAGACAATATTATGTTAATTGTTAACATAATGCAAATGTTTAAAAAAAATTAATTAATATTCAGGAAAAATTTTAAATTACCACAATATAAATGTAAAAAATGGATTTCTCGGTAAATTAGTGGTTAAAAAATGAAAACTTTCGAAATTACTATTATTATATTTTTTAATTTTTGTTTTTTTAATATTTTTTTATTCCCTTTAATTAAAGTTGTTATATTAAAATTTATTTTAATAATATTTTAAATTGCAATTTTAATTAGTTAATAAGAAATTAATATAATTTATTACCTGCATTGAAATTTAATCAAAAAATAATATTTTTAATGAATTTTTTTTTAATAATATTTATTTAAATTTTAAATCAAAATACTGAACAAATTTAATTTAAATTAAAACAAAGTTTAGAAAATTAATTATTAAAAATTAAATTAATATCTAAAATAGCAAAAAATTCATTTTTGAAAAAATGTCTTTGTACTGAAAATATTTCAGAGATGATTGAATTAATAATTATAAAGACAAAATTAATATTCAAAAATAATTAAAATTTAGAATAAGGATTTTTTGAAAAATGTGCAGGTTCTGAGAATGAATTAAATTTTGGTTCAATTTTTAATTGGTTCAAATGTTTATTAATTATTCATATATCTGATTAGATTGCTAATTGAAAATTTTGATTAGAAAATTGGAAATATGGATAGATCTAACATAGTATACATAGGTAAAACCCCTTTATTTCTTCCTTTAAGAGCCTCAGTATTATTAGCATCAACTGCTAAATTAAATTTAATTTACATAAATCAATTAATTTTATTCAAATCTCATATAAGCAGTTGCAGGATAATGGGATCAGATTATGTCAGATGTTATTAATCCATGGAAGTTTTTTTTCGCATTAATTATGAACTTTTTTTACTTTAACTGAAATTTTTTTTGCCGATTTTCATGAAAATTTGTATATAGGGGTTTTTGGGTACGGAAAGAAATCGTGGCCCAAAAATTTTGCTCTAACGGACCGAAAAGTTGGAGCTGTGGTGCAAGTATTTAAACTTCTTTGTTTTAAAATGAAAACGGTTTGACCGATTGACTTCAAATTTTGTATACGTGATGTTCTTTGAGAATTGAGTTGACACTATTAACAGTTTTGGAATTTGTTAACCCATGTCGGGCCGACGGGTGGTCAAAAAAAATTTTGGGTCCAAATTTTGTCCGATTTTACGAAATTCTGCTTTGGCTTAAAAAAAAGCCCCAAAAAAAATTTTGTTGAGTTCCATTAACCCATTGCGGCTCAACAGCTTTTTATAGGTTTTTTCAATATTTTACTCTAAATTCGAAACGGTTTGACCGATTGACTTCAAATTTTGTATACGTGATTCTCCTTGAGAGTTGAGTTGACACTATTAACAGTTTTGGAATTTGTTAACCCATGTCGGGCCGACGGGTGGTCAAAAAAAATTTTGGGTCCAAATTTTGTCCGATTTTACGAAATTCTGCTTTAGCTTTAAAGAAATCCCCAAAAAAATTTTGTTGAGTTCCATTAACCCATTGCGGCCCAAAAGTTTTTATAGGTTTTTTCAATACTTTACTCTAAATTCGAAACGGTTTGACCAATTGGCTTCAAATTTTGTATACGTGATGTTCCTAGAGAATTGAGTTGACACTCTTAACAGTTTTGGAATCTATTAACCCATGTTGGGCCGACGGGGTGTCAAAAAAAATTTTGGGTCCGAATTTTGTCCGATTTTATGAAATTCTGCTTTGGCTAGAAAGAAAACCCACAAAAAAATTTTATTGACTTGCATTAACCCATTGGGGCCAACAGCTTTTTATAGGTTTTTTCAATACTTAACTCTAAATTAAAAACGTTTTGACCGATTTTATTTAAATTTTGTATACGTGCTCCCCTTTGAGAATTGAGTTGACACTATTAACAGATTTAGAATTTGTTAACCCATGTCGGCCCGACGGTTGTTCAAAATAATTTTGGAAGCTAATATTGTCAAAATTTGCGAAGTGCTGCTTTGGCTAAAAAGAAAGCCTCAAAAAAATTTTGTTGAGTGATTTGGAAGCAAATTACGTCCAATTTTGCGCAATACTGCTTTGCCCAAAGAGAAAGTGTAGTTCCGTTAACCCAGTGGGGCACAGTGGCTTTTAATAGATTTTTGCGTTACTTAACTCATAATTAGAAACGATTTGACCGGTTTACCTCAAATTTTATATGTGTGAAGCAACTTGAAAATGGAGTTGAGTCTGTTAACAGTCGGTCCTGCGATTTTTCAAAAAAAATTTTTTGGAATAAATTACGTCAAAATTTGGAAAGTAGTTCGTACTGCTTTGAATTACAGAAAGTTTCAAAAATTACTAGAATAATCCTAGAAAAATCGTTTTAAAAAGATTGCTTTCACACATTTTAAAATTTACATGTGTAAACCGTGTGTAAGTTTTGTGTTAACTTTTTGCAGTAACATCAAATTCAATTAAACCTCCATTGAGAGGCGCAGCAACGCGCACCGGGTATTAGCTAGTTGTATATAAACTTAAAAATATCAATTCAGTCAAGTTCAGGTATTTAAATTCAACTTTAATTGAAATTAAAATTTAAACTTAAACTTAAGTTGCAGTTTAAATTTAGTATACCTAATTGAAATTAAAACAATTTTCAGTATAAAATTTAAATTTTTCTAAGTAATTTTCCCAAAAATATTCATACATTATTATTTTTAGATTTTTGCAATATTATTGAAACATATTTAAAATTTCAATGTATAGCACAATTTTGATCTTAAATTAGAATTGAATAAAATTTTGTATTAACTTTAGTCTGAGCAATCAATTTGCTTTCTACTTATATTTTATTCATAATTTTATTTTTGCATATTTTTGCAAACAAATTTCTATTAAGTAAAAAAATTTGAATAATTATATTGAGATAAAAAATTATTTGAATTTATTCTCAATTTTTTCAATTCAATTTATCAAAGATAAATTAATTCAAAAATTGTTTTTGTTTTATTGGGTTGTATTGGGATAAAAGTAAAAGTATTTCTTGTTACACCCTACACATAAAATAGGTATAGGCCAGGGATGTACTAACTTCGGTATAGTGTTGGTAACCATCGGAATAAAGCAAGCTAGATATAAGAAAATTTATTAGATTTTGGTTAGCGCCACCTCCTGACTTGATTTAGTGATATCGATAAAATTTATAATGTAAGTTAGTATTGTTAGTAATAATTGCATTCTGGAAGCTTCCAATCGAATCAAGGATAAACGAGCAAATTTCATAAAATTTATAATGTAAGTTAATATTGACGAAAGTAAGTAATAATTGCAAATGCGTGAGATCGGATCATGTGTTTGGATTCTGGAAGCTTCTAATCGAATCAAGGACAAACGAGCAAATTTCTGAGACGTGTAAAGATAAACTCATTAAATTTCATTTTCAAGAGTGTTTCCGTCTGTTCTGCTTGTGTCCATAAAGTTTGTCATAGATTAGTGGTTCGAGTTTCTCCCGCACACCTCTCAAGTTCTAACTATTATATTTTCAAAATTAATCAAAATAGTAATTTATCCACGAAATATCAGATAAATTGGGGTGGTGATTCGGGTATCTCCCACCTCTCAGGCTGTAAAAAGTATATCTTCGAAATTAATAAAGATAGAAGTTTCAAAATTGGAACAAGAGTGTTTGTTTCTGTTTCCATTATGTCACAAATTAATATTTCTTTCGAAAAATTTTGAGATTAATGAAAATTAGTAATACAGATAAGTGCAGCATTATGATTGTAATACTTATTTATAACAGAAGTTCTCAAAATTCCTTATCATAAAAATAAAAGATGAGAATTAATCAACTGTAATGGCATTTTTCAGATGTAGGGTATTACTTAGTCGATTGTATAGACTTACTGTTATTTCATTATTTGTTTTTAAGTTTATTCGGACAGGACCCATTAGAATATTTTCATCTCAGTCCAGTAATTTTTATTTTATTTAAAAACTTCTAATTTTGCATTTCTTTTGCTTAACCACAATTTTTGTTTTTCATTTTTTTTTGCAGGAGCAATAAATTTGAAAAAAACCATATTGTAACTGGACCGTATCAAAGTGAAAAAAGGAAAATTTTCATTTTGAAAATTATAAAAATTGAAAAATAAAAAAATAATTAAGAAAATGAATTTTAGAATTAATTTACAAAAATTTTCTTTATAAATATTTTGTTTATTTTTTTTGGTTTTGTGTAGGTAAAAAGTTTTTTTCTTATATTGAGTTTTGAGGTCCTCTAAAGAATATAGCCTTACTTTCCTCTAATATACATTTTGGAATTGGTATCCTTAAGTTTCTTTAAACCAAACCTTTTTTTTTAAATAAAGTTTAAAATTCTTTTTGTGGTATTAAGGATCGATCAAATAAATAAAGATTTGGGTACAAAGTATAAAGTAAAAAAATATTCGATAGTATGTAGAAGTATTTATTGAAAATTGAGTCTATTTTAAAATTTTTTTTTTTAAAAGGATTTCGGTTCCTTTTAACATTTTAAAAATTCATTAAAGATTGTTGAAAATAGGGATTTGTTTTTATTACAAGTTTTGTCAAAAATGAAAATGGTGATTGAATTTAAAAAAAACGTAATATTAATAGGATATACCCTTATATTTATTTCAAACCTCAAATTAAGATAAGAGTTTCTAAAGAAGGATTTGAGGGAAAAATGATTATTATATATAGAATGTTTTTTTGTGTTAATTTAGTTTTTCATTAAAAACTTTTATTCAAAATTGGTCCTACGCTCTCCAATTTGTTAAAAATCCTTTTAACATTTGTGGGTTGGATTATAGGACATTTAAACTTTGGATAGGAATAGGGATTAAATTTTAGATTTTGGAAATAATACTTAATACTTTGAATGAGAATTTTAAGCTGATATCATAATAAAATTTGGGGTTCATTTTTACTGAAGTTAGTAAATGAGGACGGATTTGAATTTATATATAACTTACATTTGGAGTACAATCTGTTCTTTTATTCTAAGTCTATTTACCCTATTTTCTACTTTATAATTGTTCTGTTCTTCTTTTAATTATTTTTACCTTTACATTTACTATAAATTTTTAACATTTACCCTTACATATAAAAGTATATATATGTACATATATAAAAATATATGTATTATTATGGAATACAATCTGTGGAAATGAATATTCCAGATTGCATATATGAAGAAATTTATTTTACAAATTAAACAATTTTTATCATATAAGTTTTACAACATCGTAAAGCATTCACGTATTAACCAATAAAATGGTCAGCAAATATTTATATATACATAATACATATGTATATACTTTAAAAGCGTCCTCGGGACATATGACTTTATCATATCAAATTAAATATTTTTTTATGGAGGAATTAATATGAACCGTTTTATGGACAGAATGTTCCGCATGAAGTGGAAAATAATGTAACTATAAATGTAAGAGAGGAAGTTGATAACCTCCGAAAGTGTTATCAAAAGAGTTTGAATTTATTTCTACGCTGGCAAAGATTCCAAAAGGAAGCTCTAAAATTTAATAAAGATAACTTTATTATCCCATTCCAAAATATTACCTCTCTTATTACAAAAACTTTAACTATATGCGAGTTCTTCAAATTCAAAAACTCAACATGTGACATTATTTTATAACATATTGTGAAACACTATGTGTTGTATATTGGCTTTCATTGGCAACAAAGTCTTAGATTAAATAAAGCTTTTTTAATAATAATAAAACTAGAAACAAACTATAACATAAAAAAACACAAATTAGTTTGTTCAAATCTTTATTAAATTTATATATATATATTTTGCAATTTGATTTCACCCATATATCCTTTCATTAAAGTGTTCATATTCGTGTGCTTCAAAATTATCGTATACATAACGGAATATCCTCATCGAGTATAAAACATTCTTCCACTAACGGAAACTATAGTTTACACTACACAATATAATGCTTACTATATAATGATTCTATTTCTTATATTTCCAGATAAAATTATATTTATATTATGTACTTTGTGTAAATAAATCCATATGTACTTGTGAATAGTGACACTTCAGTATACATGGAAGAGATGCGTGAAAAATCTTTTTAAAATTAAACCACAACAAATAAAACGAAAAAAAAAAACAAATAAAAAAATAGTAAAAACTGTTCATGTGCATCATG
The DNA here is from genome assembly GCA_963082915.1 of Dolichopus griseipennis. Lineage (NCBI taxonomy): Eukaryota > Metazoa > Arthropoda > Insecta > Diptera > Dolichopodidae > Dolichopus > Dolichopus griseipennis. Next base: position 140,870,084 of record OY720442.1, on the reverse strand, counting down.
TCCTGCAAAAAAATGTAAAAAATGAATGAAAACTTAGTGGTGAACAAATTTTTAAGATACACAAACTATTTCGTTTCATTTTTCTATTCTAAACCCCTAAGTGTTTGGGGGGATTTTTTTATTGTGCGAATATCTGTTAAAATTAAAAAAAAAAAAAACTAAAAAATCCTGAAGGGATTATATTATATATATATATACAGTTTATTTTGTTCAAGTTTTCATTGTGTAATAACACACATATATAATAGAAATGAAAAATGAAACTTAAGAAATAAATATTATTTACAGATCAGGAAATGAAAATTAAAGTTGTCCTTGCGAATTTTTATTTTCAATGTACGTGTGTGATTAATTTTTTAAAGTTTTATTGAAGAAAATTTGAAAAAATGCTATTTCTTTACATTTAAGGGATGGATGGTGGTAAAACATTAAAAGAAGAAATGATATATGAAAAAAAATTGATTAAAAAAGTTCTTGGATGATAATTTAATGGTCGATTCAATTTTAAGTTTAAAAATCTGAAATGTTATATATGGTGGCATTAGTAACGTTATGATTTATTTAATGAATAACTTTTTTATATGCATGCATACATATATGACATCGGGTATATTAAAATTGCTCCTCCGTTTGTAACGCATCGATCTAGACGAGCTAGATATAGTGCTAGATGTGTGTCTGTCCGTCCGTCCGTCCGTGTCTCAGCACGATAACTCAAAAACTAAAAGGGCTAGAGTTTTGAAATTCACACAAAGTCATTTTTAGACAATTTCTAGGTTCCCTATTGTTGTTGGTTAAAATCGGACCAAGGCTTCGGGGAGCTGCCATACAACTTTTTATGAATTTCTTCAAAACTAATTATACTATAATGATGAAAATTATACACGGTTAGTAATATAATGAATTGAGCACTAATATGTAGTTTCTAATATGTAGGCTCCATTTTCGGGCATCTGCCATACAAAGTTTTCAATTAAATAACTGTAAATCAAATGATTCCACCGCGGGTTTAGTTATATATTTCCAAATACATATATATCTCATTCTACAAATGTGTACCCGTATAATAAAATATTCTGGAGTAAAATATCATACAATAATTTCAAATACTTTTGATATAACTATTAGATTTAAAAATTATCAAAAGATTAAATGGCTATTCTACGGTTTAACTAGTATCCGCGTAGGACCAAATGACTATATATAAAAGATAGCTGGTGTTGCCAGCTTTCAAAAAATATATAGCTTTAATGGCGCATATTATCCTTTAAGGACGAAAAGGACATTTAAAAGTATCCTTGTTATTTTAGTATATTTTACAAAAACCGTTATAACTAGCGATCTGTTCAATATATATATATTCATCAAAGATAATAATTAAGATGACGGTCTGGAAAATATTTTAACGTTTATTTGATGACGATAGGTGCTGCCGTTTTGGAGATATTGCAATTTCAAGTGGAAATTTAAAACAAAAAAAAAAAAAATTTTGAACTTTCAAAAAAACCACTATAACTATGAAATTTTCAAAAACACCCTGTATTTTTTATTATACTGTTAGAAAGGTCTTTTGACACTCTTTCCAACGGTATATAATAAGTATGGTGTATGTTGACAAATAGCCCCACCAGAGAACATGAATGAAAAACTGACACAACAATTTTTTTAAAAAATACATTTTCATACTTTATTTGTCATAAATTTATTTTGCCTTTTTGTTGGATGGTGTCATAATTCCAAAAAAAAAATTCCAAATTTACAAAATTCCAAAGAAAGAAACAAAATAATTCTAAGAAAAAAAATTCCAAAAAAAAAAATTCCAAAAAAAAATTCAAAAAATACTTCCATAGCTTTAGCGAGCAAGAATTTTAGAGTTTGTTACAAAATCAGGATTATACGCTTTTTCCAGAATATTTATATATGTATTTGTATACGTGAGATTCTGAATTAGTAGGGATTTTAGAGTTGGATTCAAAATCAGGGTTTCAATAATTTGTTTAGCGAGGATTTGGCGGCGGCAGCCCCCACTATTTTTATATTTTTATTTGTTGAAATATGCCTGTAAAAAATAATTAGGAGAGATTTTATAGTTGGCTACAATTACAGGATTATACGCTTTTTCCAGAATATTTATATATTTGTATAAGTGGGATTCTGAATTAGGAGGGACTTTAGAGTTGGATTCAAAATCAGGGTTTCAATAATTTGTTTAGCGGGGGTTTGGGGGCGGCAGCCCCCACTATTTATAAATTTTTATTTGTTAAAATATACATGTAAAAAATAATTAGGAGAGATTTTATAGTTGGCTACAATTACAGGATTATACGCTTTTTCCAGAATATTTATATATTTGTATAAGTGGGATTCTGAATTAGGAGGGACTTTAGAGTTGGATTCAAAATCAGGGTTTCAATAATTTGTTTAGCGGGGGTTTGGGGGCGGCAGCCCCCACTATTTATAAATTTTTATTTGTTAAAATATACATGTAAAAAATAATTAGGAGAGATTTTATAGTTGGCTACAATTACAGGATTATACGCTTTTTCCAGAATATTTATATATTTGTATAAGTGGGATTCTGAATTAGGAGGGACTTTAGAGTTGGATTCAAAATCAGGGTTTCAATAATTTGTTTAGCGGGGGTTTGGGGGCGGCAGCCCCCACTATTTATAAATTTTTATTTGTTAAAATATACATGTAAAAAATAATTAGGAGAGATTTTATAGTTGGCTACAATTACAGGATTATACGCTTTTTCCAGAATATTTATATATTTGTATAAGTGGGATTCTGAATTAGGAGGGACTTTAGAGTTGGATTAAAAATCAGGGTTTCAATAATTTGTTTAGCAGGGGTTTGGGGGCGGCAGCCCCCACTATTTATAAATTTTTTTTTGTTAAAATATGCATGTAAAAAAGAGTGAGATTCTGAATTAGGAGGGATTTTAGAGTTCGATTCAAAATCAGGGTTTCAATCATTTGTTTAGCGGGGGTTTGGAGGCGGCAGCCCCCACTATTTATAAATTTTTATTTGTTAAAATATACATGTAAAAAATAATTAGGAGAGATTTTATAGTTGGCTACAATTACAGTATTATACGCTTTTTCCAGAATATTTATATATGTATTTGTATACGTGAGATTCTGAATTAGTAGGGATTTTAGAGTTGGATTCAAAATCAGGGTTTCAATAATTTGTTTAGCGGGGGTTTGGCGGCGGCAGCCCCCACTATTTTTATATTTTTATTTGTTGAAATATGCCTGTAAAAAATAATTAGGAGAGATTTTATAGTTGGCTACAATTACAGGATTATACGCTTTTTCCAGAATATTTATATATATATTTGTATACGTGAGATTCTGAATTAGTAGGGATTTTAGAGTTGGATTCAAAATCAGGGTTTCAATAATTTGTTTAGCGGGGGTTTGGGGGCGGCAGCCCCCACTATTTAAAATTTTTATTTGTTAAAATATGCATGTAAAAAATTACTGTTTTTAAAAAATAGTTTGTCATTAAATTTTGATTTTTGGAATTATGAAAATGGAATTTCGGAAATGAAATTTTTTTTTTGGAATTTCGTACCCAACCCTTTGTATTTTTTTATTTATACCTGGAAACATATTTATAACATATTAAAAATTTTTTTTTCAATAATAAAATTATTAAATTCATTTAAAAAGTACGGCTGAAAAAATTGTAATACTTATCAACATTTTTTTTTATACAAAAAAAATTACAAAACAAAAAATTTTTTATATCATAAATGCTTATATCTTCTAAACGCTTTAATATAGACATACCTTATGTATGCCCAAATTATAGAAAAAACTAAGAGCTTTCCAACGATGTAAAAATATTTAGGGGGTTTCTTTGCAAAATTTTGAAAAATATGAGTTTTAGAGAAAGGATGTTAAAAATTTTTTTTTTTGCAAAAATTTTCAACTTTGAACTACAATATCTCAAAAACGGCAGCACCTATCGTCATCAAATAAACGGTAAAATATTCTCCAGACTAACGACTTAATTATTAGCTTGAACTGAATACATATATATTGAACAGATCGCTAATTATAACGGTTTTTGTAAAATAGACTAAAATAACAAGGATACTTTTAAATGTCCTTTTCGTCCTTAAAGGATAATATGCGCCATTAAAGCTGTATATTTTTTGAAAGCTGGCAACACCAGCTATCTTTTATATATAGTCATTTGGTCCTTCGCGGATACTAGTTAAACCTTAGAATCCCCCGAAAAACTATTATAAAATTTTTTAATTCCATTTTTTAATTTAATTATTAATTTTTAATTTGGTATTAAATTACTGATGAATGATGACTGTAAAATGAAATTCAATTATTTCAAATATATATATTTGACTTTTAATTCAATGGATAAATAAGTCAGTATTCTATCATATTAAATATTATTGTTACTGAATGCTTAGAATGAAAAAAAAAATGAAATCAAGTGAAATGAAAAAAAAAATTGACAATTATTCACATGACATGTACATTAATACTTGTCAAATCCCTTGTTGTTTTTCTCCTGTTGTTTTTTTTTCGTTGTTAATGTCATTGTTAACAAATTGTTATGTAAGTCCTTTTATTAATCCTTTAATTTTGTTCTATTTTATTTTTCTTATTATTTTTATTATTTTCTAAATAAAATCAATTCTATTTTAATAAATAAAATAAAAAAAAAAACCGAACGTAAATGTTAAAAAACATTGAAAGTCCTTAATCGATGCTTAATAATAAATCACAGTCAGAGATAGAAAATGATGATAATTAGTGAAACAATTTAGATATTAACCAATCTTTTATATATATATGTAAAAATTTTTCTAATTATAGAAGTTTTTTTTTAGAAAATTAATTATGATAATTTTTTATTTCCTTGTTTATTGTTTTTTATCATTTTTAGATCATTTAGGTTTTTTTCCATTGTCAGTATTTTATTTTCTTATTTCAATGTCAATGTTAATGACAGCATCATACTGATTAGTGATGGGGGAAAAAAAATAATAAAAAGGTGTCACTTAACAAGCACCATAGTGTACGTATAGTATGTATGAAAATCGTTTAAATAAAAACGTGTTGAATAATCAACAATTATTAGGTTTTAGAATAAATGATTTTCTTGTTTTTGTAATCAATGTCAAATAAATGTCAGTTATGAAATTTGAATTTTTTTTTAAAAAAAATTTAAAAGCGTTTATATTTAATTGAATTTAAGAAACTTCACTGTAATTTTAACGAGTTAAAAATTCAGAATTTTTGACATTCAAAAAAAACAAGTAAAGAAACAGTCAGTTGGTGCAACCGACTTAGAAATGCCATACACCTATTTGGTTCAAATTTAATGGGCATGATGACTTATATGTCTATAAGTCATAAAACAATAAAATTTTTTATTAGTTTGGTCGTAAGACATAGGTAACGAAATTAACTTTATAATACTAAAAACATTTTCTAATAAACAAATTTTACAAAATTATTCAATCACCGGATATCATAAAAAACGGAAAACTTATTCAAATTTAAGTTTTAAACGCATTTAAAAAATAATTTATCAATGCATTTTAAGTTACTCCTGTTGTTTTTCAATTTAAATTGTTTTTCAATAGTTTAAAACTATTTACATTTAATCAAATTCACAAAAACAGAATGGCTCTTCTACATCAATTTCAATTACCATTTGAATAAAAGGGACGTGTGGATAACAAAATTGTTAGAAAATGTAAATTTTATTTTAAAGTGAACACAGTATCAATTTAGATTTGTTAATTGGTGTTTCACTTTGTATACGATTCGATTGTTCAAAAGAATGTTAAATGCGATTTAATTCTATTTTGAAAATGTAGTTAAAGTATTTACTTACTTAAATGTGTGTTACTAGTAACATGTTGCTATAAAATAAAGTGTTTATTGATTGACGTTAATTCTTCTATTCAAGTAGACTGATTGTACAATATAATTGTATAATTTTCAATTAAAATTAAATTTTTAAAACTTTGAATTCTATTATAGGAAAAAAATAATCAGTAATTTAATTTAAAGAAATGTTTTATAAAGAATTTAATATTCTTTTTGAATTTTTTAAAGTTCTAAAGGGTGGAAAATTTTTTATATTATTAAAATGCCGGAACTCAGTAGATGATTTGAACTTAAAAAATTTCTTTTCTGCTGCAATCAACTACAAATTTTTAATATTTTAATTGAAGATTAAAAAAACGCCTCTGTGTAAAACCAGAATTTTAAATTAAAGAAGATATGGTTTGAATGTTTAATAACTTTTTAAATTTATTTATATTTTTTATTTTCATTTCAGAATTTTTGATATTTTTATATTTTTTATTACCAAATTGTAATAAAAAAAAATTTAAATTTTTTGATAAGTTAAATAATACTTCTAATATAATGAAATGCTTGACTTTTGTAATCAAAAAATAATTTAAATATTAACATTATTCATTAAATGGAAAATTTTAATTGAAACTAAAAAAGAAACAACTTTAATATTTCCAGAATAAAAAATGAAAAACTTTTGCAAATAAAACAATTACAATTGAAATTACTTTTACAAGATTGTTAACATTTATTCTTATTATCCATTGTCTTCTTGTAAAATTTGTAAAATAATTCATTAAAATTTAAATTGAAATTTTTTTTGTGAAAAATTGTAATGTAAAGTATTAGGTAAATTATTAATTGCAATTTTTAAAAGTTTTCTTTTAAAATTATTTTTAAAATCGTAAAAACGTGGTATCAAAGGGTGTACCAAGTTTGCAATACCATTTGTAATGCTGTGAAAGAAAGAAAGGCGGGTAGATATTAACTTAAAGTTACTTTTCAAAAATAAAGGAGCAAGGAATCTAATATTTTCACAAGTTGAATTATGTATGTATAAGAGTAGCCTTCGGCTCAAGTAGTTGTCATACAACTTCTGTTTTAATATGAGTGTAAGTTAATGTATGAGTGTAAGTTAATGAAAATAAGTATCTAAAAGTTTATCAAAAGTAGTTATCTTTGAAGGTACTTAATTTTAGAGTTGTATAACAATGAATAAAATGGTACTTAAGTGCAGTTATAAATACCGCTATCAGATACTCATTACTTTTGTCAAATAGCAGTATGACCAATATTTCAATACTTACAAAATTTAATTTGTAATTCCCAGAAAGTAACTAAATTTTGAGTTAGATTACTTTTTTAATTAATTTTTGATACTTAAGTACTTTCGAGCATAAAAGTATTTTGCAAATAGCTAATAGTCCTGTGTATTGGTACTTGAAAAATACAGATCTTGCCCTAATTTTAGCGTCTGCAAAAAATATAGTTGGTGTAATGTAAGAGGCATAAACCTTGGTCTAAAAATCATAATTAGATGTAAAACACCATATACCACAGCTACAGTTACAGTCGACCATCTTCCAATTGAACGTGTTTCTAGCTACAAGTATCTTGGTATCTTGGGTGTTGGCTTAATGAGTAGTGGACATGTGAACAAGAAATAAGATGTCGTATTGAAATAGCGAGAGGTGCATTTATTGAGTACAAAAAAGTTTTTTGCTGCAGGTATCTGAACTTAGATTTTCGTCTACGTTTTTTTAAATGGTATGTATGGTCGGTCCTATTATATAGAGTGGAGCCTTGGACATTGACAACCACTCATATGAATAAATTTGAAGCCTTTGAAATGTGGCTCTATACAAGAATACTAAATTATTTCATGTATAGATCGTGTTACAAATATTGAAGTTCTTCGAAGAATAAAGAAAAGCCGAGAACTTCTTACTGATATCAAAAGAAGAAAAATATCATATTTTGGAAATGTGATGCGAGGTCAAAAGAACGAGTTCCTACAGCTTGTCGTGCAAGGAAAAATTGAAGATAAAAAAGGTGTTGGTCGAAAACAAGTGTCGTCGTTACATAACATCAGGAACTGGACAGGTATATCAAATATTGGTGATTTGGTACACATAACGACGGATCGGAATGAATACAGAATCATTTTATCCAGATTTTAACTCAACTTTCAGGACATATGACCTCTAACATCAAGGGTGGACAGGCATCGAAGAGAGAGAGAGTGCGTAAGAGTTTCAAATAGGTGCCATGCTACTTTTATACACAATTCACAGTCGAACACAACAAACCGGATGATATAATGTTTATATTACGTGTATGGGGGTATCCTAGAGTAGTCACAGTCTTTTCTACACTCTCCATCGTTTTATTCTACAATTTGCCCAACATTAAATATAATGACCACATTAAAAGTTTTAGTGAAATTAATTTTTTAAAATAAAAATATTTTATAATTTTTTTATTAATATTAAATTCTTTAAAATTTCTTTTGAATTATTTTTATTATGGATTCTTTAGAAGATTTTAAATGGAAAATTTTTGAGTAGGTATTTACTTTAGTTTTTTTTTTTTGAAAATATTTGAATCAAAATTAAGATTTTCATAATTCTAAAGTAAATAAAGTTTTTTTTTTTAATTTGCTAATTAAATAATTTTATTACAATTTATAATTGCGATTTTAATTAATTTTGTGGATTTTTAATTTTTATTTAATAAAAAAGCCAGTTGATAATTCAATTTATTAAGTGATTTAAATTTAATTAACTTAAAATTTATTTAATTTGTTTAAGTTATTTAAAAAAAAGTTTTAACAATTAAATTTAAGTAATCAATTTAAATGATTTAAAAATGAACTCAAATTAAATTGAAATTTTTTTTATTAAGAAAATGATCAAATTAAATGGATAAAATAAATTTTATTTCAGTTAAATTTAATTTTCAAATAAATTGTTACAATTTATTTTTATTTATTATGAAAATAAATATAAAAATTTAAAAATTTATTTAAAAATATTATTGTAACTATGGTAAAGTAAATAATATTTAACTAAAATGAAGAATCTGAAAACTATTTAAATTTAATTCTTAAATAATAAAAATTTAGTAATTTTGTTAAAAAAGTTCAAGTACTAAAAATGTTTATTACGGATTTTGTTGAAATTATCCAAAAAAATACAAAGAAAAGATATAAAAAACTATTTAACTTTAATGTAATGTAAAAATGAACTTAAGAAAATTTGAATTTTAAACGGAATTTAAAAGAATAGTTGTTTACTGTTTAGTTATTTCCTAAAAGTATGCAATTTATTTAATTAAAGAATATTTAAATAAATTATTTTTTAAAAGACTTGCTTTTGTACTCCTGTGAGGGCCGAAAGGCACAAAACATATAAACGAAAAATAAACCTGTTTAATTTTATTAAAGGTATAAAATATTTTTAATTTATTTAAATATTGGTTTAGTATTACTTATTAAATGACTTAAGGAACTATAATTTTTTCTCGAATTCGATTTAAAATATAACTTCCCCTCTTAGAATACAATAAAAATTTATTAAAGGGTTTATTAACTCTAAAGGTTTTCCAAGCCCTCAATCTAGTTGTTTTTAATTTTTTGTAAAAACAGGTCGAGGAAGAAGAGAGTTTATATCTCGTTGGTCACACCAATTCTATTTAAAATAGGTATACTGTGCACTGAGTCTTCTGTCTGGACCTTTAAACCCTTTATGTTAAATTCGAACCTTTTGTTGCTGTATTGATTCCAATTTACAAGAATGTGTCGTATAGTGATAGATATACAAGGTAAGAACCACTTGGAAGATTGTCAAATAGACCTTCAAAAAGATATCTTCGGATAAGCCTGGAATGACAAATTCTGAAAACTATTTTGTACTTGTTGAGTGTAGTAATTTGCGGATTCTGATCGGTCTAGAGTGGCATGAGGTAACTGAGAACATTTTTTAAAGACTACAAAGGGAGTCAGAGGGTATAATGATCTTTCTGCCCTTGAAATTTTGAGCACTTTATTCAACTGCGAACAGTTTTGCCAAAAAAATACTGGTCTGATCCTTGAGTCGAAATTTATATTTCCTCTGCATACTCCCATAATCAGGACATTACACTGAAAACCGATTATGATAATTTAAAGCAGCAACAATACAATCAAAGCGCTTAAAGCCTCCTTGATTCCTTTTGATACAGTTCACCTTTATTATAAAACTAACACAGATTTGCAAGTTAATAACTTTCAATTCAATTGATGACCAATATTTTATATTTAGAAAAAAAATTTTAATTTGTTCATATTACAAATTACAATATCTCAAAATTTATTTAAGTATTAAATAATTTATTGATATGATAACCATTACATCATTTCTGATCCCTTTTTATTAATTATCATTTATAAGACCTCTAATCATTTAAAACCATCCAGCTGAGTTAAAAAAAAACTTTATATATACTTTGTACATAATAATATTAAATAAATAATAAATAAAATATATAAGAAAATCGAACAAAATTATCATGATTGGAATAAATAATAAATACATAATAATATTGTTGATCAGAGAAGTTGTAAACAATTATATCAACATGTTGTCTTTTTTTTCTTTTCTTTATTGAATTTTATAAAAAAAAATACATATTTCACATTCTTTTAGTTTTGTCCTTCCATTTTTAAATAATAAATAAAATATTTTATATTTATATGTATGTATTTGTTTCTAATGTTTGTATTTGTATTCATATATATATATATTAAAAAAATATAAAATAAAAAAATTTATTAGATTTTGTGTACTTAAATTTGTATCAATTTTGGTTCAGTAAATTTTAACACAAATATATATATATATACAATTTTATTATCCTTTAAAGTTTTCGTCCTGTTTGGTTTATTTTTCTTATGTTTTATTAAATCCTTTTTGTACTTTGGATATGTACTTGTACTAACACAGTTTTTTATTACTTGATGGAATCTGTTTATGTATTTATACTCTTTTCACATGAATTTGATCTTTTTTCACATGAAATTTGTCTATTTTTAAATTAATTTGAACTTTTTCCAAATTAAATTGATCCTTTTCTTAAAAATTGTATTTTTTGACACAGAAATCTTGCATGACACAATTTAAAAAATTTAGTCACCAATTCTATAGAAAAAACTGAAAAAGGAAATAAAATTAAGCTTAGTCCTAAAAATGGCACCAAAATTTGGGGCTATGTTTTGGGATACCTTGGGAGTCAAATTTTTATAATTTTTCTAACTGTATTTGGGTTCTTCTATGAGATCTGTGATCTCTTTTCCAATCCAAACCGAGTTGATCCGAGTATTGGATCCCAAGATACGGGTCTGACAAAGAAAGACCAATTTAATTTGAAAAAAGACCAATTTAATTTGGAAAAATATCAAATTCATTCATTCACAAATATTATATGAAAAAGAACCAAGTTCGCATGAAAAGAGTATATGTTTGTATATTTATGTATAACATAAAATAGAAATTTATTTTTCATTTTTAAGGTGGCATAAGTACTTGAATTAAAAAAAAATGTAATAGTTAACTGGAACCGAAGATAAGGAGTTAAGGGGTTGTTTAAGCTCATAAAATATTTATATGTGTGATTTGTGTATTTTACTTTAGAAGTTTATCTGAAGATGACCGGGTTTAAATTACAGTATAAAACTTTTCCCTTGAACTGGTATATAAGAATGTCTATTAAAAGTAATAAGCTTATTTTGGACTCCAGAGCCATTTAACCAAAACATATTTTTCAACTGAATATTCTTGTATACCATTTGTTATCCCAGTTTTTTTTCATTTTGGATTCTGTTGAGTTAAAAATCTTCTTTGTTATATACTTGTATATAATAGAATATATTAGTTTAAAATAAATTATTGATTTTTTGTATAACATATTCCATTGTGATTTGTGTATGTATTTATGTTGGATAAATTTTGTTGTAAAAAAATAAAAATGTTGAGAAAATATTAAATATACTTGTTCAATTGTGAGTATCTTTAAGCTTTAGGGATATTTTTTTTTCAACTTTCCTTTATTCAACATAAAGATATATTATAAAAACTTATATGACAAAAACATACATATATATATAATCATAATTCAAAAGCATAATATTATTGTATAAATAAACTTTAAACAATATATAACATTCAATTCACTTTTTATTATATGTATTTGTATTCAGGATGATTATCATAATCATAAATGATGACAATGATGATTTACAAACTTTATGGAAAAATGCATATTGAGTAGTTCTAATGGTTTACTAAATTAGAAGTTGCGTTGGTGATGCTGTAGTGGAGGTAAGATATCCATAACATCCAAACATCCATATTCTTAAAAACTTACCATAGGAAAAATATCACTGAGGCAATGCTTTGTTATTTTGAAAGATTTTACCTACTAAGCAATAGTCATTTTCTATAACCTGAACATTGTTCAGTGATGCGTATTGCCTTTAGTTTATAAAGTTAGTTTTAAGGGCTGTATCTCGAGAAACGGAGGTGAAATCGTCATTATTTAAAGAAGCCCAGCCTTTATGGTCCTAAACTATTTCATTCTATTTCAATAGGGACTAGGTTTTTAATTAGAAAGCCAAAACTAACAGAATAACGGGATTTGCTGAAGTCTTCCAAAAATACAAATTTATATAGAGGTGATGTGATAAATTTTTCATTGCGTCAGTGATAAGTTTTCAAAAATATGGATGAAAGACCGTTTTAGATTATATTTTAATATGAATGGTACTCTAGAGGTGGATCAAGCTCTACTTTCTTTGCATTTCTATTTTGGAATTTTTTTTACTATCGTATAAAACAACAAATAAAAATAAACATAAATTGAGAGGAAACCTTTATAAGAAAATATATGTTTTCCTTTATCTTTAAAACGAAGTATTATGAAGATTTTCAAAAGTTGAAGTAAGTACTATTCAAAATGTTTCCTTTTTTCCACAAAAACAACTTAAAAGAACTCACTAACTAAAAAAGTATATATTTCATATTTTTTGTGAATAAATTTTAATATTGTGTAAAAAGAGTTTTAACTTTATGCATAATATATTATACACTTATGTTCCTATTAGAAAAAAAAAAAAATTTCCTTAAGGAACCAATAAATGCAATGTAAACCACTTATAGAACCATTCAAACGTTAGTAATTGTTAATATAAAGTTATGAGTTTTTTTTTTAAAAAATTTTACTTAGAGTTTTTGTTCTTGATGTAAAGTTAAATTTTGAATTAAAATCTAGGGCACATACTTAACTATATATAAGGTAAATTTAGGGAATGTAGCTCGGAAAAAAGCTAAAAGCAAGCTAAGATTTTATATGTAGATACAATGTGTTTGATATCAAAACTGTTGATGTCAAATAGTTCGGAGCTACCATAAGTGATAATAAGAGTATAACGTAAAGGAGTGTTTAAAGAATCTTAATTCAAAGTTAAAAGAAAGTTATTTCAAAAATCAAAATATTGGAATATATGTGTAAATCAATACACATAAAAAACAATACCTACTTATTGTAAGCTTAGTTTGTAATTCAAATCCTGGAACTTTGGGTCGGGAACGAAATAATCTAATTTAAATCAAGAAACTCAAAAAAATTTCTTATAAACTCTTAATAAGTTTGTGAACAAGTTGTATAAAATACTATCTAATATTTGGTAAGCGTTGCTTCCCCTCTTAATGGAATTTTAATTGAAGTTGATGTTACTAGAAAAAATTAACAGAAATATTACACATGGTGTAAATGTTAATTTAAAATGTATTATTTAAGAGACAAATTTTCTATCGTCGTGTCGGTGTAGGTTAACAAAATCCAAATTTGTTAATAGAGCCAACTTCATTTTGAAGGAGCAACATATATGCTAAATTTAAAGGAAATCGATCAGACAGTTTCTAATTTAAAACAAAGTAACAAAAAAGTCTTTAAAAAATTGTTGTGCGACAATGGGTTAACGGAATTCAAGATAATTATTTCGAAAATGGTAAATAATATGTGAAAAAACTTGGGACTTACATTGAATCAAAGAAATATAGGGTTTTAAATATGAAATAAAATTGGTACATTAATACTGGTTTTAAATGTAAAAAGTATAGTTATTTAAAAAGTAGGAAGAGTGTAGTAGAATAGACTGTGTCAACTCTAGGATACCCGTATGAAATAGACATTTTATCATCCGCTTAATTACTTTTGGCAAAATTTTAAATATAAAAGTTATCAGACTTTCAGTTTTGAACAACTACACCGACTTTATTTTATTTAAAGTTAACTACCATTGACAAAATTTCGAACATCCAGCTTTATTAGGTGTATAGTAATGCTCATATAAAAGAAGGAGTTGTATAGCATTGTATAGCAAAAAGCAGTGTCAATGATCAATATTTTTCAGATTTAAATCTTTACTTTTCAATTATGAAAGATAATATTAAGTTTAAATATGATTATGAAAGTTTATAACCTCAATCAGCTGCCGACACTAAAAAAAAATCTTCTATATTGTGCAGGGGAGAAAATATTGTTATATCTTTAAAAAATTAATGAAATTTCTTTGAATGCCGCCGTTTTAAAAACTGTGAAAACTTCAATTAAAAGTTAAAATTTGATCATTACATAATCCAGACCAAAACTGATGGTTTTTTAAAATATTTCAAGATAAACACTTCAATTTATATCTATACATATAACTTGTATAGTCAGGTATATAATTTTGTATAATACACTATAACATCGATGCTATATCGCTATAGTATCGCACCTCCACTTTATAAACCTACTCAGACTATTAAAACTTATTAGATACCTTGAAATTCTGAAGAATTCTTAGAAATTGCTGTTTAACTAAAAACAAAATCAAATTAAATATTTAAAACAAAGCCATCAAACTCAAGGTTAAAAAACATTTATTCAAAAAAACAAAATAATAAAAAAAAAAAACAAACCACAAATAAAATTAATCAATTATTTTTTTTTGTGTAGATATTTTTAGATATTTTGTTTATCAATTTAATGAAATCTAAAGATACAAAATGTAGTGCTGGGCCTTTTAACAAAAACAACAACAACAACAACAATAAAAAAAACAAAAACAAAAATGTCCTATTTCAAATACAATTCTTTCATTTTTAATCTAAATTAAAAAAAAAAAGAGAAGATAAAAAAAATACATTTCTTTTATCCTTTTTCATCAAATCATTTAAGATGTGAAATTAACCTGAAAGGATTTTTGAAAATGTTTGATGTCCAAAGAGCAAAAGAAGAAATAAATCAATTAACGGACATTTCACAAAAAAAACTGAATTGTAAAATGAAATAAAATGAGAAATTGAGATCAGAATAGTTTTTTTTTTTTTGGGAAATAGTTCTAATATGGGGGGTGTGCAACATTACCATAATTAAAATTGTGGACTTAATTCCATTTGGATTACTTTATTGTATTTACATCTACCTAGTAATTATAATTTTATCAGGGTTTAACTATTTTAGAAAAGTGGAAAAACCTTATTTTGAATTCAACTCAAAAATCCCTCCTATTCTAGAAAAAGCAGATACCTCTGATTTTGAACATAACATATAATTTTATAATTTTATTCTAAACATTCGGAGATAGGGCGTTAAAGGAGGCGGGTATACGCACTACTCATACGATGGCTTAATTTGAAGTAGACTGGTCCTATCTTGTAGGAATCAGACTTCAACACCTTCTAAAAAATATGTAAGTATATATAAATATATGTTTATGGGATATTTTTTATTATTTGAGGGGTTTTATAATTGAATTCAAAAATTGGGTGTTACTTTTTCCCGAATATTTATGCATATGTAGAAATCTCCAGGATCTTCAATTCCTTGAACTTTAATTCAATCCACCTTAATTAGTAAACAAGGAATTGGATAATTAAATCTGGACCTAATATCAAATATGAAAGGGAAAGAACGCCTTAATTTTATTTAGGGTCTTATTTCGATTTCTAATTAAATTAACTCCATTATGGAATAATTCTCTATGGAGTTATTTCACCCCTCCCGTTATAACACCATAACAAACCATCATTAAAATATCATCAAAAAATGAGTGAAAAATAGAATTGATAGCAAAATATCCTTCAGGTTTTTACTTGAATCCTATTTTAGTTTTTATTTAAGAAAATTTTTTATACTTAAGATCTTCTAAAAAAAAAATTTTGGAAAAAGGGGTGAAAATGTGAAAATAGAAAAACAAAACCAATAAATGGTTTTTCTGTTCATTTAACAAAAAAATAAAATGCCAAAAAACTGAAAAACAATTTAATTTTTTTTTGTTTTACTTAAACATACATTAGAAATTGAAGAATATACAAAATATAGGTCCTGTTTATGTTCAACACACTAAAAAATAAACAAGGTTGAGTGCAAAAAACAAATAAACATTTAGGATGAAAATAAAATTAAAAATCTTCTAGGATTCAAAAGTTATATTACTTGTATTAAATCATTTTCTTATATTTAATATTCCCCCTTGTTAGATCTTTCCAAAAAATAGTTCTTCAGTTTTATTTCTTCTTTTTATTTTATTGTTATAACATTTGTACATTAACACACACACACATACATATTATGATCTAAGGTCCTGTAAAAAAAATTACACATAAAATACAATAATATTAAAAACTATCATATATTCAAACAATGAGATATATGTATGTTGAAAGGGACATTTAAGTTGTTTATTTCACTCTTGTAACAAATAAAAGATAACTCCATTTTAATGATTCCTTGACAAAAGGATATAAAACTTAACAGGATGTAACGTCAAGCCATCTTTTAACAGTAAAAGGTACAGGTAAATATTTTTACATCAAGCTTAGATAGTTTAATTCAATTTAAAATTTACTTAAAATTATTTTAAAAATTGTATTTTTAAAGAAGGTGGAATCCCTTCCAATGCGCGAGGAACCCTAAGCTCCTGGAAGTCTGAAGGTTGTTTTCGCAAAAATCACATTCTCTCAGATTCGGAATAGTGGAATGAACATCTTAAAGGTTTATGGAGTATACTTGCTGAAACAAATTATTGGAAAAGTGTTAAGAAGAGGTTTTACAGTTATATTGAGGATTTACAGTTATATTGAGTATATGAGAAATTTAAAAAGAGTGAGTTAAATTCTCTTTCGAATTTTTAGAAATTATAACAATTAGGAAAGCATAAGAGTTGAAATATATCATTAAAGTATTCCACAATTTAGAGATGTGATATATTAATAAGTTCCTTCAATTTTAAGTTTCAGTTTGATTTATTTCTATACTCTAAAAAAGTGGCTGAGTTGTTGATCGTGTATTGAAGCTTGAATGTTTCATATTTGGCATAATACTATCAATTTCTCTCTTAATATTGATTTTAATTAAATATAACATCTATTTACACTTCATATGCCCATTATTTTGGGATTAAATTAAATCAAAGCTTCAATTTGATAAAGCGCCAGTTAAATTAAATTTTTTGTTTTTTTAGAAAGAAATACCTTTAATTTACAATATCACAGCCTGTCGATTTCTCTGCTTCATTAGTCTTTAGTACCGATTTTCGACTTTTATTCCTTAGTACTGATTTCTAAAACTTCATGTTTCGAATATTAAGAAAATTAGTCAAATCTAGACTTAAATTTGGTGAAGCGCCAATTAAATTTAAAAAGCTTTTTACCTATGAATATAATTTATATAATTTCTTCTGAATCACAGTGTTTTGATCTTCCTAACAAATTTACCGCCTCATTAGTATTTAGTACCAAATTTTAGTACAAGTTAAAGTTGTATTCATTATTTCATTTAAACTAAGTTGTTTTGTTCAAAAAATTTTCTGGGGTTACCATTAAGAATAAACTTTTAAAACAATGAGGTGAAAGGAAAACAACCTTAAAAATAAATATTAAAATAAATATATATATTTTTTTTATGTATTACTCTTGTTCCTGTTGTTTTGTTTTATCTACACACATATCTTTAGATTACATCCAACATTATTTTTTAAGGGAAAATCTGAAACTAGAACAAATGGAAAACAATGAAAACTAATTTTTTGTATATTCCTTTTTTGTTTTTTTTTAAGAATATGTGAACCCGAAGGTTAAGAGGAAAACAAATTTACAAATATAATACAAAATAAAACTGAGAATAAGTGTTAGAAGTTCAAAACTTTGAAAAAAAAGGACACGAATGATTATGCGGTCAATTTCATTTTATTGTATATATATATTGTATATATATATATATATATATATATATATATATATAAAAATATTATGATATAATATGTTAAACAATTTTTTTTAGAAAAATTGCTATGTTCAATTCGTGGAATGTTTAATTTATGAATATTTAAATAGTTTTTTATGCTATTGAATAAATAATTTCGAAAAACAAAAATGGAATAATGACATTGAATGTTTATTTAATAGTTTGTTGTATTGCATGCAATTAAGTGTAAAAATTGCATATTAAATTGCATTTTTAATTTTTGTTATATAATTTTTAAAATTATAATAAATTGAAAATAACAAAATGAGCTTTAAATTATAATAAATTTACTTTAATAATTACTGATTACTTTTATAATAAGATTATTGTATGATAAAAGTAAACTTATATATTTCAAAAACAAGAACAATTACAGGTACTATTACTGGTAATCATTGCTTTATTTAGTACCAGTATTACTTACATTTCAATACTTCCAAAATTTAAGTATAAATAAAAGAATCAAGTAAAAATACTTGTGTAATTCCCAGAATGTGTGTTTGATTACTTTTGTAATTATTTTTGTGATACTTAAGTATATTCGAGGAATTAAGTACCATTAATGAATACTTAAGTATCCAGAATTCAATTATTTTCAAAGTAAGTAAGTATTTGCTAAATGTTTTCATTCCAGTACATTATAATAAGAATTTTTAATAGAGTTAATTAAAGATTTAATATATGGGTTTGTTTTAAAACTTGTCTAATACTACTACTTTATAAATGAAAATATTTTAAAAATTTTTGGAGAATAATTTAACTTTTGGTACTTGAGTAAGTTTTGATACTGAATTACTCGGAAATAAATTATTTAAAATCAAAAAATAATTAAAATAGTAATTAAAGTCAAAATTGAATTACTTTTTAGAACTACAAGTACTTTAACTTTTGTAAGTTTCGAAATTGACAACAATACAGTAGTTGGTTGCTTTTTGCGCGCCCAACTTAATGCTGTACTTCCGAAAGTGGATATGAGCCAGTATTCAATTTTCGATTCAAAGTACAGTTATCCTAATCAGCATCGGCATAAGCCCCTAAAACTTCTTTGTTATTTTTATCAAATACAAGTGTCCGCGGTTTAAAGTACCTTTTAAGTATCTTAATATTTTTTTCGCAGCTGACTATCTATCATTCCGTGACAGTCATTATAATGACGAAATATGGTAACGCTAAAAGGAATATCTAGATATTTATTACGTGTTAAGTACTTTAAAGAACCAAGTTATTCTCTGTACATATTTTAATCTGACAAACATTTTTCTAATTTTAAAGCCTGGAATCAATGGTGTAGTGCTAAACTAATGTTCTAACATATTCTATTCATTCAAGATGTCTTCAATTAGAAGCCTGGAATATATTGGTATAGTGCAAAAAATACATTCTAGCATATTATATTTTTTCAAGTTATGTCTTCAATATAGTTGCCCAAATTTTATAATTTTGTCAGTTAATCGTTTGTAGTATTGTAGTGAATTTAGTTTAAAACCATTCAAATTTTTAATCATAATTTTGCTCCACTTTCATTAAACTTTAAAAACTTTAATATTAAATACAAAACAATATTATTAAATTCAAAGTTATAATTATATTTTTAAAAAATTTTAAAGTACTTATAAGTAATAATTTTTAAATTAAATTTTTATTTGATATTAAATAATAAATTATATTTTAAAATTAATAATTGCATATTTAATACAATATTAATTTCTTAGAAGAAATAATATAATATTTATTTAAAAAAAAGTTTTAATTATTATTTTAATATGTAAAAAATATTTTCTTTAGTAAATTTATTTATTTTTTTTTAACAATATTAAATTTATAAGATACTTTTCTAAAAATTTCAATTACACTTATATGATTTGATGTCTTTAAAAGAATTTATGAGAAAAATATATATTTAAGTAGAAATGTACAATACAATTAAGTTTAAAAAAAGTTAAAATGTTATTTTAAAGACAATTTAAATATTAAATTTTAAAGAAATTAAAAAGAAATTTACTTCAATTAAATATTTTATGTTTTATTATTCTTTTGTCAGTTTTTAAAAATTTAAAATTAATTAAAAGTGTATTAAATATTAAAATGGAAAAATTTTATTTTTGATTGTTTGTTGCATGCAAGTGGCATGCAATTTGTTTTTAAAATACTTTTAAATTTGAAATATTTCATTTATTTATAATTCTTTTGTAAGCAAATGGTTGAAGAGAAACGCTTAGTATTATGTTGTTTTTGAAATTATTTTAAAGGAAGGGATTCCTCGGTCAATATTGAGTGTTGAAAAGGGTGAAGTCACTTGAAAATTGGAAAACACGTTTTCAAAGAGTTATAAATATTTTTATACCCGTGTGACTAGTCAAAAGGGTATACTAAATTTGCCATTACGTTTGTGACGCAGAGAAGGAGGAGGGATAGATATAGACTCAAGTGCATGGATCGGATCAGGATCGAAAAATAAATCAATTTAGCTATGTATGTCCGTCCCTCCGTCCGTCCGCACGATAACTCAGAATATAAAAGAGCAAGGATGTTGAAATTTTCACATTTGTTTTTATACAGTCATTGTTATTTAAATCCAGCCATTTTGGTCAACGGGTGCGAGTAGTTGTCATACAACTTATTTTTCTATATGAGCATTACTCTGTACTTATTTAAGCTGGGTGCCTAAAATTTTGCCAAAAGTATTTTAGTGTAATGGCCAAAGTTACTGTAGAATTTGGTTGGTCTATTGCCGAGGGTTCGAGTAGCTGCCATACAACTTTTTCTTTTTTATGCCAAAAGTAATTAACCGGATGATATAATGTTTATATTACGGTCATTGCCGGTCCCAAGCCCGGATGTGAAAGGAGGAGGGGGAGGAGTAACAACCTCGTTAAAATAACCTTGGTTCAGCTGGCCCGGCTGATAGTACCAAGTGAGGGCTCCTGACGAGGATACACGTGAAAATCCTTATGCAATGGACAAAACACAATGGTATAATACCCCAGGTGGTAATTCAAAAATTTTGGAAAATCCACCCTTTACGGAGGCTGATCCCACGGATTCTGGGGGGGATCAACTATTGCAAGATGAAGTCAACATAAAAGAAACAGGCGCAACAGAAACATACGCTTTCCTTATACGGAGTCAGAAAACGAAAAGAACTCCACCATCTGTAAACAAAGTTAATTACAGTGAGGATGTGTGTGCTCAACCAAAAGAGAATGTACTAAACCAAAAAAGCCAAACTTTACATCAAGAAGGCAGCCAACGAAGTCAAAATGAACAAACTTTATATAACAAGTGGCAATGCGCAGTGAAAAAAACAGAGCAATTAGAGGCTATGATTCTCGAACTACGAAAACAAAATGAAGAATTAAAGAGGAACTTTGCAACGACATCAATAAAGCCCACTCAAGTTGCAGTGAGATCAAACGATCACCACACCGAAACCACGCCGAAAATAACTAATCAATATAGTACCGACGAGGAACAACTAGCAAAAGACACAGAGTGGATAAGGAATAAAAGGAGTACTAAAAAGCGAAAAATGAAAGAAACACCCTCGCCTCCAACTCCAATTAAAATAAAGAATAAAAGTAATAATACTAATAGTGGTAATAATGATAATAATAATAAAGAAAACTTGTCACAACAGACAAAAAAAGAAAAAACACCTCCACCTATCATCCTAGATGAATTTGGGTCGTATGAGGTCCTTTATCACACATTAACAACAAAAGTTTCAGAAAAAAACTTTCAAATTAAGTTGATTAATAATACAACAGCTAAAATTAATACCACTGATTCAGACTGCTACAGAAAAATAATCGACATCTTAAGTCAAAATGAGTTTAAGTTCCACACGTATGAAAATAAACAAACTAGACCTATAAGAGTCATGGTAAAGAATCTGCATCATTCGTGTAATTCTGACAAAATAAAAGAGTATTTAATAGAGAAAAATTTCTTTATAATCTCAGTTAACAACAAACTATCATGGAAAGATAAAAGGCCATTGAATATGTTTACATTAACCTTCGACAATAAAGAGAACATTGAAAAAATCTATAAAATTACTACTATACTTGGAAGTAAAGTAGAGATTGTACCAATAAAGGGAATTAAATTAATTCCTCAATGTAAGAATTGTCAAGGATTTGGACACACTCAAAGATATTGTCGTAAAGAATCAAGATGTGTCAAATGCACCGGTAAACACTTAACGAAAGATTGCAATAAAGACAATAAACAAACTGCTAAATGTGTCAATTGTGGTGAAGGACATCCTGCCAACTATAGAGGTTGTCTTGTTGCTAAACAACTACAAAAAATTAAAAACAAAAAAACTGGACACCCTGTTCAAAATAAAAAATCTACAAGCAGCGTAGCTGTACAAAAAGAAAATAAAAATACAAAAGTAAAAATACAAAATAAACCTAGTTATTCTTCTGTTGCTGCATCAGGAGCTGAACTACAAAATACTAGTAATGATAAACAAAATAAAAAGGATGAAAACGATATAAACAAAAATCTTCAACTTCTTATTAAAGAAATAGCTAACTTATCCGAAAGAGTTAAAAAACTTGAAAGTAGAAATATAAAATCTGCTTCTAAATCTAAAAAAAATAAGTGAAATGGCTAACATATTAAAAATAATGACATGGAATGCAAACGGATTACTTAAACACAAAAATGAACTGGAAGCAGTCCTTGATATAAATAATATTGACGTGTGTTTAATATCAGAAACGCATTTTACAAAGCAATCCTTTATTAAACTTAAAGGATATAAAGTTTACCACACAATACATCCAGAAAATGCAGCAAAGGGTGGAAGTGCAGTAATAGTTAAAGAAAATATCTCCCACTACGAAGAAAACAAATTCTGTTCGGAAGATATACAGGCGACGGCAGTTAGTGTTAAAACCAAAAATTATAGTATCTTAGTAACTAGCTTATATAGTCCTCCAAAACATAATATCAAGTCAGAAAGGTATGAAGAATTCTTCAATAATATTGGAAAACGATTTATCATTGGTGGTGATTTCAATGCAAAGCACACCCACTGGGGATCGAGACTTGTTACAACGAAAGGTAGAGAGTTGTTAAAAGCTGTTCAGAAATATGGATGTGAGACTATCTCAACAGGCAAACCTACGTACTGTCCTACAGATCCAAATAAGATTCCTGACCTAATAGACTTTTTTGTCATTAAAAATATATCCAGTAATTATATACAGATTGAAGAAAACTTTGAGCTAAATTCAGATCACGTTCCGATTATATTGTTACTTAGCGAACACATTATCTCTAAACCAACTAATCCCAGCCTGGTTAATAAAAAAACTGATTGGGCATGCTTTAAAAAAACATTAGAAGACCGAATTGATTTAAATATACCACTGAGAAATGAGGAGCAACTGGACTTTGAGGTAGGAAAGCTAATCAATGATATCCAGTTATCAGCATGGAAAAGTACACCATTAATAACAAGAAAATTGAAAGGTAATAATTATCCCAAAGAAATATTAGAGCTAGTTTCTGAAAAAAGAAAAATGAGAAAGAAATGGCAACAGACCAGAGCACCACAATATAAAACCAAATTAAATAATCTTACAGCTCAGTTGAGACATGAAATTAAACAATTAAAGAACGACACAATGAGTGAATTTCTGCAGAACCTAAATAACGATTCTAGTACTGAATACTCTCTTTGGAAAGCTACCAAGAATTTTAAAAGACCAATCACACAAACGCCTCCAATAAAAAATGGTGATGGTAGTTGGTCCAAAAATAACAGACAAAAAGCATTTACTTTTGCTGATCACCTAGAAAACACTTTCCAACCTAATTCTACAGAAAACCTTGAATTACTTCCAGAGGTTTTATGGCAGGAAAACAATAATATTCCATCTGTTACATTGGCTGAAGTTAGAAATGAAATATTAACAAATATAAAACCAAAAAAAGCTCCTGGGTTCGATCTAATAACCGGTCAAATTTTGAAAGAACTTCCTGAAAAAGCACTAATAATATTAACTTACCTGATTAATGCATCGTTTCGAATGCACTATGTGCCACAGCTATGGAAAATAGCTGAAGTCATAATGATACCCAAACCTGGAAAACCGCCACATGAAGTTGCATCGTATCGACCGATTTCATTATTACCGGTAATGTCAAAATTATTCGAAAAACTTCTTCTAAAAAGGCTAAATCCAATCATTGAAGAAAAACAACTGATCCCGAATCACCAGTTCGGCTTCCGAAATCAACACTCAACTATTGACCAGGTACACCGCATTGTCAATGTCATTGAAAATACTTTAGAAGAAAAGAAAGTTTGTTCTGCATTATTTTTAGATGTTGCACAGGCTTTTGATAAAGTTTGGCAAGAAGGGCTAAAGCATAAGTTAAATTTATTTCTTCCGAGCCAATATGCAAAAATATTACAGTCATATTTAACAGAACGATATTTCAGAGTCAAACAGGAAGATACTTACTCTGAATTGAAGGAAATCCGGGCAGGTGTACCACAAGGTAGTGTATTGGGATCAATCCTTTACCTCCTATACACAAGTGATCTGCCGATATTTGAGGAAAACATTATTGCAACATTTGCTGATGACACTGCAATATTGGCTATTGGAAATAATAGTACTGAAGCAACAACCAAACTACAGGCAGCTATCACCGAGGTGCAAAGCTGGACTGATAAATGGCGCATTAAACTAAATGAAACAAAATCTGTACATGTTGATTTTACAAATAAACGCACAATTCATAAACCAGTGTATATCAATGAAAAGATAGTTCGGTTCGAAAATACAGCTAAATATCTTGGTATGACCTTAGACGCAAAGCTGAAGTGGAAACCTCATGTGAAAAAAAAGCAAGAAGAACTAAACTTAAAGTACCGAAAAATGTACTGGCTTTTAGGCCGAAATTCTACCCTGTCAACATACAACAAGCTTCTGTTGTATCAACAAGTCCTGAAACCAATATGGACGTATGGTATACAACTTTGGGGTTGTACCAGTCAAAATAACAGAAAAATTATACAAAGATTCCAAAATAAAGTACTTCGAGGCATAGTCGACGCACCATGGTATATACGAAATATCAATCTACACAAGGACTTAGAAGTAGAAATGATAGATAACGTCATCAAAAAGTATGCACAAAGTCACCAAAAACGACTAGAACAACACATCAATGTCGAGGCTCTTCAACTCCTAGATAATGATGGTATAACTAGAAGGTTAAAACGAATAAAACCGTTTGAACTTTTGTAAAAATTGATATTTCATAATTATAAACGAAAAGCAATTATCATAGGATAAATACTTTGTAAACTTTTAAACGTAGCAAATTAGTATGATAAAATCAAATAACTTATTAGTGTTAATTTACTAGATTGTTATATAATAAATACACCAATTGGTGCTTTTATAAAAAAAAAAAAAAAAAAAAAAATATTACGGTCATACGGGTAATCCAGAGTTGACACAGTCTACTCAACTAAACTCTTCCTCGTTTTTTTTAGTTTCTTTTAAGTGATATTTTATCAAGTGTTGGGTTACAAGCAGGTCTATGCCATAGGTACATGGAGTCATATTATATTCATGTTATTAGAATTGATCTTAATGAATTCCACATACAATTTTAACTTGTACGTGGGAACGAAATCTTGATTTGGTAAAGAAGATTACCTACTAATAAAAGTGTTATTATTTTTTTATTTTTTATTCATATGCGAATTCAAGTCTTAGATTCGAATAATTTTCAATACAATTACTAAACATTTGAGTTATTAAATATTTCTTTTTATATCTGAGAGTTATATTATTCAATTAAATTATTTGTTTGAATTCTTTATTTATTATTATGTTAATGTGCCATTTTTAATTGACAAACAATGGTAAATAGTAAATGAACCAAGTTGAAAAACAAATTAAAAGTTGTTCTTGGTATATTAAATTTTACTGAGACTGGAACTGGGATTTTGGAAAGAAAAATCATCACTCAAATCTAATTTCGAAAGAAAAGTCATCACTCAAACCTTTGCCATCCATACCATCGATTTAATGTAATTTAAAAAATTGCATTATTTTTAATTTTATAATTATTAAAATTAATTGTTTTTCGAATCTATTGGTGAATATTTCAACTTTCAACCTTATTATCCTATTGATCATAGTTTGAATATTTCAATTTCCATTCTACATTTCACTTATTACACATTTCACTTATTCATTATCAATTTTCTTAAATAATTTTATTGAACCAAAATTATTTTGAATGTAAACCTCACCATATTCTTGTATATAATAATGTTAAAAGCAGAAAAATGCCTTAAGTAACATTCAAAATTAGAGAAAATTCGAACAAGATTGGTTTATAACGTATATAGAACATAATAAATTTAAATCAATGCTATGTGAGGTGAAATGATATGTGAAATTTTTGAATATTATATTACCTTTATAATAAAAAAAAAAACAAAAACAAAATTCCAATAAAAATTTATTTTGTTACAAAAATTCTATTTTCGAAAAATTTAAAAACTTCTTGTTTTGTAATTTATTGTTTAAGAAATCTGTCATTTAAAACAACACACACACATAAAATGATTTAGAGAAATTACCATTTATATAAAATTGATGAAATAAATGTCAGCATATTTTCAAATCTAATTTTATTGTTTTTTCCCCCCCTCCAACCTCTAATTCTTCTTTTATTTTAAAAAATATATATATTTTGTAATAAAGTTGTTGCTTAGCATTTCTTCTAAAGTATAATTTGAAACTGTGAAAAAAGTTCTTGAGAAATAAAGCCCCAGGGGTGTTATTTATATTTTAGTTTTTCTTTTGACTTCGAAAATTAAAGATCCGGGGATAAAAATTTCGACTTTCTTTCTTCGAAAACTAAAGATCCGTGGTGTTATTTATGAAGCAGTGATGGATTGAATTGAAAGGGAAATAACACACCAAGGGGGGCGTTATTTTTTAAGAAGTACAGTAATTTAAAATTTAATGAGAAATAACACCTCGTAGTCTTATTTTCTATTTCTCTGTATATACAGGGTGATCCAGGTCATGCGTATCAGTTTTTTTATTTATATATATATTTATTTATGTATAAAAACATGTTTTTTATTTATGTTTATGCGTATCAGCGAGGAACAAGTATTAGAAAAATTTTTTAGAATTGAATTCGAAATCAGTCATTTCCCCCTTTTCAGCATTTATTGATATATGTGTGAAATTCTGAATTAGGGGTTTTTTTAATTTAGATAAAACATTTTAAACTGGGGAATGTACTTTGGTTAGAATTTAACTCTTTGATTCTTCCAGAATATCGTTTATATATGAGAATTAACATCACTGGGCTTTATTTCACAAAGTTAAAAGTTAAATTAATTGAGTAATAACACCTTTGGACTTTACTTCACACTTTATTGTAGTTAAAACATCCCGGATTTTAAATACTCATATACTGCGGTTTTATTTCTTAATTACACTCCGGGTTTTATTTCGTAGGTCTTTTTTCCATGGCTCCGTATAATTCTATTGAATTTTAAAATATCTTTAAGTGTGTATATCTTAACATAAGAGGCAGGTAGCAAATCCAATGGAAAAGATATTTCAAATTAAGTACTAAATTTATATATTTGATTCAAAGATGTTTTTGGTTTTGGTTTTTATTTTCATTTTTTATTTTAAATTATATGTAAATTATTTAGGAAATAAATAAATAAATAAATTTGGAAAATAATGTATGTATAAAAACATGTTTTTTTAATAATTTAAAGGGAAATGTTATCTCACATCAGATATTTGAACACAAAAGTAATATGAAAGAGATATAACCATGAAATATATAGAAGTTTGATAAATAAAATACAAAAATTATTATATTACCACCCATTCTTAAGAATGTGATTTACTTTTGATTTATGTAATAATAATATTTAAAATATATTTGTTAAATGTTTTCTATACCATGATAAAAGATACACAATTTTATAACAAACATGTGAAATCAATCTATAGATTCAAGGTTAAATAATTTAAATAACAAAAAAATATAAAATGATATAATTTTAAAATGTCAACATATACATACATACAAATACACACGCATTCAAAAAAAAAAAAAAAATGACAAGTAAAATGATTATTATTTATTGGAAATAAGGGAAGTTTTTTTTAAATATATGATGATGTTAGCACAAATGAAATTACGAATTCATCAAAGTGAATCTGCACATTTAAAACCAAATTTTCATATTTATTCGTATAAAAATAATTCAAAATTCGGAAATATGAAATTATAATATTTATTGAATAATACAAAATTTAAATTATAATATTTAAATTTATTCATATTTCATAAATAAAGAATGATATATAATATTAATGCCTTATAATATGTTGATTTTAATTGAATATTTCAAATTGATTGTATTTGTTATT
The DNA here is from genome assembly GCA_963082915.1 of Dolichopus griseipennis. NCBI lineage: Eukaryota > Metazoa > Arthropoda > Insecta > Diptera > Dolichopodidae > Dolichopus > Dolichopus griseipennis. The sequence continues at coordinate 140,841,448 of OY720442.1, read as the reverse complement.
AATTTTAATTGATTTTACAAATTGCATATTTTGAAGAATCAATGTATAATTGTTAGAAAAAACATAGAAATAAATCATAGATGAATTGTATAAACTTTTGTTCTTGTATGATGTGATTTGTATTGTAAAGTGTCATTACTTTATATGGAACCTTCCCCTGGTCTAATTTGGCCCATCTGCGAGCAGCTGTTTATTTTGGAAAAAATAGCCAAGTCACACCAAATTTCATTAAAATCGGTTTAGATTTTGATGAATTATTAGAACATGGCATTCCCATATTTATTTTTCAAATAAGCCTTTTTTTCCAAATTTTCCGAAATTATTAAATTTTTTTTTTTTTAATAAGCCTTCATTTCTTCGGATCTAGTCCTCGGATGAACGTGATTGAAAAAAGATGCTCATCGATTTTATAGTAGAACTTAAAATATTGCAAGAAAAACTAAAAATGATTAAAAAATATTTTTAATTCGACTTCTGAATCTCAAGATGCGGAGACTTATAAACAAATAATAAAGGAATCGTATATTATAATATGAAAAGGTGAGAGTACTTGTGCTAAATTCTGGATTTTGATATGAAAATGAATAAAATTAAAGATAACTCAAGGGGCAAAAATTTCTAGTTAATTAGTATTTTCAAAAGCAGTTATTTTAAATAAGTTTCATTTAAAAAAAAAATACATAATAAAATTCGTAATAAAATTACTGCGAATAGAAAATGTCAAAATTTCCATACAGAGTAAACTTTACGTTTAAATACGTTTTCAATGATACTATTAAAAATTTACCAGTTCACATTTATCCGAATTGTCTCTAATAATATTAAATGTTAAAATATTAGAATAGAATCTCGTTTGAAAGACCTTGTTATGTGATCAGATGTAAAGTATTGGTGCTAGATAAACTGTTTTGTTGAGGAACCGTTTGGTTTGGTACAGTCAAGACCATCGAGATTGCATTTTTTTTCTGATTCCGCTTGTCATAGAATGAATAACGGTAAAAATTCACTAATTTCAAGATGTCTACTGAAGATCAGATAGGAAGAATTTTTTGCGGTGTATATTAATTTTGCAATGGGCAGTTTCAGTTTCCAAGCATTTGTAAAGACATTTTTAATTATTTTATCAAAAAGTTTTGGTTTTTTTTACATTAAACTCAAAATAATTTTTTTCTATAGTAGTTATTAACAAGTGGTAAAGACGCCTTTCATGTGGAAAGTTTCGGGTTCAATCTCCGGTCAGAGTATATTTAATAAAAAAATATAGTAAAATTGTATAATTCTATTGTAATGGTTAATAACATAATATAAGATAAGATTTATTAAAAATAACTCTTGTGTATGATAATAGATAGCGCACAAGATTAACATTCATGTATTCATAATCTTATACAATAGCCACATCCTAGTAATCAACGACTTAGTGAATATAACGATTAAAGAAACTTAAGCCAAGTCTAAATGGACATGGTGATTGCCCTATACTTCTTAAAGGAGTGGAAAAGGAACACAAAAAAAAAACAATAAGTCATTCAGTAAAGGATATTGAAAATTATAACCTTACAATTAGTATTGATTTATTAGAAAAGAGAGTTTGCTGCTATTTTAATACTGGACAGGAGAAGATACATTGAACCCAAACAAATGAAAAAATATTACTACTTACGTAATATATCTATCTATATCTATCTATTAACTATATTCTATTTATTTTAGGGATAATAATGGCTAATATTTTGTTTTTTTAGTGAAAAATTAGTATTTAAAAAGAATTAATGTACTTAAATTAGTAAAATTACAAGAATTAATGTACTATAGATACAAATTATTGTTAAATCGTATTTCATCTTATTTATTTAATTTTAAAAGCTTTTAATAATTTATAAATTGCATTTTAAATTTATATACCAAATACATTAAAACCATTAATAAATATCATTAAAACTAAATGAAAAATTTAAATTTTTTTTTAAATTTTCATATTTTGAAAATCTTTAATTGTAAGTGTAAAATTTTATAAAAATTTTATAAATAAAAATTTAAAATAAAAAATTCCAGTAAAAAGAAACCAAAACTTTAAGGTAAAGAAAACGTTTTTAACATTTTTAAATCTTTTAAAAAATAAAACAGATTCTCAAAGAAATAAAGTAAATATTGAAGAAGAATAGAATAGAACAAAGACTTTACAATATCTTTATACTGAAGAGAGAAATAGAGTAGAGTAGATTATGTCAACTCTGTGATATCCGCATGAAGATAATGTAAGCATAATATTACCCAAATCTATTCACTATAGTTGTGTTGGAATTGGCAACTGCTTGAATCTGCTTAAGATCAACCAAATTTTACAGAAGTCTTTGCTATCAAATGAAATCAACTTTAACAATATTTAATAAGTCAAAGTTGACTGTGAGAAGGGCAATTCCACGGTGTAATAACACTTGCATGAACCTGTCAGGGGAGGAAAACCAAATTTCCAAGAACCTGTTAACATCAAACTTCACGAATTTGAATTAAGCTTCAGTTACCTAATTTCCTTAAATCAAAAGTTAGGTAAATTAAAATAAAGAGTTGTATGATAGGTATTCGAACCAGATTCGATCCAAGCTTGGACTTCATATTTTCTTTACAGCGTTACGAACGTACTATTAAAATCAGTTAACTCTTAGAACTACATTTGTACGAGTAACAAAATAATAAACGATCAAGTACAAATATATATATATATATATATATATATGCATAAAATAGAATATAACAATAATAATAATTGTAATATAGATAAAAATAATAGAATAAATAACCAATATAACATTATATACCATAGGTAAGGTATGTACTATGTTACTATATAAATATTTGACTACTTTGCCTTATTTGTACTATATATATATATATATATATATATATATATATATACATATGTAAAATTAAAAGAGAAAAACGAAATGCCGAAGAAAAAAATCTGTACCTTATTAGAAGGGGATTTTATTTTATACAAAAAATATCTTTAGGGACTGAATAAATTTTTTTCAGACAATGTTCAACACACATTGAAAAAAAAACCAAAAACATATTTTTATTACTCTATTTGTATATAGCATATATATTGTATATAGCGTTTTCTCTTTTTTACAGGAACGGAGCAAGACCCCCAAAAACCAAAATCCCCAAAGACAAAATCTCCATTAAGACAAAGACCCCAAAATTGAAAACTCCCATAGTCAATATTTACAAAAACCAAAGCCTTCCAAAGATTTTTACAAAATATTTATACATTTCAGTACATATACGATAGAGATCTTATGATTCGTTACAAAATCGGGATATTGCTCTCATGAGGGTTTAATAGTTAGTACCCAAATCAAGGTTTGGTTTTAAGAGATTTTGACTTTGGAAATTTTGATTTTGAGGACTTGTACTTTTGAGATTTTGGTTTTGGTGATTTTGCCTTTAGGTATTTGGTCTTGAGAATTTTCTCCTGAACCCATTTTTCTGTATAAAGTCTAACCTAATCATTCATAATAATTTATATTCTACTTTAAAACGGAAGTATAGAGTATTGAATTTAGATACTTCAGGTACTTTGATCGATTACTTTTCTTTTCGAAAAAACTTTTTCTCCCAAAATAGAACGTGTAGGAATTAAAGTAGATAATATATTCTAGATCTATATTATAGACTTAAAAATGTATAACTAAGTGTATAATGGTGTAAGTACATATTGAATAATTTCGAATTTTATTAACCATTGCCAAAAAAAAACAATAAAATAAATAATACGCATATTCAAGTAATCTTTATTCAGAAATAATGCTTTGGAAAAATTGTTCGCATCTTCCCCCTTATATTCCCTCAAATATTTCATTGAATTTCAGGTATCAGATAACATTTTCGATATTATATTTGTTACCTTGAAAATCAGAATAAGAAAATATTTATTTTGGAACACTGATACAACACAAAATATAGCACAAGCATCTTAAAATTATAACTTATAAAGGGATTAGGAAGAACTTATCAAACGTTGAAGTAGTTATGCATGTAATAGTATCCCTTTTTTTTGAAAGGGCTCAAGTTTTTCCATTTTTAAAACTTATCAAATTGAAAAATTATTATTTTATAAATAGAATAATAAATTATAAATAAAAAAAAAATAGAATTTATACATAATTACTTTGAAATTCTGTTTTTAAAGTACAACGAGTACTTATCAATTTCTATTTATATTGAAAAGCTCCATGTATCTTAGCACATAAGTTTTTCTTTATAATAAATACCCATTATTATATAACTACACATTGATTTAATTTAAATTGTCAAGGAAGTCTTATATGACATGGGCCATATTTTGACTAATAAAAGCCCTGTTACTCGGTTACTAAGAACCTTTATTTTTTTTTTTAATAATTGTTTATTATGTGATTCCTCAAAAAATATGTCCCTTATTATTATTATATGAATAGTATTTTTGGGTATTCATTGAACTCATAAACACAATAATAAAAACAAAATTTGGGTCTCGGTTTCTAATATATATGTACGTACGTATCTATGTTATAAATGAAACTGAAAATTTTAAATTCAAATTATTATGTATGATAAAGGAAACTTAAAAATTTCTAAAAGATTCTTATGTATAATTATGTAAATTTAAAAAAAAAAAAATTCATTGTTATTGATTTTATGAAAATTTTTTGAGGAAAAACAATTTTAATGATAATGTGACTCATATGGTTAGTTCCTAAAAAAATTGTATTATTAGGACTATTTTGATTGTCATTTTAGGGATTGAAAATTGAAAGACATGGGTAATTTAAATTATTGTATATGTGCTTATTATGTCATGGAATTTAAAGTTATATACCTATTTCATTTTTAAATACTCGTATGTAAACATTTTTAAAGGTAAAATTTTTTCAGGAGAAAACTTTTATTTAGTAAAAAAATTTTAAATTATTACTTTTTAAGTTTTTGTATAGAGTATTTTTGTACAAGTGTATTCTTTGTATTGTAGTTATGTGTTATTTCAATTAAATGAATCACCATGGTATATTCTTGATAATAATGATTTCTTGTGACATTTAAAAAAAATAAGTTTGACATAAAATTGTTTCAGAGATTAAAAAATTTTTACTTAAATTTCGATCAATTCTTAAAAATAATTTGTACCTATGATTTATTTATTTACCTTCATATTGAATTGTTTGATTATTTAAAAATACTTGTAATTCTTGTACTTGAAATATGATATGGTATGTTTTTTTTTGCATTCAAGGAATTAATTATCAAAAATAATTACAAAAGTAATTGAATAATTTAATTTCAAAAATTATTACAAAAGTAACTGAAATACCAAATTTAATTACTTTCTAGGTATTATAAACTAAGTACTTAATTCTTTTAATTGGTATTTAAACTAGTAATCAAAGTATCTTTACAAAAAATTTATAATGGTAACTAACAAATAATGATTATCAAGTAATGGTACTGATAATTTTACTGCTACTTGAATTATACAGGTAGTATAAAATTCAAGTACCAGTACAATTATATTATTTGTATAATTCAAGTACCAGGACAAGTATCAGTATCTTTACTTGATACATTACAATTGACACAAAATCAATATAAAGTTATGCCAGGTGCTACGAACTAACACCCAAGTCACTAACCCCCAAGTCAAAAATGAACTAGTCCCCAATTATTTTTGGGTCTTAGTTTATTATGAACTAACCCATAAGTACTAACATGAACTAATCCCCCAAAAGAAATGAACTAATCCCCAAAAATATTTTTGGAATTTTTGGGTTTTAGTTCATATGAAATAATCCCCAAATTGCTAAAATCAACTAATCCCTAAATAAAATCAACTAAATCCCAAAAATAATGAACTAACCCCTAAGTGACATTCAAAATCAGGGTATTCCCTTTTTCCAGAGTATTTATATATATGTAATAAATGCATATTCTGGAAAAAGTGGCAATTTTGATCTTAAATCTAACTCTATAAGCCCTCCTAATTCAGAATCCAACGTTTACACATTTATATAAATATTCTAAAAAAAGCAGCAATCCTGATTTTGAATCCAATTCTAAAATCCCTCCTAATATGGCATTTCTTATAGACATATATATAAATATTTTGAAAAAAGAGAATACCCTGATTTTTGATGCAACTTTTAAATGCTTCCTCTTTATTCTTTTACATGCATTTTACTTTTTATGCACGTGAAATTAGGAGAGACTTTAGAATTGGTTACAATAATTTACAATCAGTGCTGCCATGGAGCGTCCGGTTACAGCCATCGAGCGCTCGAGTTTGCGGTTGTGTTGCGCTGTCGTGCTGCAATGAAGTGCCAGATTAAAGTGTATGTACCAATTAGCAAGATCTTGCATTTATATTAAAATGCTTAATGTCAAAGTATATTATCTTTCAATTAGTTGTCAGCTTTATAACTTATGCTTGCTTCAAAAATTGCTGAATTACAAATTTTTAAAATTCAAATACCAAAATTACCTACTAGATTTTTATATAAATATTCTTTTAAATACAAGTTCACGTATGAATATTTTTGGCATAGTACACAAATTTTTTAAAAATTAAAAATCACGCAATTTTTAGAATTTATCTGCTCGAAAAATCACTGAAAGTGTGAAAATAAAGCAATACATCCACTTCAACTTTAATCTTGTATTATCTTTCAACGAAATCCAACAACTTTTATTTTTCTGTTGAAAAACGGAAACTTTTTTTTAAAATTTTTTTTTCTATCATTTATGCAGAAATATTTTGTGGTGCGTTCATATTCATACCATATAATGCTTACGTTAAAAGAAGTTTCTAAAATTTATTTTTATTCTCTCTAGATATTTACATAAGAATTGACGTAGGTTTTATTTACATACATCGACTTATTTATACGTATACAATATCTGTATACATGCAGACTTCCTTTAATACATTCAGTGGGATACCACTCACAACAGGTATTTTTAATTTTGGAAAACATAAAATTCATGTAAAATACATCATATATGAAATATGCAAATGTTTAAATTTTATGTACAAATATGGAACAGAGTACCAAAAGATTGTACTTTTTAAAAATAACATATACATTTAACATCCAGTTGATTTCCTGTTTTGTTTTTATTACGTTTTGCATTCTTCTTAACATTTACTGACAGGATTCTGAACTGTTGTTGTTTTTTTTAACATTAAAGTTAATTTTGGCAGTGATAAATACCAACTTAAAATTTCTTAACCAGTATAAATGTTGGTTGTAAGTTTTGCGCCACTTAAAATTTGAATTGAAAAATAAGATAAATTATGTTGTATGTGTGGTCACTTTCAGTTAATATATGTTTCATAGGTAGGTGAAATAATCAAAATGATATAATAGAGAAGATTATGCCAATTACATTTTTTTAAGGTGGTACTTGTACAACTAACTTCAAGCCTGACTGTGGTTTAGGTAGACGATGCAGCAAAAGGAAAGGATATTTATACAATTGATTGACTAATTGATTGATAATACAATTGATCGAAGTGTGACTGTCCTATATGGCTTATGACATGTATACAATACCTTAGGTTCCAATTGGTACACTTGTAATTTTTATATATTTCGTAAATACCTGATATCTTAATGATGCTATTGATTTATTGTACTTAATGTACTTTATTTGTGGTTTTTTTTACAAGTGTTATTTAAATTCACAGACCATTTCTGTAATTTACTTTTTATTAAGGTTTTTGTAAGTTGAAAGAATTTTTAGAATTTGTCTGGGGCTAAATTTCAGTCAGATCACTCTGACGAATCCTACAGATTGAGCAAAGAACGAAACAACTGCTACTTTGATTTAATTATATATTGTAATAATTTTGTATTTGCGTAATAAGTCAGCCATCAATTGTCAATTTTGAAGTTAGAACTTGTAAGACTGGCAGCAGTGAGGAATGATCTTATTTCATGGATCTCACAAGTTTAAAAAAATTAAACAAGATGTAAAATTCGGTTATTACAACAATTGTAAAAATATTTTTTTTCATGATAAATAAATGAAAGCAATCTATGTTCAATTATTGTAAACTTGTTGGAAATTTTACAAATTTACTCACTTTACTGAATTTAATTCAAAAACAAGTAAAGAAACAGTCAGTCGGTGCAACCGACTTAGAAATACCCTACACCTATTTGGTTCAAATTTAAGGACATATCCATAAGTCATTTTAACACCATAGAGCTGTTATTAATTTGATCGTAAGACATGGCAAACCAAATTTTTTTTATAATACTAAAAACATTTTCTAATTACCCTATCTATTAAAAAATACTACAAATTCTTACTAATTTATCTATTTAAAAATATTAAAAAACAAAAAAACTTGAAATAAATGAAAATATATTTATTCCAATTCAATTACAAAATGAAAAAATTCTAATTATTAAATTTTGTGATAAAAAGATAATCAAAGCATAATATATTTAATAATCCAAATTTTTAAAAATTGCAATTATTTTAAATGGTTAGTTTATATACCTAATAGAAAAGCTTATAAACGCAAAATATGCAATAAATGTATTTCTAAAATACAATTAAAAATTTACACCTTTTCATATAATTCATTTAAATATAAAAATAAATTTTACATAAATGCAGCAAGTACCTTTGAACATAGCTGAACCACTACAATTAAGTCTAGATTTCGGAGACACATAGGACATAGGAAATATATTCTTTGGCTTCGAAATTAAACTCGACCACAACCAATTCCCATGGTACTTTCATTACTAGTAACCTACTGTTAAATTTCATCAAAATACCGGCATTATTTTTTGAGTTATGGTGTTTGTAAGATATATGTTTGTTAGTCCTTGAACTTTTCAAGGGTTCCAGGACCCGAAATTATGGTACGATTTCGCCCATATGCCCTTATCACATACCCTTGTACACAATTGGAACGCTCTATCTTAATTTTAAGTTACTAGTTTTATTAATTTCGATGATAAGCTTTTACACATTGGGGGGTCTAAGAGAGGTTCTGAACCACCACTCCAATTGATCCCAAATTAGGGGGGCACGCAAGAAATAGTAAAGAACACCCTTGTGGCAAATTACAAGCTTCTACATTTGTTTCAAGTTACTATCTTTATTAATTTCGAAAATATGCTTTAAGGGCCTAAGAACTGAGTGGCTGGTCCCCGATCCACTACTCCAATGGGGCCCAAATTTCAAAGACACTTACGAAATAGGAAGGGACACCCTGATACCAAATTTGGAGGTTCTATCTTCATTGGTTTCGGAATTATGCTCGTTTGGCCTAAATTCGATCAAAAAGTTCTAAGTTCCGAACCCATTGTCCAATCCTCACCGTACGTAATCACCACCGTAGTTTCGCTGCCAATAACCTACAGCACAAATTTCATGAAGATAGCCTCATTAGTTGTTGAGTTATCGTGATTTTTTATATATGTTCGTTAGCCCTGACACCGATTAAAAGGTCCAGAATCCGAACCCTTGATCTGATTTCGCCCTTATACAGTCCGCGCTGTACTTATAGTACTAGTTAACCCTTGTACACAATTTGAACGGTCTATCCTAATTTTAAGTAACTATTTTTAGTAATTTCGATTATAAGCCTTTAAAACTTGGGAGGTCTGAGAGGGGTACAGAACCAACACTCCAAATGATCCCAAATTAGGGGAACACACAAGAGATAGTAAAGAACACCCTTGTGGCAAATTGGAAGCTTCTACATTTTTTCAAGTTGTTATCTTTAATAATTTTAAAGATATGCTTTAAGGTCTTCGGAAATGTGTGGCTGGTCCCCGACCCACTACTCCAATGGGACCCAAATTCACAAGACACTTAGGAAATAGGAAGGGACACCCTGATACTAAATTTGGAGGTTCTATCTTCATTGGTTTCGGAACTATGCTTGTTTGGCCTAAATTCGATCAAAAAGTTCTAGGTTCCGAACCCATGGTCCAACCTTGAACTTACGCAATTCCCGAATTAGTTTCATTACTAGTAATCTACAGCACAAATTTGATGAAGATAGCGTCATTAGTTGTTGAGTTATCGTGATTTTTTATATTTGTTCGTTAGCCCTGAAACCGATTAAAAGGTCCAGAACCCGAACCCATGAGCCGATTTCGCCCATATGCAATCCCCGCCGTACTTTCAGTCCTAGTAACCTACAGTTAAAATTTCATCAAGATAGCTCCATTATTTTTTGAGTTATCGTGCCTACGGACGGACGGACGGACGGACGGACATGGCTATATCGACTAAGGCGGTCACGCTGATCACAAATATATATACTTTTCCATATCTAGCTCGCTTCCTTTAGGTGGTTACAAACACCATACCAAAGTTAATATACCCCTTTACCTATTCTATAGGTGTAGGGTATAATAAACTTGTAAACATTTCTACTTCACTTTTTTAGACTTGTAGAAATTTTATTTTATTTAAAAATATTTTTAGAATTGTGAAATATCATTAAACGATTTTTATTATAAGTATAAAAAATTAGTTACAAGTCTAGAGTATATTTGTAATTACTAGAAAATTGTAAAATTATACAAGGTATTCAATTTTGAGTACTTGTAAAATTTGCTTGTAAATCTAATTTCCATGAAATGAAATATTTTCAAATTTAACAATTTTTTTAAAAATTTAAGTGTTGACTTTAAACGAACCGCTCTAGATATTATAAATATAGACTCAAGTGTATAGATCGGATCTGCATTGAAATGTAAATCAATTAAGCTTAGCTATAATTGTCTGTTCGTCCGTCCCGCCAACACTATAAATAAACTTTTATATTTAAAAAATAATATGGGACACAAATTTTCAATCTCATTTCCTTTGAATATTGAATGCCTTCTTCAGGCAATTATTAATTTTTAAATTTTATTTAATCTTTTCTTTCACTCAATTTTTATTCCACTTCAATTTTACTTTTAACTTCTCTTTTTTCTCATATAAGTTTTTCATTTTATATAAATTTTTTTTGTAATTGTATTTTGAATTAATTTTTGCATTTTACAGAAGTCATGTATCTTGAGATTCTATATTTGTTCTATACGTTATTGGTTAAAAACCAAATTTTTAAAAGGGCAAAACTAAAGAAAAGAGAAAAATATCAAAGAAAAAATCCATTACGGATTTTTTTTCCCAAAAAAAATAAAACTGTATGTTATTTCATTTGGTTTTTCATTTCTTAATTTAAAAATATCGGATTTTTTTATTTTCTCTTTTTAAAAACAATTCTACAAAAAAAGAAATAAACCAAAATTAAAAATAAATAAACAAATAAATATAAATTATATTTTCAATTGATTTTTATTACATTTTCAAAAGAAAACCAAAACAAACGAGAAAGAGTGTAGTAGAGTAGACTGTGTCAACTCTGGGATACCCGTATGACCGTAACATATACATTATATCATCCGCGGTTAATTACTTTTGGCAAAATTTCAAACATTCAGTTTTATTAGGTGTAGAGTAATGCTCATATAAAAGAAGGAGTTGTATGGCAGCTACTCGAACTCTTTGCAGTAGACCAACCAAATTTTGCAGTAACTTTGGCCATTACCCTAAACTATTTTTGGCAAAATTTCAGACACCCAGCTTCATTTGGTGTAGTGTAATCCTCATATAAAAGAAGGAGTTGTATGGGAGCTACTCGAACCCTCAGCAGTAGACCAACTAAATTTTGCAGTAACTTTGGCCATTACACTAAACTATTTTTTGCAAAATTTCAGACACCCAGCTTCATCAGGTGTAGTGTAAAGCTCATATAAAAGAAGGAGTTGTATGGCAGCTACTCGAACCCTCTGCAGTTTCCCAACCAAATTTTACAGTAACTTTGGCCATTATACTAAACTAGTTTTGGCAAAATTTCAGACACGCAGCTTCCATAGGTATAGAGTAATGCTCATATAAAATTAGAAGTTGTATGGCAGGTACTCGAACCCGTGGACCAAAATGGCTGGATTTAAATAGCGATTCCGGTTTTTGCATAAAAACGAATTTGTGAAAATTTCATAATCTTAGCTCCTTTATTTTTTGAGTTATCGTGATTACGGACGGACGAACAGACGGACGGATGGACGGACGGACGGACGGACGGACGGACGGACGGACGGACGAACATACATAGCTAAATCGATTTATTTTTCGATTCTGATCCGATCCATACACTTGAGTCTATATCTACCCCCCCTCCTTCTCTGCGTCACAAACGTAATGGCAAATTTATTATACCCTTGGACTATATAGTCATACGGGTATAAAAATAAACATTTGATGAAGAAACGGAGGACGATTAATGGCAACAAAATTATTAAACATTACACACACGTGCAGTTCTTAAAGGATCCAAAACTAAAAATCTGAGGAATGATAAACTCTTTTGCATTATTATTATGATTGTGCCTTTTGCCTAATAAGAGTTATTCAATCAGTAATATTTGATCTTAAAGATTGGAAAAGTATCCCAAAATGTTCAATGTATTCTCCGAAGTTATTCATAATTTTTCGAGTTAGCTACGAAATCCATTGTTTCAAACAGGCCTGCAAAGTGAAAGTACCAGTACAATTATCAGTAGCATTACATTGGTAATTATTACTTGCTAATTACCATCAAAATTTTTTGAACATTGAAAATTGCATTACTAATAAAAAGAATTAAGTATTGAAAATTACCAATAAAAAGTACTTTAAGAATTACTTTAAAGTACTTAAATTTGGATTTAAATTACTATTGCAATTATTTGTTGATACTTTAATTACTTTTTTAAGTATTTTTGCTAACTAATTACTTTAAAATAGTTTAATTCCAAAAATAATTATCTTAAGAATTACAAGTATTTTTGAAAAACCAAGTAATTGAATTCTTATATTGTTTCTAGTTCGGGAAAAAACCATTTATTTTAAATTTTATTTAAATTAACTTTGTTATATTAATATCATTAATTATTACATAAAAGATTCTACATCACTCATTTCTATAATTTCGATTTTTGGTATTTAATTATTTTAAAGTAATTAATTCTGAAAAATAATTACAAACGAAATTGTAATGCAAATTTAATTACACTCTAGGAATTATCAAGAAAATACTTAACCCAGGCCTAATATTTATTTTGACTATAATGCGAGATTTTATTTTGAAATATCGTGATTTTGAGATACGAGATTTTAATTTGCAAGTTTTTGCACCGCACATTATTTTTTCGTGAAATTTAATGGAAATTTTTAATATAAATGAAAAATTTATTACATGTGCAATATTTGAGTTTTTGTAAAGAGCTTAAGATTTTTCTGGAGAATATTTCACGTGTAATAATATTTTTATAATTTGCTCTCAACGAAGAATAATTGAAATTCTGTTTTTTCCAAAAATATGTAAATTAAGATATTTAAAATATGTTTGTGGGTTCGTTCTCATTATGATGCTTTGCCACACCTTATAACAGGTAGAAAATAAAATATAGTGTTTAATTTCTATTATGTTTACGTTAAAGGAAGTTTCGCTGTTAAGTAACGGAACTGAAATTTAAAGTTTTAGGGTGTAAAGGTTCTATAGTAGCAGTTGGAAACATTCTAGTGTATTTAAAACGGCAATTTATAAAAGAGACATAAAAAAAATTATATTTGATGAAACGAAGTGCAACTATTATGATTTTTTAAGATTATTTGAAAATCTTATTGACACTGTGGAGGAAATGGGTCTGACAATAAATTAATAATCAAAATATGAAAATAAGATAATTGAAAATTTTAAAGCTCTTGTAATTATGATTAATATTTTTTGTATATCTTAAGATAATTTTTGAAATACTTAATATAATACATATTTATTAGATTTATCTCTTAATGTATTGTATAAAAACATATTTAGATAAAAATTTTAAATTAATACCACTAATTTTAAATAAATACTATTATAATACAGTTATTACTTTGGTCTAAGTTTAGCCCCTTAAAATGTAGAAAATAAAAAATTTATGGCAGATCTTGGGAATTTGCTACTGTGTTAATATAAAAGTAAATTTCTGGTAAAAGAAGGAGTTCTTTTAATGTTTTAAAACTTTTAAGCTTAAAATATTGAAAATTTTTATTAATCAAAAATTGATAGTACCTAACCTAGACCTTTTGCATTTGAAAGTATTTTAATATAAAAGTAAATAATGAGGGACAGTTTTTCTTTCTATTAACCTTAGTGCAGCAATTTACTTTTACATTAAAACACTTTTAAATGCAATAATTTTTTTGCATTAATAATTGCAATGATTTGCTATAATTTTTTGGTTAATGAAAATTTTCAGTATTTTAAGCTTAAAAGTTAAAATTATTTAGTCTATAGTTTTACATAATCAAAGTGAATAAATTTAGTTTTTAAGATTACAAATTTTTAAAGAAACTATCCAAATAAATAAATTTATTTTTACTTTTAACGAGGATCGAACTCAGTTCTTTTTACTCCTGAAGACACTTCGCCAACCTCTACACGATACAATTCTTATAAGTTTATGGTCAGATTTCTAATATTAATATATCACTAAATGACAGATTGAAAAATAAACCAGACACGGGCAAGTTCAATTAAAAGTATATAATAAATATTAAAATCAAAATTTTTTCTCATCTGTGGTGCACTTTAATGTTAAGACATTTGGTTTTCTCTAAATATTTTCTAAATTGCATACCGGAATATTTTCTTTTTTCAACTCTCTTCAACTTAATATTTTCAATTTCACATGACGATGTTTATAAACTTCAGTTGCTTGTCACTTTAATACAAACACACATATTCTATTAAAAGCTTTGAAACTTATATAAAAATAAATGTAAAACAAATAACTTCAGACAAATAGCAAAAAAAAATATAATATAACCAAATTTCATTTTCATTTTCATGTCTTTTCATTTATTTTAAAGCTTATATAAATTGCTAATCAACATCATCATTATTATAATCATTCATCATTATCATTATCATTTTCCATTACTACCACCACAACCCAAAATGTCATGATAAATATTTTTCATTATCATTTTGATTCATACATTATATTTATAATATATTAATAATAAGTGATGACTTTGTGTGTGTGTATGTGTTAGTGTATTTTTGGCAATCAATTTTATAAACAAATATAATAAATCATGGCATATAATATATAAGACAAAATCACAGAACATTTACTTTTAAATTGATTTCAATTTTTATCAATATTTGTTTTTATTTTTTTTTTTGCAATTTTCATTGTCTTAAAAAACAAATGAAAAAGAAAATTTAAAAAAAAAGAAAAACAAAAAGAAAATGATTCATGAAAATTTATTTTTGATTTGAAAAAAAATAGTGAAAAAAAGTAAAAATATTTAAGAATTCTCTCACATTTATCTCCTCTTTAACAACCTAAATATGCAGATACAGGTTCAACTTTTTATCTTTAATATGAGAAAATTTTTCACCTTGGAAATGAAAACCTTTAGGAAATGGAAAAATTTCTTAAGAAACTCTTTAAGAAAACCTTAAGAAATCTTAAAAAAATAAAATTTTTCCAGGAATTTTTTTCATATTTATTTCTTTAAAGTATTTACAAAAGTATTTTAATAATCTAGTCCGTCAATCCCAACCGCGTCTACATGTTTACAAAACTTTTAGATACAGTTTTATTTTGATTACATTGCAATAGTTTTGTATTAAAGGTATATTATACATCTGTGAGTTATATTATTCAATTAAATTATTTGTTTATATTTTGTATTTCAAAGCAATATAATTATGTTAATGTATTTTTTATTAAAGATATATAATTGTTAATTATTTTTTAAGTCATTAATGTGAAGCCAATGGCGAATGATAGCTGGGTCGAATCGAAAATCATAAAAGTTTTTCACTTTCACTGGGATTCGAACCCGGGCTTTCCCATGAAAAGTTGGCACTCTAACAACTGTGCCACCCAGCCGTATAGCAATATCAACTTCAAATGAAACCTCATTGAGAGGTCCAGGAATGCGCACCGATAAAATAAATATAGAGAGTTGCCATACCAAATTTATTTTTGCAAAATTCTTGAACCCTAATATCACTCCAACGGTTTGAATTAGGATTTTGAAATTTTGAGATCTTAAAAATAAGATTTATGAGTCTTTTAAGACAATTTTTTAGTATAGTCCTCTGTTTAGTACCTAAGGGTTAAAATCTGAAAATTTTGTAATATTTAAACTAAACTTGAATATTTTGCCAAATTTTTTGTAAGTAATATGCAAAATTAAATCCCGAACATTATGTTTTAACATGTCTTAAAATTTTTCTTAATTTTAAATTGCTTCCTTAAAATTTATGAAAGTGTCTCTTAATTTTTTACAATTTTCCTCGTATAATAAAATTCTAAAAAGGGATCCAAATTTTGGTATGAGTCACAATTGCATTCCTTGAAACTGAAAATTTTGGATGGTGGGAGGTGGCGTTAGATTATCGGGACTCGGGTTTATCCCAATTCAAGAGCTATGAGGACTTAAGAATGCCTAATTCTTAAAAATCAGTAACTTAGGGCCCTATGTTTATATTCTCAAAATTAAACTCAATATGAAACATTATATAATTTTGAAAATATGCTTTTTAAAAACCCTTGATATTTTTCATAACTTCAATTTTTATTTGTTTTGTGATAAGTATAAAAAACTAAAGAAAAAAAATATCTTTCCTGTAAATAAACAATTTAATCCCCAGAATATTTATGATAAGTCCATTCTTAAAACATTATCAAGTCGATTATAATCTGCCTGAACACAGACTTTTTTTTCTAAGAAATATTTTTCTGATTATTTTCAATGAAAATATCAGATTTAAAGATATTTAGCACCTTAAGGTTCTTTTTTTGTGGAAAAAGTCTTAAAGATTTGTTGTTTGATTTTTTGGTAATTGTCTGATTTTTAAGGAAAATTACACCAAAATGTTGTCAGTAGGTATTAAATGATTTAGTGTGAAAGATATAAAATGGATATTCTGAGGAATAGAAATGGAGTTTTGATTTTTGTTTCTTGTTTTGGAAAATTAAATAGCGAGAAATTTATAAATCTATTTTAAATAATATTCAACAATATCCGGAGTTAAAAAACGAAAGTATCTTTCCCTAGTTTTTTTTATCCTGAATTTAGGATTCCGGAAAGAAATCGAAATAATTTATTTTCGACTTAACCAAAGTGATATTTTGTTTTTTATTGATTAAATGAAGTTAAGATTACAAGGAATATTTAAAAATAATTTGAGGGAAATCCCCTGACTTGACTTAAAAATAAAAAATACATGTAACAGGAAAAATTAAAGATTTGTATCCATTAAAATGATATTTATTAAAAGATATCCTTTTAATATCCTTTGAATTTTTTTTTTTATTATTTTGATTTATAACAGAACATTTTATACTGACAATAAAACGCTAAACATTTGTACAGTTAGATATATATAATATATGATTCTCGATTCTCGATGAGTGGGGCAAAAGTCCCCTGGAGACTTATGACTTCTTAAACTGCATTTATTAATGTATTAACTGAATGTTAATATACAAATGGCGTAGGGATAAAAGATCCTTGAGGGACATATGACTGAAAAATAAACTTAAAGTGCCAGAGGAATTATGACTCTCGATATGTGAGCCAAAAGTCCCCTGGAGACCTATGAATTCATAAACTGGATATTTTAAAATAAGGCAAACTAAATCAACTGACTGTTTCCAAAATTTATAAAAATATAACCATAAATAAAAAATAATAAATTTCCGTTTAAATTTATATTGAAAACTGGGAACTTCCTCTTTTTCATAAACTCACATTTTGTAACCAACTTAAAACTTGCTTTTAATTAAAAATTTTGAATCCAAAAATTCATTAAAACTGTGGAAAATAGGGCAACTCTTATTTTGCATTTCACTAGATTATGTGTCGTAATATACGGTAATTCCTCAAGGCTTTTTGGGGCTTGGGGCCTTTTTCTCCGGAACTTTTGTCCCTTCGCCTAGAATTTACTAAAAATATTTTTCATTTTACAATTACAATTAAATATTATATTTTAAAATTAAAGAAGTTTGATGGAAAAAGTTTTTTAGAAGGATATAAAATTTAAAATTTAAATTGAAAATTTTAATATAATTTAATTTTACTTTAAGAGAAATTTTGGTGTAATCAAAGAACTATTGTGGTTTTTAAGTTTTAAATTTTAAATGGTTTTCAATTTATTTAAAAATGTTATTTATAATAACATAATAAGTTCAACAGAATTTAAATATTGACCCAGTCAAGAGAGAAACAGAGTATACTCTTGAAGTTTGATGAAGTTCATTAAAAAAAATGTTATTTTAATAATTTGTAAAATGTAAAATTTAGAATTTTATAATCGAGCATAATCTTTTTTCGGCAGAGGAATATTAAGCTTAGAGAAAAAAGACCTAAATTTTATTACACGATTGAGTTTAGGAAAAAGGCCAAATCCGCGATATTTCGTAATATTTCGCTGTTAAGGTTTTATTTCCCATTCCAAAGTGAAATAAGGCCTAATTAGCTTTATTGCCCTAGGGATCGCCGGCTCTTCACTAACATACAAATTGTAAAAATTATTAATACTTAAATTTTTACTTCCTTTTGAAGCATTTTAAATTGGTTTTAACAACATAGGGATAATCCAGATTCTTCATTTATCTCAATTAATTCTATTACTTCCGTCCAAGGTCCTATTGCACTAATAACTCATCGGTATCCGGCTAGTTTATCGCAATAATAAATTCACAGCAAAGTTCATCGCAAGCAATTCATCGCAAGCAATTCATCGTAAGCAATTCATCGCAAGCAATTCATCGCAAGGAAATATTCATCGCGAAGTTTATTGCGATGAATATCCGATACCTAATGTAATATTGGATTTTAGAGTTGAATTCTAAATCAGGATTACCGCTTTTTCCAGAATATTTATATGTGTGTTTGTATATACAATGTTAGAAAAAAAAAAAATCGCGCGATTGTTCTGGCTACCAGAGTTAAATAATTAAATAATAATAAATTGCTTACGATGAATTGCTTGCGATGAATTGCTTGCGATGAATTGCTTGCGATGAATTCCATCGCGATGAATTGCTTGCGATGAATTGCTTGCGATGAATTCCATCGCGATGAATTGCTTGCGATAAACGAGCCTAGAATCAACTCATCACTTATCAAAAAATCAAATAATCTTTATATCCGTATGAGTATAGGTCAAATGGTATAATAAATTTGAAATTACGTTTGTGACGCAGAGAAGGAGTGGGGTAGATGTAGACTCAAGTTTATGGATCGGATCAGAATCGAAAAATAATAGATTTAGCTATGTATGTCTGCCCGGCTACACGATAACTCTAAAAATAAAAGAACTGGGATTTTGAAATTTTCACAAATTCGTTTTTATGCATTAGCCGTCGCTATTTAAATCCAGCCATTTTTGGTCCACGGGTTCGAGTACCTGCCATACAACTTCGTTTTTTATTTGAGCATTTCTCTATACCTATTAAAGCTGGGTGTCTGAAATTTTGTCAGAGATAGTTTAGTCTTATTGCCAAAGTTTCTGCACAATTTGGTTGGTTTACAGAAGAGGATTACAGAGGATTCGAGTAGCTGCCATACAACTCTTTCTTTTATATGAGCATTACTCTACACCTAATGAAGCTATGTTTGAAATTTTGTCAAAAGTAATTAACAGGATGATATAATGTGTATGTTACGGTCATACATGATAATAAACCAATCAATTTTGATTTGTAAAAAATATTCACTTATAAGACAAATGATTACATGATTAGTTATAAATTAATATTGGACCCATTTAATGAATTTTTAAAATATTGGACCCATATTTTCTTTTCAATTTCCGTTTCTTCCTTAAAGGTTCATCTTCATATATTTTCAGATCTTTGTCTACTTTTTTTTTTAAATCTATAGGATTTAACCAAAAGCTACAAGTTTGGCTACAGAGCCTCTCCTTTAGATATGACTAACCTACCTAGATTTTCCTTTATCTACTTCTGTGGAAAAGATTTCATATAGTGTGTAAAATACCATAATTCTTTATTAATAACATTTTAAAAATACTTTAACTGAATGATTAATATTAAATAATGATATAAGTCATAAAAATTATATAATTTTTTTTTGAAAAATAGTTTAATAAATTTCTTATCAACTGACAAAATGTTGAAATTATAAAAAGAAAAGCTGAAAAATTTTTTTGATTGATTGATGACTTTTTTTTAAAAGATTTTCATTTAATATAATAAGTTAAAAAAAAAACTATTTTTTAAATGACAAAACTAAATTATAAAAAAAAAAAATTTAATAATATTGTATTCTCGTTAAAATTGCATTAAGTAATGCACAAACAAACAACCCAAATGCACAAAGAAATGAATTTATGATGTAACTCTATAAATACACTTAGAAGATTATAAAAAAAATTGTTGAAATCTTGCCAAGTATTTGTAAATTTATCATTCTATTCAATTTAGAACTTTATGTTTATATAAGAGGTATGATAAAAGTTCCGTAGTCTAAAGTCCTCTGGAGAAAAGTCGCCAGGAGATTATAACTCCGAAAAAGTCCTTTAAAAAAAAAATAATAAAGCTTTTATTGAATTTAATAATACACGTATGACTATAGGTCATAAGGGTATAATAAAATTGCCATTCCGTTTGTGACGTAGGGAAGAAGAGCGGGTAGATATAGACTGGCATGATTCGGATCAAAATCGAAAAGGAAACCGATATAGCTATGTATGTCCGTCCGTCCCCACGATAATAAAGGAGCTGGAATTTTGATATTTTCCAAGGCTTCGAGTACCTGCCATACAACTTCCTTTTTTACATGAGCATTACTCTATAACTAATGAAGTTGGATGTCTGAAATTTTGCTAAAATTACTTTAGTTCTAGCGTCAATGTTTGTACAAAATTTGGTTGGTCTATTGCAGTGGATTTGAGTTGACAGCTAACAACTTGATTTTATTATGGAAAAGGTTCTAAAATTCTATTGTGAACTTAATAATCTAATATGATAAATAGGTTATGCTATATGTATTTCACTTTGCCCGATTCTATATTAGGAAGCATGTTAAAGATCGTTACAGAATCAAAGTTGTTTCTCGTTCCAGATTTTTTATGAATTCGTGTATGAGAAATTTTGAATTAGAAAGAATTTTTAAATCGGTTACAGGATTTGAGTTTTGGAAAAAAGGGGAATTCCCAATGTTCAATATGTACTTAATCGAAAATTTATTAATGGTTATATTTTTATAAATTTTTGATTTTAAATCCAGAAATTCAAATATTTCAGTTTCTAAAGGCGTAAGTTCCCTGAGAAACTTTTTGGCGAACTTATTCGACTTAATAATCTCTAGGAGACTTTTGACCTCTTTTTTCACTAGAAACTTTTGATTACAGAACTTTTGTCATATCGCCGTTAATATATATAATTTTTAATATACATAATAAATGTGTATATAACTGGAAATTAATGTAGTTAGTATAAAAATGTGCATTACTGGTTTCTGAAAAAGGATTAAAAATTCCAAAATTTATAATTGAAATGAATAAATGTATTATTCTATATGCTATCATTCTGTTTAAATAGTTTTTTTTTCTAAAAAAAAATGTTAGTCAGAAATGCAAAGTTAAAAAAAAAGAATATGTTAGTTTGGCTCTTTAAAAAAAAATTTTTTTAAAGAGCCAAATGGAACAGATAAGAGAATATGTTATTGTAGTTATTCTTATTTCCATTATAATATTTTAACATTTTAATCTTAAAATTTTAATTTGTTCTTATAATCTTAGACAAATAAAATACGAAGTATAATGTACGCAAAAAAAAATTTGAATAGACCGGCCTGAATAATATATAAGACAATGATTTTAAATATTGTAATAAACTTAAGTAATTTCTGTAATTTACATTCTTTTCTTTAAAACAAATCCTGTCTATGGCTACAATCTGTCACAATAAATCTCAAGAATCCTTTTCTAAAGTTCAAGTAAAATATTGAGGTCTTTAAAGGTCTCAAAATATTTTACGTAATTTTTAAATAATACCACCAGCTGTTTTCATTCCCATATATTGCATTTGTGTAAATACTCCAGACATTTTATAATAAAAATTTAAATATTTATAGAAAATAAATACTCCAGACACTTTAAAAATTTTAAAAGTTTTTAGAAAGTAAATTATTTCTTTACTTAAGGTTCAACTGTAAAATGGGAGGAGTTAAAAGAGGCCTGTATATAAAACAGGGTTATGACATTCATAATATTATGAAAAAAAAATGTAGCATCATAAAATTCAACAAATGTCTTAACACTATTATATTCCCTATTTAAAATTAAAATTATTCCAGATTTAACAATTTATGGTATAAAAACAAAATTAAATAAAATTTAAAATAAATTAAATATAAATACATTGTATTTAAATTATTTTTTATAAATTAAATATTTTTAGATGATTAATCTCTTAATGACTTATGCATTGAAATATTTAGATTAAAAAATAATAGTTGTATCAATTTAATTAAATTTAATTCATTTAATCGGATCAACATTTACAAAATGGTTAAATTTTTTAATGTTGTGGTATTTTATAATAAATTGTTTGATGTTTTTTTTGGAATGAACTAATTACCAATAAAGATTAAAAGTATTTGGAGATTAAAAGTTTTTTTGTAAAATTGATAATAATGAAAAGTTGTAAGTAATAAATCATTTTTGATATTTAAACTTATAGGGAGAATATTGATTTTTAATTTATATTTTAGAAATTTAAAAATAATTTAAAATTAAACGATTTATCAATATATTTTGGATTATTTTTAGTTATTAACTAAAAGTTGTTTTGGTTTTCAAACAACTAATTGAAAAGTAAAAATTAAGACAATAACTTTTATTTCTAAATATTACAGTACAGGAGCCTTTTAATTGAGTTATTGAGTCTTTTATGGTACATGATTGAATGCATACCAGATTTTTAATCAATTTTATATTCTATGGTGTCTTAACAACATTTTTTTTTCACTCATTGCTAAAACATTGTTGTAAAGCTCAAATTTACTGAATTTAAATTAAAAAGCTCAACTAAACTCACAACTCAGCTCAAATTTGAGCTAACTCATACATTTACATTGCACAAGTTGAGTAATGTTAAAATTTAAGCTACAAACCTCAAACTTTGATTTCAGTGAAACTTACGCTAGTTCAAGTTCGAGCTTCCTCAAATTTTGAGTTGAGCTCAATTCAAATTAGCTCAAAAACATTTAAAATTTGAATTTATTTATTATAAATATTTCAGTATATCAATAAACATAAACTTAAGTATAACTACTGAAATGAATTTGAGCAAATTTGAGTTGTGCTCAATTGGAAATTTGATTTAGCTCAAACTTTAGTCAATTCAACATTTGAGCGCAAATAGAGAGTTTATACATTTTGTTCAAGCTGTGAGTTTGAGTTAGCGTAACTTATGAGAGAAGTTATGTATATAGCTGAAGGTATTGCTAGGCTTTCATGAAGTTAACCGAATAGATTTAAAAGTTTGAAGTTAACTGAAAAATTTTTAAAGTTGAAAGTTACGCGAATAGTTTGTAAAGGAAAATAATTTACTATTTATTCTAAATTAATGATCAATGAATTTAAGTTACAGATTAACTTACCTATATATTTTTATCTATTCATTATATTTACTATAAAATATCATATGATATGAAACATTACTTTTAAATGCATCCCTATTAATTCCAACACCATTTCTGGTAATCTTATAAGATAACGACTATTAGATTTGCTGTGATAAAATTATATTTACCGTGATAAAATTAAAAAGACAAAAGATTGACAAAAAAAAAAAATGCAATATTTTAACAATCTCCGTTATATTATAACGTTATATTTTTATTGTATTTTTTATTTGCGTAATTTATCTTCCGTCAATTTTTCTTTATGTATATTCACTATATACTATGTACAATTTACAAAAGACGTGTTAAGAAAATAATAAAAAAAAAAGAAAAACAAATTTCGTGAATTGTTTTTATACATCACATCATATTTTTTTTTTTGATTGTTATTATATTTCCTACAATTTACAGTTATATCTCATTTACTTTTATTTATTTTCTCTCTATATGTAAGTATTTATAATAATCATATTATATCAAGATTAAGTTAGTGAAGTTAAAGTATTTTGGGCAGAGGTTTGTTACAAAATATTTATTTTTTGCAACTAACCTCCACAACCGCCATTTTTAGTTTAAATAAAGATTCGTTCGAAAATCGTTTTATTTTTAAGTGAAGAGATTTTAATTTTAAGTGAAAATTCGTTTGAAAATGATTTTATATTTAAGTGAAGAGATTTTTATTTTAAATGAAAATTTGTTCGAAAAAGATTTTATACTTGAGTAAAGAAACTTTTTACTTTAAATGAAGATTCGCTCGAAAATGATTTTATACTTAGGTGAAGAAATTTTTATTTTAAATGAAAATTCGTTCGAAAATGATTTTATATTTAAGTGAAGAACTTTTTATTTCAAATGGAAATTCGTTCGAAAAAGATTTTATTCTTAAGTGAAGAGATTTTTATTTTAAATAAAAAATTCTTTCGAAAATGATTTTATATTTAAGTGAAGTACTTTTTATTTTAAATGGATATTAGTTCGAAAATGATTTTATATTTAAGTGAAGAACTTTTTATTTCAAATGGAAATTCGTTCGAAAAAGATTTTATTTCGTAAGTGAAGAGATTTTTATTTTAAATAAAAAATTCTTTCGAAAATGATTTTATATTTAAGTGAAGTACTTTTTATTTTAAATGGATATTAGTTCGAAAATGATTTTATTCTTAAGTGAAGAAATTTTTATTTTAAATGAAGATTAGTTCGAAAATTATTTTATATTTAAGTGAAGTACTTTTTATTTTAAATGAAGGTTCTTTCGAAAATGATTTTATTTTTAAGTACAGAGATTTTTATTTTAAATGAAGTTTCTTTCGACAATGATTTTATTCATAAGTGAAGAAATTTTTATTTTAAATGAAGCGTCGTTCAAAAACGATTTTATTCTTAAGTGAAGGACTTTTTATTTCAAATGAAGACTCGTTCGAAAATGATTTTATTCTTAAGTGAAGAGGTTCTTATTTTAAATGAAGATTCGTTCGAAAACGATTTTATTATTAAGTGAAGATATTTTTATTTTAAATGAAAATTCGTAAAATTGGCTAATAAATATTTTTAAAACGTTTTCTTAATTACGCAATTTTATTCCAATATAAAAAGCCTTTTTTTAACTCCATATTTAATCTTTAAATATCTAGACTACCCCCTCTAACGTAAATTTTTCAAACAAAAAGTAGAATTTCATCAAAAAGTCTGTTAAACGTATCAACTTTTATTTATTTTATTTTATTGTAGGTTTTTTATATTTTATTCAACATTAATAATAAAATTGGTAAAACGTTATGGTTTTTTTTCTTATTTTACAATATATTGGCTTTATTTTTATTCCATAAATTGGTTTTGTTTCCTTTTGTATTCAGTAGTTATCCCTTTTTATTGTATATTGTATATATGAATTGAATAAAATAAAAACGAATATAATAAATATAAATAAATGAAAAATGAAAATAATATAATATAATAATGTTATTGTCATCTTTATATCTTTTTTCATTAGTTAAAATTTGTTTATGTAAAATTTTTGCTTAACAAACTACCATCGATTTATTCGATTTAGATTGAAACAATCTATAGGCGTTTGTAGTGTTAGGGGATTCAATAGAAACTATTGTATACAAAAAAAAGTTTAGTAATATTATTTACAAAAAAAATATCTTATCATAATTTAGTATTAAAAGATAAGAATAGTTAAGATATAAATAAAGTTAATCACGTGATGAAATAAAAACTTTTTTTAAAATTTGTTTCTCAATAAAATTTTGTAATATGAAATTTTCAACAAATATTGCATATTTTTAGGCTGTATCAATGATATGTGATTATTTAAGAGGGTTCTTATTTATTACCATACGGGTCATGTATGGTTATAGAATATAATCCAGGCAATATAAATAAAGAAAATTTGAGATACATTATTTCTATGTTGGAGATATTTAAAATTTTAGAAAAGGTGGTTGGAAAACACCTTCAATTAGCACTAAGTACTTTGTACAAATGGTTTTAACTAAGTTAAGTATTTTAATTTAAGCTAAGTTAGTTTAAATTTTTATTTTAATAAAAATTCAAAAACTTCCAAAATCATGAATGGCAATAATAGTTAAAATTTTAATCAAAATATTTAAATTATTTATTTATAAAGAGTCCCCAACCACATGCAATGTGATAACCAAGTAATTCAAATTAAATAAAAATCGCGCAATTTGAATATGTTAATTTTGAATAAATTTATTTTAAAAAAACTATTCCTTATAAATTTCAATATAGTAAAAATTATAATAAGAAAGATTTTTAAATAATTTTAATTTTTTATTATAATTTCAAAAAATAACAATAAAAAATTAATAATAATTTATAAATTATTCATGAATAAAAATTGAAAAATTTTACTTTAAAATATTTTATTGCGAGTCTCGAAAAATCTGAAATCATTTAAAAATTATAATGAAATAATTGAATGCACAATTAGTTTTAATACTTAAAAACAGTTTCGTATTGACGTTTAAATAATGTTTTATATACTTAATTTTTATAAATATATATATACATATATATACATATTTCCTCCGAAAATAAAAGCGACTCCTTATAATTCCAATGATATCCGCTATAAGGACTTCAATTTTAATGATTTTTCATAATGGAAATGACACCACAAAAAAAAAAAAAAACGAAAGTTTATGAGCCTTAAAAAGTTATAAAATATTGATATTAATTTTATCTGTAGATACATGTATGTGTGTATGTATCTGAAGATATATTTTATAGGATTGCTTTTAAAGGATGTTCTGTTTAAAAAAATACACTCATTACCTTTTTTTTTTTAATTCAAAATCTATACGTATGTTTTTATATACAAATATATATATATATAAAAGTATCGATTTAGTTGTCACAAATATTTTATGCATACATATACTTATTTATAATATTAAAGGTGAGTTTGTTATATTTTTACACTTTTTTATTATTCAAGTCATTTACAGTCATTTGCCCTTATTAAATTTAACCGTGGCATTGAATATATAAAAAAATACATAAGATATTGTATATAATATATATATATATATCGACAATATATCAATGATGATGGTGCTGGTGCCAGCTTATATATGATTTTTTATTCAGTATTGGTTTTTTTTAGGAATATATGATAGGAGGGCAAAATATTGGAAGGAGGCACCTGTAGGTATGTGAATACTGTAATATGTATCATAAACCACTGATAGATCGATAATAATTTGATTTCCCTTGGTTTGGTATTTTTTTTATATATATATACTTAGCTTGTACATAAACATTTTATGTATTTAAATTTTGGTTTTTTGATTAAATTCTATTTATGTAATCATATCATGAATTAATACATTTACTCTTGATATTTTATTATTTGTCCTATCATTTCCATAATAGATCATAATTCAATTAAGTTAACGCATTTATTGGGGAAGGTAAATTTTCCTAAGTTAATATTCAAATTAGGGGTTTTCTATCAATTTTTTTAACATATTGAGTTTCTTTGAATTGTGAAATGAATTAGACCCTCAGAAAAGTTATCCTATTACCTTTCCACTTGAATTATACTCTTTTTATAAATCAAATACCAGCGGAAGGCCTGAGGACGTCTCCTGGAGGTTCATGTGGGGAAGTGGAATGTAGATCTTATCACATGTAAGATATATTACATATAAATTTAAAACAATTATATTAGATTTATATGCTGTAATAATTACACATTTGAGTTATATATGAAATTTATATTGTTTTTAATTTGTATTTCTTGAGTTATAATTTTTAAATTAAATTATTTGATTATTTTTTTTTATTTATTATGATTTACAAATATTATCTAATGTTATGTTATTAAACCCAATCACAAATGGTATCTGAATTATTTCAAAATCAAATTAAAGTTTTTTTAAATATTAACGAAGTTTTGAAATTTCAGCACTTGAATGAGCTGGTTTTCAAACCTAACCTCCTTCAGCCTCTGTCCGACTCAACTGAATATTCGAAGCTGTAAATTGATTTACACTATTTAAGATTTTTGTTTCACATTTACCAGGTTTCGAAACTTGGCGACTTGAATTATCCGGTTTTCGAACTTGAACTCTTTAAGTAAAAGATTAACACTTCATAGTGTGACTTAGCTAACCGTTAAAATCTGTAAATTCATGTAATCCTAAATTTTCTCAAGCATTGTGTTTCTATAAGGTCTGACACTTTTGATTTTTCGGAAAACTCAATAGCAGGTTACCAACCTCAAAAAAATTATTTTCCATATTTTATCCACCACGACCATATGTCCTTTTTCTTCATGTAGTCAAATCCAATATCAATTTTGATTTTCCATCATAAATTATTCATTGAAAAAAAGGATTAAAAAAAAATAAACCAAAAAATTTTCATAATTTGTAGGTCATGTAGGGATAATTATTGAATTCCGACATAATGTCAACCTCATAAAGAATTCATTTAAAATATAGTGGATTTTGAACAGTTTTAATTATTATATGTCATTTATTAAATGACACAATTCTGGTGTTTAAATAACCTATGTGAGAGTTTATATTATGTAATAACTATAAATATATATGAGTATGGGTACCATGTATAAATTAGTGTAATAATTAAATTTTGGATAGTATTTATGACACCCACATATAATTATAATACATGAAAGTAAATGAATATTAAATGTAAGTGATTTAATTTGATATTGTACATTCGACAGTTGTGGGTATATTAATTTCCCAATTTATTGAGTTGAAAATTTAGTTTGATAATATATTGACCATATATATTGGTTTGTATATTGAATATAAATTATTAATTAAATCAATTCAAAAGAATTGATATTTATTCTCTTTTCATGTGAATTTGGTACTTTTTTCAAATTAAATTGAACTTTTTATGAATTAATTTGGACTTTCCTCAAAACTTTTGATCCTTTTTCAAAATTGAAATTTTTACAAAACAATTTGATCTTTTTTCAAATTAAATTTATTCCAATTTTCCAAAGGAATTTGCTGTTTTTACCAAATCATTAGGCCCTTTTTTTTAGAAACGTCCCGTATCTTGGAACCCAGGAATCGAAATAACATAATTTCAAAAATTTATTCCTCAAATCTGTAGTACGAGTTAAAAAAGGAAATAAATTAAGCTAAGTCCCAAAATTATTAAAAAATACCACCTAAATTTAAGAGATTATTTTTTAAGGCTGGTTTTTAGATTCGAACTTTTTTAATTTATTACTTTTTTTAATTAATTTAGATTCTATTATATAATCAGTGAGGGCCTTTTTTCCAATATTTTGATCCGATTTCTGGATACCAAGAAACGGGGATGATTTAAAATAGATCAATTTAATTTGAAAATTTTAGGCTATTTGTGTTTGAAAAAACAAAAAAAAATGGGCCAAGTTCACGTGAAAAGAGTATATGGTATTAGATTTACTAAAAAAAAATTTTGGGATTTGATTTTATTCACTTGTTTTGCTTTGTCACTAGTCAGAGTCTAATTTGTCAAATTTTTAAGTTGCTATTAATATTTATTAAGGACAAGGTCACTTAAGAGTCTATTTCTCCATTTAATTCTGAAATGGTTTTAATTAAATAATTATAATACTTTCAAATTTTTTTTTATTAACAAAATGTTTTTTTATTTAATGTATTTTTAATTTTAATTTTTGAACAAAATTATAATATAGTTTTTCCTTACAATTTAATAAATCTTTTTTTTTTAATTTAATTTTTTCTAAAATATTTACAACTTATATTTAAAACTTATATTAGTAAAATATTTCTTAGTTTTATTTTTCTAGAATTTTTCAATTAATGCCTTTTTTTAAATTAAACATAAATTTTTGTATAAAAAGTTTTGGTTCTGAGTTATACTAAAAAATATACAATTTTTTAATCTTATAAATTAAATTAAATTTATTACTTAAATTTTAGGAAATAGACCTTAGACATTTATAAAGACTTTTAGTAGATATTTTGTACAAATTTAATTATATTATTATGTAAAAAAATTAGTGATTGAGTTAAATTTTAACGCAATTTACCATAATTTAAGTTTATTTCAACTAAAAAACAAATAGGAAC
Organism: Dolichopus griseipennis; assembly: GCA_963082915.1. Taxonomy (NCBI): domain Eukaryota; kingdom Metazoa; phylum Arthropoda; class Insecta; order Diptera; family Dolichopodidae; genus Dolichopus; species Dolichopus griseipennis. The sequence goes on along the minus strand of OY720442.1, from coordinate 140,811,083 downwards.
CAATTTGAGTTTTTTTAATTAATAAATGAGTGAATTTTAATATTAAAAAATTTTAATGAAATTATGATAATTTAATACTATATATTAATATAAATGATTGCTTAGCATTTGTTGCTTAGCATTAGTTTTAAAATAAATTATTGCGCCTATCTAACTCATTATATTGAAGCGGGAAGGCTATTCGTTCACCCGCTCGGTTGTTTAGAACATTTAAAAGAAATTTACAATCCTTCAGAATTACAATTATTTTTTGAGATGGATTGAATCTGGAAATTTGGAAGGTAAGCTTAAAGAAAAATTTTGATTTCACTATGATTGAACATTTATCCGTTCAACTTTTGGGCCCGCTTTTCAAGTTACATTAAGAGAAAGAAATGTAACAGAGTTACAATAGAAGATCTAGAGTTATTCAAAAATGTAAGAGAAGTCAGACTTTGAGAAAAAATAATTAGATTTTCACTTTTCTGACAAAGTTTTATAAATCTTTTTGTTAAAAAATTGAAATCTGGAAATTCATGAATTTTTCTTAAAGACTTCAGAATTATATTTCTACATAATCTGGCAGGCTTTTTTTTAAGAATTTCTTTCATCGTAGAGAAAAGGTCTATTAGTTCTTCAAATTTTATTAATAATTTGAATGCAAAATCTTTTCCAATTCTATGATTGCTTCAGTAGCACACCACTTCGATAGGATCATAAAAAAAAGTGGCATAGTGAAAACTTTTAAAATCAAAGAACCTTTAAGGAACAATTTTCTTTAAATATTATTTTAAATATAACTATTTTAAAAAAATACTTATTAATTTATTTTATATACAAGTTTATAAATAAATATTTTCATAATTTTTAATAATTAAAATTATATAACTATCTAGTATTTATTTTCTAAAAATTTTCAATTTTCATTGTGTATATATAATTGAATTTTTACAATATTAATTTATAAATTACTTTAGTTAATAATTTATACAAATTTTAATTTTTTTACATATTTTGTAGTTTGGTTTTATTTTTTGTTTTAATTTTGATTCAATTTTATAGAAATTATTTTGTAGAGTTTTTTTAAGAAATTCGTTAAATTTATTATACTGTAATTTTTTTCTATTTTAGTATTTTAGCTAATGTAGATCAAAAAATGATAATTTATGTTATGTTATGTTATGGGAACTATTGCAAATATGTCAAACATAATATATTATAATAAACAGCTTATAATTATTTACTATATCCAGTTATTCAAATTTGATTGAGTAAAATTTTAAAGCAATTTTTAATAAATTAAAAAATAGATTTGCTTACAGTTCACAGAGTTATACTTTTAAATATTTAAATATTTTAGAAATATATTTTATTTAATTTTAAAATTTTAATATTTATTTAAAAATTTTGTCATTGAAATTGAGAAATAAAAATTGGACATTGAAAAACTTTTATTTGAAATTAAAAAGTATTTTTAAGGTACATTTGAAATTTAGAAAAACCAAAAATATCATGAATATTATTTTTCTTAGGCTTCTGTTAGACTTCAATGCTTGGATTACTTTTGTATACTTTTACAATATATAATTTAGGTTTTGTAAAAAACTTGTAAATTTTAGAAGTTGATGTATTGGTCAAATTTTTTATTGATGTTATTAGAATTTAGTTTAGAATAGTTTGAGAGTTTTTAAAAATAAGTTTTATTATAAATAATTGTAAGACAAAATTAATTTAATAGAAAAAAAAGTTATTACCACAATATTAATTATTTTGTTAGGGCCTTACCTAATCAAAAGCGTACGAAGTATGACGACGTAATCCCGAAATCGATACGCGCTTACCTTTTTTAATTTGTCAAAAAATCTATTTTGAATATTGATTTCATATAAAAAATAGCGTTTTTAATTTTGGTATTATTTTTAATTTTTTTTTTCTTTAAATTTTGTAAAATGATTTCGATGATATTGAAGTCTTAGAAGATTTAAATTTAAAAACGTTTTATTTACTAAATATCAACAAAACGTCACCATAACAACATAACAAAAAACAATAACAAAATTGTATATGCTTTGTCAATTTTTAAATTTTAAAAACCCGACGTATGGTACGTCGCGTATTTCGGGAGCTCCCATATAATTATATGTATTTAAAATTATTTTGACAGAAAATATATGCCACTCTATATTTGGTCACCATGGGGATTGTAGAGAAAAATGATTTTTTTCAATAATTTTCTTCAATTAAAAAAAATTATGATCCGTACAGGAATCGAACCTGCACTCCCTCGGTTAGTAAGCTAAATGCTTACCCACTAAGCCACCGAGGTCCATGTTAATGCTTTTATATAAATAAGCGTAAATAATTAACTAAAAAAATGTCAAAAAAGATATATGTCATATCAATATACAAGCAGTATTTCGCATTTAATTGAAAGATTTGACGTTTGACAGTTATATGTTTGAGTTTTGACAGTAATATGTTTCTGATGACAGATCTTAACCTAAAAAAATTTAAAGCCTTTAAAATTTTTTTAGTTTCGAATATTTTTTGAAATTTTAATTTAAAAAAAATCCCTAATTCCAGTGAGAGATGTTTCATTTCCATTTGTCCCATTTTGATTTGTCATTGAACAAGTTCTAATGCAATTGCTGATATTATTTAATTTTGATTTTGTATTTCATTGATAAACTGTATCAGATAATACTTTCCGGAGCTTATACGGAAAAAAATAAGTTTCCATGGAAACGTTTTCCGTATACATTTTAATGAGAGCTATAACTGACGCATAACCTAATCATTTATTTAATTTCGGAAAAAAGGTATGAAACATTGAGAAACATGCATTAAACATTGAAGTCTAACCGCTAAGTGACTGTTAAGAAATATTTAAAATATTTTTGCAATTTTACTTATTTTATTTGATTTTTGTATAAATTTAATTTTAAACTTTTTAGAACCACTATTGTAATTTAGAAACCTGATAGGACATTATGGATTGATTATTGAATTAGTAATTTAATTGCTGTTGTATTTGTAGCATAGAAATTTGTTTGATTGGTTTATTATAAAGTCTGCTTTTTTCTTATATAAGAATTGAAGACTACGCATTAATTTTATCTTATTTAAATTTGTTTTTAATTTGAAGTACAATTTATTCTGAAAATATGACTTTTATTTTATAAAATTTTATTTTAATTTTTTTTAAATTTTCTTAAAATAATTTTTAAAGATTTTCTAGAAATATAATACTATTAAAAGTACTTTTTGACTCTCCTGTATTGAATTTTTTTTTAATTTTTGTATTATGCAATTTTTTTTTTTCAAAATTTTAATTTTTTTTTTTGTAAAGAGTAGAAATTTATTTTTTTTATTTACATTTACACTGTAAAATTTTTTTAATATAAGGCTTAATTACACACTTACCATAATTTTGTAACAAAAATAGTATAGTGATAGTATAATGTTGATGATATTGCGATGATTATAATAATGATAATGTAATTTTACTTTATAGAAAAAATACATTTAAAAAAGTATATAATTTACATACATATATTCCAATATATACACAACTTACATTAAAAAAAAATATATTACTTAGTTTTGTATGCATTTTTCTATTATTTAATAATATTTAAAAAAAAAAACTAATTAAGTTCTTAATTAATTAAAAAAAAAAAAAAAGTTAATCAAAAAATCCGCAACTAAATTTTTCAGTTCATTATATTTTTTTTTAATTTTGTAGCTTATGTTTTTAGTATAGAAATGAAAAAAACTTTCAACATTTATGAAATATTGCTTTTACTTAAATTTATTAACTTAAATGCACTGTAAAAATCTGCTACGCTTTTATTAATTTATGTGTAAAAACAATTATCAAAAAAAATGTACAGTTGCGGACATAAATATGGAAACATGTGACTCAAAACTTCCTGTAAAGAATGTAATAGATGCCTTTCACTACACTGCATAATTTTTAAAGTAGCGCATTAAAGCATTTGAAATTTCACTTGTCCTGCAGAAGTATTCATTTCACATGCTTCTTTATGTGAGTAATTTCTATGTGCACATACCAAATCTTACATTTTTTCAATTCTCATACCAGGTCAATTCCTTAAAAAAGAAAACCTTGTAAAACCCTTCCACTTTCAAAATTTTCAAAGATCAATCGTTTTTACTACCGTTACAATAACAATCGGACTCAAATTTTTTGATTACGATTATTAAAGTAATCACAAATGAATCTATAATTCGTATTACATTATTATAATATTTTCAATTACTTAAAAAGAATCTAAAAGTGTCCAGATTACGTTTCGATTATTTTTGATTACTTAAAAATAATCTAATAATCTTCATTACTTTTCAAATATTCGAGATTAGATTTTAGATTATTTCAAAATAATTTAGTGAAAAAAAAGTAATCTAAGAGTAATCAGAATTCCTATTTGATTATTTTTAAGTAAACCAAAAAAAAATGATTACAATTAATAAGAATTATATATCATTTTTGATTATTAACAATTGTAATCAAAATATTTAATTAATACAAAAAGTTATATTACAATTTTTATAGCAATGGTAATCAGAACTATTCATTTTGATTATAAAGTAATCGTCAATTTTAAGTATTGCATTACAAAGTAATCATTATTTTTTACATGTCTGTTCCTAACCTTGAAAATTAAAAAAAAAAAACACTATTAGCTAGGATCACACCTCAAAGTGTTGAAAGGAATGCAGGACTTTTTGAATGAGTGTACTCAATTTTTTAAATGTACTCAAATCAATATATGTGAAAGGAATTGTTATATAAGAGTTAATAATTATGCGATAAAACCTAATTCTATCCACAGAAATCTCCTCCGTATTAGGATGGACAATAGATGAAACCTTAGATGATTAATGTTCATCGTCCCTGAATCAGTTCTGTATTATTAGGGTTTATTAACGCATGCTTCCAATTTATATATCCGCAATTGTAATTACACATATCGTTCTATTATAAATAAAATATGTTCACTATGTTTAAATAAAAAAAAATTTATTTAATTATCTATTTATTAAAGAAAATATCTGGCTCTTTAAAAGCTTTTAAATTGTATTTTGATTTAATAGTATTACGAGTAGTACAAAAAAAAAACCAGAGCAGCAAGTAATAGCTGGTAACAATTAGTGATAATAAATTAGAAGAAAAAGATAACTCGAAGGAAACAACACAGATAACCAGGTTTTTCGAATTTCTAAAGGGATTAAAAAAAATAACTTCAATATAAGGACATGAAAAATTGCAAAAATTGCGAAAGTACGAAAGAAAATTTAATTCCTTATAATATGGTATTATATGAAATTGCTTGTGTGCCATTTTATATTTTCAATTTATTATCTTATTATTTTATTTTTTTTATTGATAAGTTTTCTTTTTTTTTAGAAATTGTTGTGTAACAATAAATTGCAATAATTTCAATTTAATTGAAATTCTTATTGTTTTTTAAATTGAATTTTCTTCCTGTATACGAGTACATGCAATAATGATAATGATGTTAATAGAAAAGATATTTAAAAAAAAAAATAAAAAATTTTTAAAGAGTTATTAAAGTTTATATTAGTAGAAATAAAAAGTGATTACAAGAAAGTATAAAAAAAGTTTTATAATTAATAATAAAAGAATAGTAATAATAATTATTGCAATTGGGATTTGTTCAATTTATGAACATCAAGTATAGAATGAAATTACATATTATTAAATTCTATTCATTAAAGTTTTAAAATTTTTCCGTCATTTAGAAAATAAGAATATAATTAATTTACAAGAATTTATTAAATGTTATCATATATAGTTGTTCAGATGACCTGAATTAAGACCCAGGGAAATAAAGCCCCCGGGGTATTATTTCCGGTTAAATGAGAAATAACGCCCTGGGTCTTTTTTCTCATAGTAATTAAATAATAAAGCCCCTGGGTTTTATTTCTCTTTTCAGTTGAACTACGACTTCTATGAGAAATAAAGCCTCGGGGTGTTGTTTCTCTTTCAATTGAATCCTCGACTTCTTGAGAAATAAAGCCCCGACATATTATTTTTCATTAAATATGTAGTAAAATCTATTTTTGTAATATTCAAACCTGAATAACTTACATATAAGTAAAATATTAGATATAAAACATTATGTATTTAATATTTATATATTTGTCTGTACGAGATTCTATATTAGGAAGCATATTTAAATTGGTTTAAAAATCAAAGTTGATCCTTTTTCCAGAGTATAAATGGATTAATGTATGCAATACTTTGGTTATAAAATCTGGTTTATATGTGTAGTTTGTATTATAAATGAAGAGTAAATGTAAAATTATTATTTGATTTTTAATTTCGGAAAAAAGGAATACCCCTGATTTCGATTTCAGCCCTTTTTCAGCTCCGGGGCTTTATTTCTCAAAGAAGTTGTAGTTCATATTAAAAGAGAAATAAAACCCTGGACTTTATTCCCCATATTTTGGGGGCTTTATTTCTCATTAAATGGGAAATAATACCCCGGGGGCCTTATTTCGTAGGACCTTAATTAAGTTCACCGTTGTTCAACTTGTTCCTTTTATTGTAATAATAAAGAACTTTTTTTATTTAATAAATTATTGTATAAAAGCAAAATATACTAATCTTATGGGAATAATTTATATTCTCTAATGTTATGTTAGATATAACACTCATTGTATTATTAGTGAATTAGCACGAGCTAGGATTATATAAATTTTCTTCTATTTTTTAATTAATTTTAATTAATAAATTTTATTTTACAAGTAATGTTTTATAAACTTTGTATGTTTTTTAATCCTCTTGTAAACATGTAAAATTTTGTATCATAATTTTGTATTTTGCAAAATTCATTAATCATCTTTGAAAATATTTTGAATAAGGAAAAACATTTTAATTTAATTACTTTAAAGCTTCTTGTAATTGTATTTGAAAGTTTCAGATACCTAAAGGGTGAGATAGTTCAATATTTTTAGTTAATACTTAATACTTTTAAAATTTCAAATATATTTTTGAAGTTTGTGGAATTTTTGAACAATTTGAATAAAATTTATGTAAATAGCCAAATTATTCAAAATTTTAAAGATATTTCGAAGTTCAGGAAACTTTAGAACCAATTGCTTTTCACTTTTCAAATAAAAATATTGGATGAGTTTCTTTGATTATAACATATTAAAGTCTTGATTAGAAAAAACACTTACTTATTATAAAAATGATAAGCTGACAATTTGATTCATGAAAATTGTTTCTACAATGGGACACTAAGTTGAAAATGCAATGTACGCATTCTACGCTTTGACAAGTTAAACACTTTTGATATTAAAGTTTAATATTAAGAATAATATGGGAGCTTACTAAATGGAAAAGCGTAAAACGCATGAAAAGCACAGTTGAAACTTTAAACTTTTGACATTTTAAAAAAGTTAAAAATAAAAAACGATTTAAAAAAAAAATATTTTGACGTTTAATTTGAATTGATATTTTTGTTAGAAGATTTTTTTTTTTATTCTTTTTTCACTCCACCTAATACACCTTAGGTTGACAACCCCTGCATTGATTATATAAAATTATATACTGCGGTTAGTTTTGAGATATAGTTCTAAGCAGTTAATAAAGAGAACTCAATATAGTAATATCATAATTAATAATAAATATTACAATGGAGTAGACTAGGCTTCAGTTTCCTTAATTGTTCTATTCGCAAAGCTGTTGATTTCTCGGCTATAGCTATTGTATAAGATTATGAATACACAAATATTAATTTTGTGCGCCATCTTTTATCCTACACAATATTTTTTTATATATTTATATTAAATCTTATCTTGCATTACGATATTAACTATTACGATATAATTATACAATTTTACAATATTTTTATATTAGATATGATCTGACTGGGGTTTGAACTCGACACTTTCCACATGAAAGTCAGCGTCTTTACCACTAATAACAACATTGATTAAATGTTTTTTTTTTAAATTAATATATTAAAAAGTCTGAAGGTTTAATAAAGTAAAAATGTATGCAATTTAAAGTTTTAATTACAGTTAAACAATTTTTCAATTTTTAAAGGTTTTTAGCAATTTTAAATAGCTGTTAAATGTGTTAATTTTTTAAATTATCAAAAGAATTACAAAAATGAAGTAAAATGCGTACATTAAGTTTTCACCTTTAAATATTGAAAAATTTTTGGATAGCGTGAAAAAAATCTGAAATCTTGAAGTAGAAATGTGAAAGAAATATTGCTTTCGACGACATTTCACTTTCTAACAGACAAAATGACACTGTAACAGACTGTTATTTACAAAAAAACTGTATCCCAAATAAGACAAAATTAAAATTTTTCCCTTAAAATGACTCTGGAAGACTCATATACCAATTAAATAGCAAATTTAAAAAATTAAAAAAATTATAAGATATTAGTAAAAGAATAAATATTAAACTGACATTATTAAATAACCTATTTAGTATTTACCTTTATTTTCTAAAAAGCGATTTTTGCTTTAATATCAAAAATTATTTTTTATATTTAATTTATTTATTTTTTTTTTTATTATTTTTTTTTTAAATTTTTTATTTTTATCACATCATTCACATGTAAAATGAAGCTGCCATCGATGCACAATTTCACTTTCAATGACATTTTAAAGATTTTATTTACAATGATTTACTTATTATTTAAATTCACTTTATATACTATACCTTATATAATATAAATTGTCCCTTATATAATAAATCTAAATTTTAATATATATAAAAAAATATTTACAATGCTTCATCAGCAATTATAATTTTATCATCATTATTTATTAGATTTAAAGTATGACTATCATTAAAATTATTATTATTTAATTTATTACTTAATATACTAGATGTAGTTGTCGTCGTCATTGTCAAATTATTAGGTGGTGGCGTCGTCGCTGTCGTCGTCGTCATCGTCGTCATACAACCATTTTTTATATTATCAATTTTAACGGTACTATTTGTTAAAGAATTTACAACGGGATTTTTATGATTATCAATATTATATGTTGCTGTAATTGGTGATATTGCTGTTGTTGTACCACTACCTGTTACTGTTGTTATAACAGTGGTGGGTTGAGAATTATTTGCAGTAGTTGTAACAGTAGTTGATATTAATAATAAACTAGTAGCTGTTGGATCATTATTTAAATTCATTATTGTTATATCAACTGGTTGTTGTTTTTCAGCTGCTTCAACTGGCGAAACTTCTTCAATTAATGGTTGATGATGTTGTAAATGATCTAAATCTGAATCTTCTTCGTTGTGATTAAAATTAAAATGATTATTTTGATGATGATTTGGATTTTGATAATGATGATGATGTTGATGAAATTTTGAATTATCAATTGTTTTACGACGCAACATCATTCTGGCACCACCAATAAAACTTTTTGTTTTACCAGATTTATTCGATGTACAATTATTAAAACCAATACCACCACCACCACCACCACTACCACCACCTATATTAGAGGCACCACTTATACTATTACAACGAGCTGATAATGAAAGTTTATGACGGCTGGATTTACGGCCAGAAAAATCGTTTAGTCAAACTTTTTCTTCACCAGGCAATGGCGGTCCACAACGTACAAACTGTAAATAAAGAAATAAAAAAAAAAAAAATACTGCTAGTTTTTATGTTTTTTTTTTTGTTGTTTTTTTTTTTTTTAAAGAAAAGTAATAATAAGTTAAAAAAGAAAATGAAATGGAAAAATAAGAAAGTTTTGTTGTTATAATGTTTATAATCTTGTAGTTGTTGTTGTTGCTATTATTTTTTTTTTTTTTAATATTTCTTAGAAGTTCTGTGTTAGGTACTAGGGGACAGGATGCAGATTAATGTTTAAAATAAAAAAGTTTATTGAGAAATAAGTGAATAACGGAAAGTAAAGTAATATTGAAAGTAAAAGAGAAATAAGAAAGTTAGAAAAAGAAAGAAAATAAAATAGAGAGAAAAGGAAATAAAACGATTTGTTTTGAGGTTAGGAATGCTTATCATGTTTAGTAAATAGATTGTAATAATAACAATCTTAATAATAACATTATGTATATATATATATAACAATACAGGAATTTATGATAGTTAAAAGGGAATATAAAATATTAAATTTCGTATTAATATTGAAAAGAATGTAATTGGGGATGAGGTTTAGGAACAGAAGATAAAAAAATTGGTATTAAAAGCAATATTGTAATAATGTTGAAAAAAGTGCGCTTGTAACTAATTGTAAAGTGTAAATTTAGACGAGCCGTCAATAAAGGTTGATAATATATAAAGTACTTTATCTCATTGATTAGATCTCGGGGTGTTATTTCTCATTGGTAATGGTAAATATGAAATAAGACCCCGGGGTGTCACTTTCAACGTTTTGAAACTTACACCCCGAAGCTTAATTTTACAGAAGGTCATCATAAGGGTTAAGTTAAAAGAGAAATAATACCCCGGAGTTATCATATTTTGTGGTCTTATCTCTTAACTCAATTTAGGCTTTTATTTATCCTTAGGTAACCATAGGCTTTTATTTCTCTTTTAGTTTTACTTTCGGCTTTTTGAGAATTTAAGCCGGAAGGTGAATGAATTGAAAGACAATTAACAGCTCGGGCCTTTAATTTTCAATATGAAGTGTAAATTTACATTTATTAAAAAATAACAGCCCGGAGTTTTATTTCCTTCACATTTTTGTGTATGAAAAGTTTTAAATTAGGAAAACATTTAGAATTATTAGGAATCAGAGTATTCCCCTTTTAAAAAATTAAAAATTTTTACCAATGTGTAGGTGAGATTCTGAATTAGTAGAGATTTTAATGTTCGATTTAAAATGCTGGAAAAGAGGAATATCTATAGCCTGTTTTTAAATCTAACTCTAAAATTCCTACAGAATATCATTTGTACATTAGATGAGAATTACACCCCGTCGCTTTGTTGTATAAAATGTAAAAGTTAATTTAAAAGAGAAATAACACCCATGGGCATTGTTTCATAAAAGGTATAAAGTTAAATTAAAAAAGCAATAACATCACGGGGTATTATTTCTCATATTTTTCGATCCTATTATTTAACTCAATAACACATGAGACATCAAATCCCTGAGTGTTGTTTCTCATTGAATAACAAATAACACCCTGGAGGCTTTATTCCACAGGGCCTTATTTCACGGCTCCAATTTCGATAATCTACAAATAAAGGTGCAACAACTATTTTACTGGAATTAAATCAGGTATAGGTATATATATAAATGTTCAAGTATTTACATATAAAAAAAAAACAAATGTTAATAAATGAAATAAACAAAAAAAATAAAAAATTTAAAACAAAAAAAAATTAATAAAATTTAATTAAAAAATATTTTATAATAAAATTCAACATAAAAATAAGGTTTTTATTTTTGTTTTTTGCTTTGCGGAAATTGTTAAAGTTTTCTTTTAAAAAATTTTTTTTAATTTCGTTTTTAATTCGTTTTAAATTTTTAAAATATTTTTTTTTTTAATATGGAAAAATATTTACAATATTTAATAAAATATTAAATTCATTTAAATAAAATCAAAAAAATTGTTGCATTCTTATTAAAATTTTGAAGAAAAAAATTTATTTTTTAATTTATAAAAAGAATAAAAAAAAGTTTTTTTGAATTTAATTTAAGAAAATAGTGAAAAATATGTAATAAAGATTTCATAAAAAACATTCCAATTAAAATTAAATAATTTTATTAAAAAATTTAATATTTAAAAAAAAAATAGTTTTTTCATACTTAAAAAAATTATTTTTTAATACAATGTTGTTTTGCTTTTTATTCAAAGTTTCGGAGCTTTCGTGTAGTAATTGTAACACAGGTTATACTCGTATTTCATTGTTTTTAAACTTATATTATATTTTCCAAGAGCATTGATCAGTACTAAGTATTGAGCTCTCAGAAACTTTTCAAATAAATAAGAATATATACTGAATTTATTTTTTAAAGAATATCCTGAATATCATTAAAAGCCAGGACATGGGTATTATCCGTTATAGCATTCAACTAAAATCTAAACCTAGGCCCCTGGTATTTACAATTCTACAATTTGTACAATATTCATATAAATTTGTTATTGTAAAGTCCATGCAAATTTTAATAAATTACAAAATTGTAGAATTGTAAATTTCATGAAACAGGCAATGTCCAAAAAAAATCCAAGCCTTTAAAGTAATATTTTTTTCGAATATGATTCCAAGCCAGGGATACTTAAAAAACAAAATATTTTTAAATTAAAATTTGATTTATTCAATTGATGTAAGTACAAAACGTGCTAACATTTTTATATAAACTCCAATTATTATATATAATTACTGTAATCAAAATGAATAGATTACAAGTACTTTTCCTATAAGTAGTATTACGAAAAAAAAGAAATTGTAATCCTTAGTAAAACTTGTAATAATTAAAGTATAAAGTATCTTATACAAAATATCTTTTAATTATTATTAGATTTCCTCTTATGTTAAGTTTTTATATCTCATGTAAAATTAAAATTTTCTCTTATATACAATATCATTATGTATGTATGAGTATATTATTTAAATAACTAGATTTTAATTATTAAAAAATCAACAAGACATATAATGAACATTGTGTTCAACAATAAGAGGATACAAAAAGATTAAAATTAAGTAAAATAAAGTTTTTTATGGAATAAGTGGATATCCTTAAAATACAGGAAACAGGACATTCATATTTACATATTTTAAAAATATTCTATGTAAATAGTTTTGAATAATAAATAACCATTAGTTTTAAGAATTTTTTTTTTTTTTTTTTAATCTTAGCATACTGGTTCTTATATTGTATAAGCTCATTACTAATCTAATTAAAAGAAACACAGAAGGAAGACACAAAAGCAGGACATATTTTTGTAATTTTTTAAATTATATAATCCTTCTTTGTTTTATTATCAAAGTTCTAAGCTTTTCATAATTAAATTGTTAAAAGTTTATTTTTTATCCATATAAAACTAGTAACTATTGTAGGGTTTAGTTTTTAGCACATTTTCAAAAAAATTTTGTAAAAATGTGCCTATATAGTTTCACTCTGTCCGTCCGTCTGTATGTCTGTCTGTCCGTATGTTTGCAAAAACTTTTACATCGTTTGAAATATAGAAAAGAAATTTAAAAAAAATAATTTGGTAGAAGAATTTTTTTCTGTAGCCCCACCTTTTAGGGAGCTGCAGCCCCCCAAAGTTGGGAAAATCCCTATATTCAAATTGTTATAACAAGAGTTCTATTAAGTGTATTTTCAATCTGAAAACGGCAAAAGATAGCTGGTTTTATAAACTTTTTAAATTTTTAAAATAAATGTTTAGGGTTGCCATACGGTACTAAAATTTACCATTATGCAAAACTCAATTTTTGCAAAATTTTTGGCCACACATATCTTCTAAACGGGCCAAGCTAGGGTTTTGATATTTTGGGAGTAGTTAGATCCTCTGAAATAAGTAGAAGTCGGCTAACAAATTTTTTTTGTCAAGTCCCCTGTTTTGCAGCTTTAAGGGCTCGAAAATTGAAATTTTGCTATTTTTAAACTCATGTAACTTGAATACCTGTCCAAATTTTTTTTTAGTAGTATACAAAATTCAAAGCTCTTAAATTATATTTCAACATGTGTCAAAAGGTTTTCTTAATTTTGAAGGGTGACGAAGCTACAGCCCCTGCAAATTCCAAAAAAGCCCTATATTTAAATTGATATAACAAGAGTTCTGATAGGTTTATTTTCAATCGAAAAACGGTTGAAAAGAGCTGCTTTTATAGACTTTACAAAAATACTTCGCCTAAGAGTTTAGGGTTGCCATACGGTACTAAAATTTACCACTGTGCAAAACTCAATTTTTGCAAAATGTATCCAACGTACATATTTCCTGAATTAAACGTTAATATTGAAGCTTCATCATTATATTCCGATAAAATACTGCGTATGAAACACTATATTATTTTGAAAATGTGCTTTTTTAAGAACCCATGGTTTTTTTCATCACTTGTTTAATATGTTTTGGGGAAATTCTGTTGTAATCTACAAGTTGTAAAATTCAATGTGTGTAGAAAAATATTGATTAATATTTTTATATTAAAATTTCTTTAGTTCTAATTTTAAAGTAATTTTAAATTTTAAAATAAATTTCGGATATGAATTTTAATTAAATTAAAATCACTTATTATTTTATCAATTTTAAGTAATTTAATTAATTTTAAAAGATTTCGAATTAATAAGAGATTAATTTAGAAATTCAGATTAGTAGATTTTAGTTATCACATCAAAATATCAGTTTTCGGGTAAAAACCCCTCTTTTATCACAACAAAACACTGAAATTATAAATTGGTTCACTTACCTTCACGGTAACTAATATATTTAAAGTGTTTATAGTTTTTAAAGTATTTTAGGACTTAATTTAAAGTTTTTTATAAAACTTTTTAAATAATTTTTTTTATAATATAACATTTCTCATATTATTGACTGTTGTAGGTTCATGTAATGTTGTTGGTAATGGATGATCAATATTAGTTGTCATTGTTTGACTGCTATCTTTATTTCTTAGAAAATAATGATCCTGCATACCAATCATTCTGTAATAAATTCTCTAAGAAAAATAAAAATATAATTTTTTTTTTTTTTAATTATTATTTAAATAGATTTCGGGCTATTTAAACAACAATTTCAAATATTGTACACAACACTGCGTTACAATTGGCGACTGGTTCAATTATTTTTTAGTACTTTTCAACATATTAAAAAAGCAAAGCAACATTGTTTTTAATTTAGTATATAATTTGGTATATAATTTGGTATATAATAAAAAAAAAGGAGGGAAGTTATTCATATATTAACAATAAATGCAAACAATTTTATATAAAGTAATAAAATGGAATAGTTAATAAAATAAATATGTTAAATTTGAGCAAATATAATTTATTTTTTAGTTAATTACAATTTATTGAATTAAATTGTAATTAATTTATATTTAATTATATTAAATTTTGTTGAAGTTTTATTTTTTTCTTGAAAAATATTTGCGCAGACCTGTATAATAATAAAATAACTAAATTAAATAGTACTTAAGTGCAGTTCTAAGTACTATTACTTGATTCTCATTATGATACTCACCTTGTCAAGTACTAGTACTGCTTAGATTTCGATACTAACAAAATGTAGGTATATGTAAAAGTATCAAGTAAAAATACTTGTAACTCCCAGAAAATAGTTTTATTTTGAGTGCAATTACTTTGTTGATTACTTTTCAATACTTAAGTATTTTGGAGTAATTAAGTACCAAGAAATATTTAAGTATCAAATATTTTATTATTTAGTATTCAAGTACTTGGCTGCAATAAGAATTTCCAATATAGTTACTTAGAGATTAATTTTTTTATGGGTTTGACTCCAGTAGAATAACATTTTATGAAAAAAAAAATATTGCAATTATCTTTGTACTCAATTACTCGAGTATCAAAAAATAATTACAAAAGTAATTGAACTCAAAAGTACAAGTATTTTAACTTTATTCTTTTTCTAATTGAAATTTAAGTAATCCTGGTACTTGACAATTTATTGAATATCATGTAATAGTACCGGTAATTGTACTGGTACTTGATATATACAGGTCTGAATAACCATTAACACTCTGATAATTTTAATTTTACATTTTTCAAAAACTTTCTTTTGCATACTTTTAGGATAATAATTTTTTATGACCTGCACACACTCTTTTATAATAATAAAAAAAAAACAATAAATTCTAAAAATAAAAGAAAAACCTTTTAAGTTTTATATTCCCTTTTCAACTTTTAAAAATGTTAAATCTTCTTTAATATATTAAAAGGCTATTAACACAATCCTGCTGCTGTTTAAAATTCCAATACAATATGACAATAAAATCAAGTGGATTCTTTTAAAAAGGTATCCCACATTAATATGGGTTTTTGTATTGTTTTATTTATTTTCAGTTTTTTTTTTTTGCAGAACAGACAACAGTTTGTATGTGTACAAAATATATATATATATATATATATATAAAGTATATACACAATATATATATATATATATAGTATCATTATTTAATGGCTTGAATTTAATTCGTCTGGTTTTTTTTTTTATAACATCGAAATAATGACCCTTATGGCTATTTTAGAGGGCAAACACAAATACAAACACAATATAAAAAAAAGAAACCAATGACAAAACCATTAAAACCAACACACGTTAAATCAAAATTTTTTAAAGGACATCAATTTTTCATAAAAAAAAAATTTTAAAACAAAGAAAATCTTTAATTTTATTTGATGGATATTTAATAAAAAAATAAAATCCTTTTTTTTTCTTTAAATTTTAAGGATAATTTTCATTAAAAAAAAAACTCTCAAAAAATGTGTGTATATGTGTGTGTAATTTATTAATATTTATTTTGTAAATTCAAATATGTCAACATGTTTTTGTTTGAGGCAATATATTAAAATGAGAACAAGTTTAAGGATAATATAAATTAATTTTTTAAAATTTTGAAAGTGTTGCCAGATGTACTTATCGAAATATAAAATTTTGTAATTAAAAGTTAAATGAATTTTAAATTCAAAGTTGCTAAATCGAAGATTGGATACTTATTTAATGGGCATTTAAAATTGCCAATTATTTCTAGAATTATGTTAAGGATTGAGTATTCAATTGAGTATTAAGTAATCAATGTACTTGAAGTTGAAGTCAATTAAGAAATAAATTTAAGTACAATTAAATATGAGATTTGGAGTCTAAATAAAAATTGAGAATCTTTAACAGAAATATAATTGAAAGATTGTAAAAATTGTATTTGGTTGAAAAGATCTGAGTATTCAAACAGTTTTAATATGCAAGGAATCGTTAAGTAATCAAATATATTCAAAGTAATCAAAAGTAATTGAATGAGTAATAAACTCAAATAAAGTCAATATTATCATTAAAAATAAAACCAAAATTATTGTTATTTGATTTTTAATAATATTTTAAAAGTAATAATGCAAAAAAAGACGTACTTGTCTTTAATATTAAGTATTTAATAATATAAATAATATTTATTTTGAAAATAAACTTCTCTGCCTCTACAATTCAGATAAAAATTTCAGTCTTTTAATAAATAGTTTCTTCCATGTTTTTTTAGTTCAAATATTTTATTTATGTACGCAAATATTTTTATACTCATATTAATCCTTAGTAAATATTTCTAGATGGATATCTTTAAGATAAATATTTATAATATAATATTTATGTATCTCTAAATATTTTTTTTTATTTTTTTTTTTAAGAAAATATATTTATGAAAAAATATAATTTTTTTTAGATTAAAAAACCGCTACCATGTATTTTTTCTAGAGATAATCGTATCAGACACACAAAATATTTGTGAAAAGTAAATGTCATAAGAAAAGGAAGGATTTAAAAGGGGGAATTCCCTAAAGTTATAAGATACAAATAAAATATTGTAAAAGTTAATAAAAAAAAAACTTAACAACATTTTTTTTGTTTATTGGAAAATATTTTATTTTTAATTTTTTTATTTTGATTTGAAATTAGTCTATAGTTTCCAGCTGAATTGATTTTAAAAATTTTATTTAAAAGTAACTAGGATATTAAGGATAAGGATTATACATAGAAGAAGAACTATTGATTTAATGGTAGAATAAAATTTGTAATTTTAAATTAATTTTATAATTTTAATAAAAAATATTGAAATTTGAGATGAGGTTCGATAATACTCTTAAGACTCCAAGTTTGATAAGATAAGATTATGGAAAATGTAATATGATAGTTATACTTAATAAACTAATTTATATAATAATAATAACTGATCAGAAAATTTATGTAATTTATTATGTAAATTTTTTGTAATTTATTTTATTTATTCATTAAATCAGCAATTTATTTTTAATAATAAAAATTGTTTATTTTTCTTGATTGATTATTGCACATTAATATTGTAAATTTATAGATTAATATTAAAGATATTTTAAAAATAATTTTTTATAATATTTATTTTGAATAAATATTTAATAAAATTTTGATGAGTTTTTATTTATAGATCATTGAAGAAATTTATAAATTGAAAATAAGAAATTTATTTGGAAAAAAATATTTGTGGTAATAGATTTAATGGAAAATATAAAAGTGTGAAATGAGACAGGAGGGAAATTCTAAAAAAATTGAATATCATATAATTTGAGAATGGTATAAAAATATAGAAAATGTTGGACATATTTTATATAAATTATATTACATAATTTTTTAAAATCACTTTCTTTTTTAATTTAATAATGTTTTTTTGATTAATTTAAATTTTTATTAAAGCTTGAATGTAATCATAGTTTCAGGATTTTTTGCATTTAATATCTAATAAATTCATTAAACGAAAAGCTCAAATTTCTACTAAACTCATTATTGAACTTAAATTAGGAGTTCTATTTAAATTTGACTCAAATGTTCTCTTTAAATATGATTCAAAGTCCTTTTGAATAATAAGTCTGCTCACATTTGAGTTCGTTTTCTTTTGAGTACTTAGGACTTACACAATTAAATCTACTCAGCTAATGAACTTATTTGATTTGAGTGGTTTTGGATTTGAGTTGAGTATACAAATTATTAGTGTATTTGAGCTATGAGTTTAGTTTAACATATCAGTCCTGTCATTAAAGTAATTCATAATATAAAACAAAAATTTGGAGTTTTTCCTGAAACATATCAAATATTCAGCTTTTGAGTTAAAGGTTTTAATAAGTTTTAAGTAATCAAATATCTAATTAACTCGTAGTTTTATTAGTAATCTTTTTTAATATTTTTTTTTAAATATTTTATAATTCTACAAGATGGAATTTTACGGCCACGTTTGTACGAAATCAAAAAAAGTTACAATTTTACGAATTTTAAAAATTTTAAAATCAGCCTCAAATGGAAAAGCTCCCTACGTGTAAATCAGCCTCTTATACAGCTTTCGTTCTCTTCATGCCATGGCCTGAATTAATGTACGCTGTGTGGTTTTATGAATGAAATCATTAATAATATCGTTGAGTTTTTTGAATTATAAAATATTCTACTTTTAAAAATATTTGTTCAAGAAAACTTTAACTAATAAAACTTTTCAACAAAATTTGTTTAATATTAAAGAATTTTTTTTTTAAAAATATTTTGAGTAACTTGACATTTTTCATATTGCCCAAAATTAACATAAACTAAGAGAAATATAATTTTTTTAACATTTTTTTTTACTTTTGTTAAATGCAAGCTTTTTAAAAAAATGTTCATAAATTTTCTCTTTTTGTATATTTTAAATTTTTAAATCTTTTTTTTTTGTTTTTTTTTGACATAAAAATTTCCAGCAAAGTTCTTACCGAGACCTGAGTAGCTGTGTATGAATTTGATCGTGGTCGATTGCTAAAGAACGTATTACGCCATTTTCGTTTAACTTGAGCCACAACTTCACCATTGCAAAAGCAAAATAATATCGCTACCATTAGACCCTGAAATGAAAAATAAAAATAAAAAATGATTTATTGAATTAAACATGAATTATTAACATAAAAAGTTACTTAAAAAATAAATGGGTAGCCTTTTATTGAAATTGTTACCAAACAAAAGGAAAAACTAAAAATTCTAAATAATTAATTAATTTCCATGTTAAAAAAAAATTATTTTTAAGGTTTGAAAAAGGTGCAGGGTTAAATGTTCCGTAGGCAGAAATCCCATTAGGAATACACAAATTGAGCCAAAGTGACAAGGGACTTTTGACTAATAGTGCTTAGTGCTTTTGTCTCATTTGAGGATTTTATACTTAAGTTTTAACTGATTAAAGTGGCAATCCAGTAGATCCGAAGTCCTAAGACCCTTTCATGTAATGTTTACGGAAGTCTGTCTCATTCAAGGTTTCATCCTAAACTTTTGACTCGACTTGTGAACCTTAAATAAGATATTGAATTGAAATGGCGAGAAAGGAGTATAATATGGTGTTCTTCTGCAGAGATTTAAACTTTGACCTTCGTCTACATTATTTCGTATATTGTGTCATAAATATTGAAGTTCTTCGGAGAATAAATACAGAGCAGAGACCTCATAAGAAGATAAATATAATTTTGAAAATGTGATGCAAGGTCAAAAGCCCGAGCTCCTACAGCTTATCGTGCAAGGTAAAAGAGGTATTCGTAGAAAACAAATGTCATAGTTTCGAAACATTTGAAATTGTACAGGTGTATCAAATATTGGTGATTTAGCTATGTGTACTAAAATGAAATCAAAATGCATCAAAATGAATACAGAAGCATTTGATTGAATTTAAACAACTTCTAGAATATATGTCCACTAACATCCAGAAGTGAATAGACATGAGAAGGAGCTAGAGAAAGATTAGTCGAATGCCCAAATGCGACTTTTGGCTATTGTAGTTTTGATCACGCATCTTCAACAATGAGTTTTAAAGTTGAAAAGTGATGAAAAATTATATAAATTTTTAAAGCTTTTACAATCTTTGTTCAATACAAATTTAGGCAGCACTACAGCACAAAAATTTATAGGTTAGGTTATCGAAAAATCTATCATAAAATTTTTTGACCAAAATTTTAATATTAAAATGTTTCCCATGTATTACTTTTGTATAGTATTTTATTTTTAAATTTTTCATTTTTTGAAAAACATTCTTTTCATTTTATACAACACCCAAATTTTTTGGTTTAAAAATAATTGAAATTGAACTCATTTTTCATTTTCATTGTTGAAAAGGCACCAAAAATCCTAAAATTCTACCATTCCCACTTTTTATACCCGTGCATACATATATGACATCGGGTATATTAGATTTGCTCCTCCGTTTGTAACGCATCGATCTAGACGAGCTAGATATAGTGTCAAGGGTACGTATCGGCTCAGAATCGAAAAATGAGTCGATCTAGCTATGTGTGTCTGTCCGTCCGTCCGTCCGTCCGTCCGTCCGTCCGTCCGTCCGTCTGTGTGTCAGCACGATAACTCAAAAACTAAAAGAGCTACAGTTTTGAAATTTTCACAAAATATTTTTCAATCAATTTCTAGGTTCCCTATTTTTTTTGGTTAAGATCGGACCAAAACTTCGGGTAGCTCTCGAACAGCTAACTTTTTTAACTCCAACATTTTCATATAAAAATTTGAAAATTTGCTATGCACCGTGTATTTAATATGAAATTATATGAATTTTGTTTGTTTTTGTTTTTTTGTTTACTTTTTTTTTTGAATAGATAACGAGTTAGAATTTCATATTATTTAAATGATGCGTAGTTTTTTTAAGATAAGCAAAAAAGAACACAAAGATTTTTTTTAAGTAAATGGCTCCATAAATAATTTATATATGTATATTCATATAATATGTATATGTGTAATATTTTGAATGAATCATTTTATCAATATGATTATATGATGCTTACTTTGCTTAGGTTAAATATATTCGTGAATTAAAAATTAATTACAAGAGATAGAATTGAAAAATTAGAGCTAGAGTTTTGAAATTGACACAAAACATTTTTTGGACATTTTTAAGGTTCCCTATTCTTTTTGGTTAAGACCAGACCAGACCAGGTTTCGGGGAGCTGCCACACAACTTATTTAAACCAATATAAATTTCTTCAAAAGTAATTATTCTAGAAAGACGAAAATTACACACGGTTAGTTTTATAATGAATCAAGCACTTATATGAAGTTTCAAAATTTTACGGCTTCATTTGCGGGGGGTTGCCATACAACTTCTTTGCACCAATATGAATTTCTTGGAAACTGAGTATACTACGAGGATGAAAATTACACACTGTTAGTTATATAAAGAATCGAGCACTAATTCGGAGTTTCAAAATGTTACGACCCCATATTCGGGCAGCTCCCATACAAAGTTGTCAATTCGATAACTGTGAATCTAATGAAGCTACGAGGTTAAAATTAAAACTGGGCAGGTAAAGTAATAGGGCAAGTTAGTTGGCAACTTTTGGGGTGGGCTATTTTTTTTTGTTTTTTTTTTTTTTTTGTTTTTAACCAAAAATTATGGTACCTATAATGAATTAAAAATTTAATTTTTTTTTTAAGCAAAAATTATGGGATAATAAGTTAATTTTTTTTTTAACTATTTTACTTTTTTATATTTTTTTTTATACCTAATAGCATTTATGATATTTAAAAATTAACTTACCCGTTATATATTATAAATAAATAACGGTTAGTGGGTAAGCACGGGTATCTAAAAGTTGACAAGGGCAACTATAATCTTCCTCGTTTATTCACTAATTATAATATTTTTATACCCGTGCATACATATATGACATCGGGTATATTAGATTTGCTCCTCCGTTTGTAACGCATCGATCTAGACGAGCTAGATATAGTGTCAAGGGTACGTATCGGCTCAGAATCGAAAAATTAGTCGATCTAGCTATGTGTGTCTGTCCGTCCGTCCGTCCGTGTGTCAGCACGATAACTCAAAAACTAAAAGGGCTAGAGTCTTGAAATTCACACAAAGTCATTTTTAGACAATTTCTAGGTTCCCTATTGTTTTTGGTTAAAATCGGACCAAGGCTTCGGAGAGCTGCCATACAACTTTTTTGCACCAATATGAATTTCTTCAAAACTAATTATACTACGGGGATAAAAATTACACACAGTTAGTTTTATAATGACTCCGGCACTTATATGAAGTTTCAAAATGTTAGGGCCCCATTTTCGGGGGGCTGCCATACAACTTCTTTGCACCAATATGAATTTCTGCAAAACTAATTATACTACGAGGCTGAAAATTACACACGGTTAGTTATATAATGAATCGAGCACTTATATGAAGTTTCAAAATGTTAGGGCCCCATTTTCGGGGGGCCGCCATACAACTTATTTGCACTAATATGAATTTCTTCAAAACTAATTATACTACGCGGATGAAAATTACACATGGTTAGTTATATAATGAATCGAGCACTTATATGAAGTTTCAAAATGTTAGGGCCCCATTTTCGGGGGGCTGCCATACAACTTATTTGAACCAATATGAATTTCTTCAAAACTAATTATAGTACGACGATAAAAATTACACACGTTTATTTATATAATGAATCGAGCACTTATATGAAGTTTCAAAATGTTACGGCCCCATTTTGGGGGGCTGCCATACAAAGCTTTCGATTCAATAATTGCGAATCTAATGAAGCTACAAGGTTAAAATTAAAATTGGGCAGGTAAAGTAATAGGGCAAGTTAGTTGGCAAAGTCGGACATCACTCGGACCATTGGAATTTTAGGGTGGGCCATTTTTTTTTTTTTTGTTTTTTTTTTGTTTTTTTTTTTTTTTTTTTTTTTTTAAGCTAAAGTTATGGGACAATGAATGAAAATTTTGTTTTTTTTTTTGTGATTTTTTTTTTTTGTTAATTTTTTTTTTTGTTAATATTTTTTTTTTTTTTTTTGTAAGCTAAAGTTATGGGACAATGAATGAAAATTTTGTTTTTTTTTTTGTGATTTTTTTTTTTTGTTAATTTTTTTTTTTTTTGTTAATATTGTTTTTTTTTTTTTTTAAGCTAAAGTTATGGGACAATGAATGAAAATTTTGTTTTATGTTTTGTGATTTTTTTTTTTTTTGTTTTACGTCAAAATTATGGAGTAATGAGTTAAATGTATAAGGGAAGTATATTACGGTTTATTTTATACACCATAGTGGGTATGCACGGGTATCTAAAAGTTGACAAGGGCAACTATAATCTTCCTCGTTTTTTTTTTTTTTTGTGAAAAATTACATGAGAATAAAATAAAAATTAGCTACACTTTGTCCCCTGTATATTTTCATTTGTCTTGATTTTAGCACTCTAAATATAATATTAAAATATTCTCGGGACAAAGTTTCGACATTTTTAAACTGACCACCATTGTTTTTTTTGTGTGGTTTCTGTCTTTTTTTTTAAAGGAACCCTTAAAACTGAGGACGACAATATGCGATAACTTTTAAATTTAACCTTTAAAATGTTTTTTTTGGTTTATGAGATACAGAGAAAGGACTGCATAAAATATGGACACTAATTTTTTAAAACATAAAAACAAAAAAAAACTGTCCTCTAAGCAGAAATTATTATGTAAATTTGGTTGTGTTTTTAAAAATTTATACAGAATATTATTAACCCTCGCAAACTTAATTAGTAACAAGGGTTTGATGTTTTTTTTTGATTTTTGAATAAAACATAAATATGCATAAGGTTCTGTTTGTAGGACTTGCAGATTGTTCATTGTCAAAAGCAACAAACAGATACAAGATTTAATTGATTTAGGATTTCAGGATGTAGGATGGATGTAAATAAACGCAATTTGAGATTTTTGAAGATTAAAACGCTTTATTTACCGATTTGAAGATTTTATTGAATACTTAAGAACAAGTTTTTTATTTGACCTTCTTATGACCTTCAAATCTATTTTGCATTTAATCTTCTTTTTCTCCAAGACAATTTGAAAAATTTAACAAAAACACCAATTGCTTTTCGAGGCAATATTGGCCATTTCATTTAATAATTGAGAAATCTTTTTCCAATATGATCCAGTGAATGCTCAGACATTGTTTCATAGTCATTTTGACAAAAAACATGTCTGTCATCTTCAGTTAGCCCCATTCTAACTAATGACTAAGAACAAGTTAAGTTTAACTAAAAAATATTAAAAGCTCACCTCACAAAAGATTAATACATAAACTTCTTAACATAATTATTAGACACATGTTGCTAACGCTTGAATACATGCAAAATATCGAGTGTTTCACATTTTTAAATAGAATTCCAACGTCATTTTTAATTTTTAATATATTATAATAAAATTTTTAATGTCAAATGTTAAATTTTAATGTTAATTTTTAATGTTAAAAAAAAAACCATGATCACGTATATCGATTACATTAAAAATACAAATACAATTATAAGTTTTCAAGTACTTTTGTGCATGTCAATTGTAATAAAATTGCAGTAATTTCCATTTGTATAAAATTATTTTAATAGCATTTATTAAAAAAAAAATTTTTAATCATAATTTTTAGCCTTTATAATTACACGTAATCTTTAATTGGGTTAAATATATATAATTTTTTTTGTTTATTACAAGGAATAAAACCGTTACTTTTTTTGTTTGGTTTTTTTTTTTTATTTTAATTTTAAGTTTGAACAACAAAAGTTTTTGTGAGTATGTAGGTACATAAGAAAATTAAATGAAAATAGGGAGCGGTACAAAACCCCTAAAAACCATAATACCAAAAGAGAAATTGTTCAATAAGACAAAATCCTCAAAAACAAAAGCAACCGGTCGAATTGCAAAGATGGCAAAACACGGCTTATGGAAATTCGTTTGATATGCGCATGTCGAGATTATGGAATTACATTCCGTTCAATTCCGTCACATTCCGTTGGTAATTCGTATATGTACGACTTAATTAAATATAAGAAGAATATTAACATCTTTCTCCTCAATATCCCTCTAAATTTTTCCCATCCCCCATAATCCTAAATTCCCAAATAACCTCCTACAATCATAAAATCATTTCATATTCCCATCCCTGTAACCAAATTGTACATTTGTATCACAGGTACCTTCCTAAGATTTGGTTCAAAAAGGTTGTGTTTTTGGTGCGTTAGAGTCGCACACTACCCAACGAAGTACTGCATAGTTTCAATGGGTGGCTTTTGAGCGTTCCATTTCCTCGCACAAAAAAAAACAAATATCCAAGTCAAAATTTCCAAAACAAAGACCCATAAAAGCTTTTACAAAATATTTTTTTATTTAAGTATAGGTATAACCATGACCCTGAATCAGGTTATTTTTCGAAACTCAGGTTAATAAGGTTAGGATTCGTTAGAAATTCAGATTTTGGCCGGATTTTATATATTGTTACCAAATCAAGGTGTGGAATTTTAGTTTTTGGGGACTTTGGTTTTGGGAATTTCGCCTTGACGATTTTGTTTAGAGGATTTTGTCTTTTCGAATTTTTCTTGTGGGAGTTCGTACCGAACGTATGAAAATAATTTCTTAAAATTTTATGGCTTTTTATTTTATTAACTCTGTGTTGGTTCTCATGTATATGTGAATGTAAAACTAGATTTAAAAACAAGGAACTGTATGAATTAATTTATGGAAAACAAAAAGAAAATTGTGTAAATTAAAAACGGCAGAGGCTGAAATTAAGAAAAACACAATAACAACAAAATTTGTTTTTTTTATGGAAATGTAGTAAACAAATGATTGTCCTTTTTTTTAAAAAATCAGAATAACGATGTTATAACACAAACACAACCGAACCATTAAAAAACAGGTAAAAACAGGTAAGTGAAATTAATTAGATTTTGTTATGGTGTTGATTTAATATCATTTAAAAATCATTGAAAAATTTTTTTGGAAAAATATTATCAAACCTAGGCCATTGAAAATAAAAAGTCAGTGAATGGCAAATTTATGGGACAATTTTATTCAAGGAATCTCAAGGATCAAACTATATGATAGGATATAATTTCTTTATTGTAGGGCGTTCTGTTTCAATTGGTTTACCATGGTGGAATGGAAAAGGAATCGCTATCAAATAGGATTCTATTGCGGTTGGTACAAAAGCTGGTACAGAAGATGTACCAAGTTAATACAAAAGCTTGTCCTTATTTTTTTGTATGAAAATAGGAACAAATTAACAAAAGAATTTTACCTATTTGTAGTCATGCTTTTTTATTTTTAATTTATGTTTTTAATTACCTGCTAAGAATGGGAAACAAATTAATCATAAGAAAAAGAAATAAGTGAGAGATGAAAGAGAAAACGAAAGAGAAGTTAAAAAACAAAAGGAGACAGAATATTAAAAGAAAAGTCTAAAAATAAGATTTTTTTACAAAAGTAAAAAATTTTCGTGAAATTAATTTAAAAGAAAGGAAAGTTTTTCTCATTGTAAAAATAAAACTTTTGTTTTTTGAAAAAAAAATTTAATTTATTTCGTAATTTTTTTTTTATTTATATGCAAATACAGTGGTGTGCAAAAGTTTACACAAATATTTAATATTGTAGCTTAATTGTGTTTTTTAACTAATAAAAATCATTATAGGTTTTTGGAAAGTTTTATATTTAGAAAAAGGATTCAACTGCAGTATTTTCATCGGTTTTACAAGCGATCCCAGTGTTTCCTCAACGCTCATTCCACTTAGCTATCGGCGCACCGTCTGGTCACTGACCCTGTTTTATAGATATGTAATAGGAACGAACACCTGTTCCAAAGAAATAAAGTAATGAATGTCTTCTTTCAAAGTTTCCAATGGGAAAAAAGGAGTGTGACAGATCTCTAGAGCGGTACCACCGCAGAGTTGCTAAGATTTCGTAACACGACTTATGGAAATTCATTTGTTATGTGTTCGTCGAGATTTTGGAATCAGTTATCATTTAATATGTTTCCTAAAGTTGGTGATTTTTATGTTTACGATCCTAAAAAACTTAAGAAGAGCGCCATCTTCATGAAATCCCTCGAAATTTCCTCTATTCAACTCAAGTAAAATTGGTTATTTCATAAAATTATTGTATTGGAATAAAAATAAAGACTTTTAAATTTTTTTATGTGTTAATACTTTATTTTGTTTAAAGTTTGTACAAACTTGTAAGCCAACCTAGAACTTAAGTGATTTGTAAAAATTACGCGACTTTTTTAAATGCATTAATATATAATTTGTTTTTCACTAATAAAAAATCCATTTGCGAAAGAAGATATAAATCAGTAGTCTCAAGGTATAAAGCATACTCTCCGAAAGACTCCGAAATAACTGAAGGAAATAGATAAAAGTAACAAACCATGGTCACAAATGGAGATTATAGCTCAAAATATAGTTTAATGGAAAGGCTTAGTGGATGCCCTATAAAACTGTACAAAATTTTAGAACTTTGCAAAGTTAGTCGACAATCATAATAACTCCAGGTGTTCATTTTATATTTTAAAATTAACTTTATTTATTTATTTATATTCAATCCCATAACATACAGGCTGAGTCTTCATTTTAAGATGTTGTAGGTATATATTAATTATTTTATTTTATATTATTTTATATAATGTCTATTATTACAAACTATTATGACAAACTATTACGCATTTTATTACATAATTTATGAATGTAATTTTTTTTATTAAATATGATCGGACCAGGATTTAAACGCGAGACTATCTTTTTGAAAGGCTGATGTCCTAACCACTAGACCATCGATCAGATAAAAAATCAATTTAAATATTATTTTAATCTGTAAATTTGTTGATTTAATTGTTTATTACACTGTATTTAAATTAAATTTTTTTATTAAATTTAAAGCTTTGTTCACCGAACCAGAAAGTAGCAAATTATTATTAGAACTGAAGAAGTGCTGTAATTTTATTTGTATTTTAATTAACCAGATTTTGTAAAACAATTCAATTATTCTTTTTATATTATTTGTTATATATATGTATATTGTATATAATATAATATATACTCAAGTATTAATTTTTTGTTCTTGTTTTTTTGTTTGTTTGGAAACCTTGAAAAAGGACAGAGTAAAAATAAATTAAATATTTACTTATTTATATATAATATAAATATAGATAAGTATATATTTAAGTATATAATAGGAAAATAAATTAATAAAAAAAATTATATTAAGAATACAAGAAAATGAAAATGAAATCAATTTAAGTTTTCAATCTTCTTGATATTAAATTAGTTGATTTTGTGTTCATTTAAGGTTGTATTTAACAAATATAAACAAATTATTTTATTTATACAAATACATATAGTTTATATTTTAAATAAATATATGAAAGTATATAATCTTAAAAATATAATATAGGGGTCAAGATATTTATTTTTTTTTTATATTAATTAATTTATTTGGAAAATTCTATTTGTTTTTTATTTAAATTTATGAGGGCTGTTGTATAAATGGTTTTTTGTTTACATTTGTTATGAATTAAGTTCGAAAGATTTTCAAAAAAAAATTCGAATTAAAAAAAATTATTCGAAATTTATTTATAATGACCGTTTTTAACAGTTTTATCACTTTCATAAAGTCATTTCGGACGAAATAAGTCCGAATTATTTTGTTATGAATTAAGTTCGAAAAATCATCAAAAAAATATTCGAATTTTTAAATTTTTCGAAATTAATTTATAACGGATTTACCACATTCATAAAGTCATTTCGGAGTTAGAGGCATTTCGGAGTTAAAGCCTTCAGTTACATTTTTCATTATTTTCACTAAGCCGTTGATTAGTCGGCTTCAGCTAGTGTTTAAGATGATGAATACACAAATTTTCAAATTTTTGCGTCATCTATTAAGTTACACAAGAATTTTATTTTTCTAAATGACTTTTTTATGTCTGGTATTTTATATAACGGTACAAACTATTACGATAAATATAATTATACGGTATTTTTCTTATTCAATATGATCTGAAGGGGGTTTTTATCCGAGATCTTTCATTTGAACTCAGCTACGTCATTGATAAGATATAATTCCGATTATAATGATAAAAGTTTCTTACATTTAAAAATGGCATAGAGTTCGCCCACAAAATCGAGATGAAAAAATTAAAATTAATTAAGTTCGATAAAATGCGCTGTCACTTTTCTTTTCCAGTTTAAGTTTCGAATTCATTTTATAAAATTTATTCTAATAAGTTTATTTTTAAAAAAATTAAATATAACTGAGGGTTGAAGGAGTTACATAAGTAAATTATGATAAGTTAAAACTTTCTTTAAAATAAAATTCCAATTAACAATTGATTTTCTATAGTGGCAGAAGATTTTTAAAGTACCATTATATTAATAATTAAATTTTATTGAAAATATCTTGTAATATTTTTAATAAAAGTTTGAAAAGGCAACAACAGGAATAGATTGTAAAACTTTTATAATTTAATTAATTTAGAAAAAATAAATATGGGCATGTTATAAAGACAAAAGAGTATTTTTTATTTAATTTTTAATTAATTTTAAATATATACTATAATATATTTCAAAGAATACTCATGTATTACACAATAGCCCTTAAGAATAATGAATTAGTAAAGATACTTTAAGTAATGCTTAAACTTAAGTATTTCTTAGTATGTACTTATTCATTTACGAATTTTATTGATTCATTAATAATTATGAAGTATTTTCAAGTATCAAGTAGGTATATAATAAACATAAATACATCCCACAGAATACTTAAAAACTGAGTATTTAGTAGTTTAAATTTAGAATTATTTACATACTTAGTAAAACGCAAGTACATTACCATTATCTTTTACTTATTAATTTAATAATTAAATTGATTCTTAATTAAAATAAAATTATATTAAAACATAATTTCAAAAATATAAATTAAAATTTCAATTCTTCTATATTTCAATTAAATTTATTAATTTATTTTCCAAACTGAATTAGTCCAACCTTGACGCTTAAACTTTCAAAGAGAATTGAAAATTTTGCAAAAATTTCATATTGCGTAAAAATTTTATTAATTTTTTACTTAAAAATTTTTTTTAATCAAAATAAAGATTTTAAATATATTTTTAATTATATCTCGCTTTTAATCACAATTTATCAAAACAAACAAACCAAATTGAATGAAATTAAATTTATTAAAATAATTAAAATTTCTTTCTTTAAATACATTAATTTGAATTTTTAAATATTCACTAAATACCTACCTTTTTAATAATACGTACTAATTTAATAGGTTTTTGTTGTTTTTTTTCAGAGAAAATCTTTTTATTAATTAAAAAATTTTAATTCACATCCAGTTTAAAAAACTGCTTTAAATTAAAACTTAAAATTATGGAGAAAATAAAGATCAGAATCAGATTTTTGTGTGTGAGTTCTATAGAGCAGAACGAATTTTATAGATAAAATATTGTAATTTTTAAGTAATAGCGTTTTAAATTTATGTTGGTGTGCAATGAAAGTATGAAAAAAAAAAATTATTTTATGATAACGAATAGTAGGAGGGTAATCGAATTTCCCTCCCACTATTCGTTATTTCATTTTATAAAAATTTCGTTTTTTAAAATCTTGTTTTATCAAAATCTAGTTTTTTAAAATATCCAATATCAAAAAAAATTGGAAGCGTTTCATAATCTCGGTTTAGTAAATCCTTTGTTTTTAGATATCGTTTTTTTTTTTAAAACTCGTAATAGAAAATCTCACTTTTTTAAAAAATCGTGTTTTTGAGGATTTTAGAAATTTTTTTAGAATTATGAAAAAAATTGAAAATTTCGTTTTAGAAAAATCGCGTTTAAGAAAATTTCTTTTTTTTTGAAAAACGCGTTTTAGAAAATTTATTTTTTATTTTCTGGAAAAAGTTCATAATTTTAATTTCAGAATTTTAAGCTTATAATTTAATAAAAATTATTAAAAATTTTTTCAGAATATAAAAAAGAAATTCCATAAACGCGTTTTTAAAAAAAAAGAGATTATCTAAAACTAGATATTATAACAAATCTTGTTTTTAAAAATTTTAGAGTTGGATAAGAAATTAGAATTATAAGCTTTTTCTAAAATATAAAAAAACACGTTTTTCAAAAAAGACATATTCTAAAACGCGATTTTTAAAAAATAGATTTTCTAAAATCAGCTTTTAAAAAACAGTATATCCTAAACGAGATTTTTATAAAACGAGATTTCGAAGTTCGAGAATTTGCACTCAAACGTTATTTTATGCGTTATAATAAAAAAATTTGCGAACAATTAAAATTACCGTTTTTTTGTTGAATATTAAAATTTTTAAATTGTCTGTCAGTCTGTTGTATGTTTGTCATTAATAAAATTTGGCTTTATTTTCTGATTTTTAATAAATGTTTAGATGTTCTATATAAAATATTAAAATAGGTTAGAAATCTAAAAATCAATAGTTTCTAAACGTCACATAAATATTTTTCGTTACAAAGAACAGAGTATTTTTAAGGTTATACAGAGTAGGTTTAATAGTTGTAAATATTTCTAATTCCTAATTTAAATTTAACGAGGTTTTAAATAAAGAGATTTTGATAAAATGATGCTCGAATTTGACTTAATTTCATAATTTATTAGATTCTTCTTAAAAATTATAAAATTTTTCTAAAAATCAAATATTCTACTAGAAATTTGATTTTAGCTTTATTATGTTCTGAATGAAAGCTGTATTTTAAAATATTATGTTTCGGTAATTCTTGTAGGCTCAAAAATTTAAAAATTTTGACTTATAAATATTAAATTTAAACTTTAAACAATAAATACCATTTAAGTAATTAAATTTTTGCACTTCAACTTTGAAAAAAATAATTTAATATTTTAATTTTTTTTTTTTTTAATAATTTTCAGAATTTTTAGATATATAAGATTAAATTTTAATTACAATAATAACAGTGTAGTTTAAAATTTTACTTAAAAATCAGCGTCTAGTAAAATTATTTAATAATAAAAAAAATACCAAAATGGTTTGGTCATTAATAATTTTTCGGATATTTTTTTATGGAATATTTTCATTTTTAATTCTATTAAGTGAAGGAAGTTTGGGACATGTAATATAAATACATTATTTTATACATATTGAATTGATTTGTTTAATTTACAGAAAGCGATAATGAAATTTCGTAATATTGAAGCCTCAATCAATGAAAGTTGGCTTGCAAACACTACTTATAATGTACAAGCAATTGATAGATACACTAATGTTGCAAATATCCGAACAACACCATTACGCCCACTTAGACATTTAGATGTAAATTAATTTATTAGATTTTTATAATTTCAAAATATCAGTTTAAATTAGTTAATAGTGTTTTTTTGATTATTTTTAGCTAGATGTTAATATGTATAAGAGATTAAGTGGATGGAAACCATGGGTAGTTTCTGGCAATGCTAGTCTTTGCAATTATTTGAAAACAAGAAAATTCAATCCAATTACAAATATTATTAAAACTATATTGGACAAATATACAAATATTAATCATACATGTCCTATAACTGTAAGTTGAAAATATATAATTAATTTATAAAATAATTTTTTAAAATTTTTAATTGATTTTTCTTTTATAGGAAGAAGTTATTATGAAAAATATTAATATTCATGATATACAATTGGGTGTATCTATAATACCAGATGGTTATTATAGAATTGATTTTAATGTATTTGAAAGTAAAATATGGATAATTTTAATTAAATTTTATTTTGATGTCAAAGAACCATAAATTAAATGCAGATGAGGAATTATTTAAATGGAAATCATAATTACAAGTAATTAAATGCAGCTTGGTATTATAAACGAAACTAATCAAATAATTTTATAGATTGTTGTTTTTTAAAAATATAAAATAAATCAAACTAAAATTTAGCAATAGTTAAAAAATTAAATGCGTGTTAAAATAAAAATAGATATCTTCTAAATCTTATAATCTGCAAATTAAAATTAAAATTAAAATTACTATAAATGGAAGCTTATCCATTCAAGAATCAAAAAAATTAAACTACCCGAAAATTTTTATATCTTTATCGCATCGCACGCATCGAAAAGTAAATCGATCTAGCTATGCGTGTCTGTCCGTCCATCCGTTCGTCCGAGTGTCAGCACAATAACTCAAAAACTTGGTAAAAATCGGACCAAAGCTTTGAGGAGCTGTTATACAACTTTTTTGCACCAATATGAATTTCGCCAAAACTAATTATACCGGGTGGATGAAAATTAAACACTGTAGTTGTATCATAGAACAAGCACTTATTTGAAGTTTCAAAATATTAAGGCTCTATTTTCGGGGGGCTGCCATACAAAGTTGTTGATTCGATAAATGAATCTAATGAAGCTACGAGGTTAAAGTTAAAACTAGACAAGTAAAGTAATAGGGCAAGTTACTTCACATAGTTGGTCATTACTCGAAAGTGAGGCAAAGTTTTTTTTTAATTGTTTTTATGTTTTTTTTTGCACTCTTAGTTTATTTTATCTTATACATCAAAGTGGATATGCACGGGTATAAAAAAGTTAGCAAGGACAACTTTAATCTTTCTCGTTTTAATAATTTTTAATATTCTAAAAATTTAACTATAATTAGACGTTTAATAAAATAGTGGCAAGACATGCCTATTGTCGTGATTATTTAAAAAGATTGTTAAAATTATATAGTTCAGGTCTTTACCTAAATGAAGACGTACGGCGTATATTTTCTGTCAAAATAATTTTAAATACATATAATTATATGGGAGCTCCCGAAATACGCGAGTTTTTAAAATTTAAAAATTGCCAAAGCGTATACAATTTTGTTATTGTTTTTTGCTATGTTGTTATGGTGACGTTTTGTTGATATTAAGTAAATAAAACGTTTTTAAATTTAAATCTTCTAAAACTTCAATATCATCGAAATCCATTTTACAAAATGTAAAGAAAAAAAAAATTAAAAATAATACCAAAATTAAAAACGGTATTTTTTATATGAAATCAATATTCAAAATAGATTTTTTGACAAATTAAAAATGGTACGCGCGTATCGATTTCGGGATACGACGACGTGTCGACGTACGGCGTATTGTACGTCATACGTCGTACGCTTTTGATTAGTTAAAGGCCCTCAATATTAATTTTTTTTATAAAATTTTAAAAATTCAAAATTAAAAAAGAATTTTTTTTTTGGAATAAAATAATTTTTTAACTTTTGGCTTATTATTTCTAAATACATAGTTCATAAAAATTCAATTAATTGACATTTAGAACTTCGAGTAAACTAGTTGAATTTTAATTTTAAGATCGCCACATTCAATTAATTTTAACACGTTCAAATATTATGACTCTAGTTCTGACTATCACAAATTTCGTATTCTAGTATTTAACAAAATTCATTAAAAAATTATAATAAGAAGTTATAAATGTATATATATGTCATTATGATACAAAATATAAAAGTTCTGAAATAGTAGGGGTTTTTAATATATAAAATTTAAAATATTTAATAATTTAAATTTTGTATAAAATTGCTAATTGTGAAAAAATTGCTTTTTATCAAATAATCTATATTGTCTAGTGTTTTAAAGACTTAATGTTTTGCTAAACAAAATTGCTCACTAATGACATTTTTAAAATCGGTTTTTTTTTACCGGTAACTTTTAGTGTTAAAAAATAAATTTTAAAGCAATAAAATAATGAAGTTAAAAAATAATTTGGATTAAAATTGACAATCTGTGCTCTGAGCATTTCTTTTTTAACTCAGAGCGTCAGAGTTCGGATAAAATTTCTGAGTATAGTTTGCTCTGAGCGCTCGACATCTGCTCTGGGCAGTGATCAGATGTGAAAAAGAAAAACGCCCTATATCAAATCAAATATTCGTTATTTTTGTCAGAAGCAGGCATAAAAACTAATTGGTTTTTTGAAATTTAAAATAATTTTTATAATTTAAAAATTGTGTTTCAAATAATATTTTGTAAAAAAAAAATTATTTGGTGTTTACAACGCTATATATATTTTGACACAATAAACTATGAAAATTAAATTTAAAGTCAATTTTTAATTGTCATTAGTGTCATTTTTAAAAGTTAATTTTAAAAGGATCTACTAAAACTGAACACATGTAAATAACCCTTGATCAAATATGTGGTTAGAATATAAATTGTAAGAAGTATTTTTTTTACAAATAAGAGAAAACATATGTAGATGGTAACACGAATGTTAATCATATTGCTTTAAATGTCACAGGTGGCAGAACATATATTTAAGTCAGCCATATTGAATTGTTAGACAAGAGTAAGTTAAGTTGTTGGAATTTTATATACTCGTAGCTGCTAAAACTTAAGTTGATGCAACAATAAAGTCAATTTTACATATATATACATATATGTATAATATTAGAAATCAATCAATTTATAAAAATTTTTAAAATTATTTCCTAATAACAAAAGAAAATTGATTTGTTTATATAACAATTTTTTTCATCCCTAATTTCTTATTTTAGTATCAATTGTTGTTGATTACTTTTTTTTTTAACAAGTTCCATTTTTTTCAAATTTAGAACCACTTTTTTGTGTTTTTTTGAAAACCAAAATTTTCTTTGGAAAATCGAAATTTTTCTGCTTTTTAATTTCAGATGAAAAAAAAAATGATTTCTAAACACATATAACATATCTGAAAGATCTTGTTAAAAAACCTTTTCTTATTTTTATAAATTCCCTTTTGTATTTGGTTCCGCTGATTTTTCGGGTGTTTATCATCCCCCACTCTATTTAAAAAATGATTTTCAATTTATATTATTCTATGATGAGCTAAAGATTTTTTCAAAAGGAAAAATCAAATAAAGAAATAAAGTAAACTTTAGCATAAACCAACAATTGTGGTTCATTAGCATAATTGAATTTCAAAGAATCTGAATTTGTGTGTTTGCATGTATCTTTTCACCATTCAATTATCGAATGAAGTTTTTTTTTTTTTTGTCTAAAATTTGCCATCAGCCATAAAGAAACACTGTAGATACATTGTCATTTTTGGATCTGAATCAAAACCGATATTTGTTTATTTGAGTGTACAAATAAGAGTAAGGTGAATATTGAATGGTTTAATAACGTTTATTTAAAATAATAGTAGTTATCCCAATATTATCTATTTTTTTTTGGGTACTTTCCTATATTTTAAATAATCAAAATATATTTTGTAAAAAACAAAATGAACAAAGTTTCTATAATATATTCTGTTAACATTGTGTTAAGTTTTAGATTTCATCAGTTAATTTTAATTTTATCTTTGAAATTTCATCATCATTGTCATCATTATCACTTTACTATACTAAATACACTTGAACATCAGTAAAATGGGTTGGGTACGATTGCTCAAATTTCAGAATTTTGTTTTCTAAAAATTCGATTTTTCAAAATCTTGTTTTTATTTTATTTTTTAACAAAATTCAAATTTAACATAATGCTTATTAACAATGTTACATAAATATTCCACAAAAAGCGTAAGACCCTGATTTTGCATCTAATTTAGGTAATCCAACTCTGAATTCTCTCCTAATGTAGGGAATATTATGCAAGTAATTTGGGAAGAATACATATTTAAATGCGATTTTTGAAAAAATCAGACAAAATTCATCTTTATTTTATGGGTTGAGTCTCAAATCTCGGTTCAGTAAATCTCGTTTTTACAAAATCTCATTTTAGAAAATCTCGTTTAGAATATCTCGTTTTTAGAAAATCTCATTTTAGAAATCTTTTTTTTAGAAGATTCCTTTTTTTATATTCTGGATAAAGCTGATAATTCTGGTTTTGTATCAAACTCAAAAAAATTTGAAAACCAGATTTTTCAATTAAAAAAGACATTTTCTAAAACGAAATTTTCTAAAAACGAGATTGAAAAAAACATATTTACTAAATCGAGATTATGAAACGCTCCCTTATTTATAGGGTTGAGTGTGAAATCTTGGCTTAGTAAATCCCATTTTTAGAAAGTCTTGTTTAGGAAATCTTGTTTTTTAAAAAATCTCGTTTTAGAAAATCAATTTTTTTTGAATTCTAAAAAAGCTCATGATTCTGATTCTGTCAAACCTTAGAATCCCTAAAAACGATATTTTTTAAAAGTCCTAGATTTTTTTTGATATTTAAAAAAAGAAACGATTTACTAAATCGAGATTATGGAACGCTAGCTTGTTTTATGATATTCTGATAATAAATATTTGAAATTATAATTTTTTGTATTGGTTGAAAAAAGGTTCACCGAATTTTTTATAGAAACGAAATTTTAAGAAACGAAATTTTAATAAACTACATTTTGTTACATAAAATTTTTAAAAAAACTAAATTTTAAGAATCCGGATTTTGAAAATTTTGATATACTTAAGTTAAAAAAAAAAGAGATTCTGAGATATGACCATTTGTAGTGCTCCTCAATAATATTCGATCAAAAGATTTTTTTTATTTTAAATTGTCTTATGACTCAAAGGTTTAAAAACATAAATATAATATATTCCTATATATATATATGTATATATATATATAAATGTATATATTTAATACATATTAAAAAAATAATGATATTTACCTGAAATGATGCTGTAAATGCTGATACAACTTCATATAATTTTTCCCATGAATGTCCTGGTTCTGGCCGGAATGGCGTCAATATATATTGAAGGCCAAGTAATGGTACTAAAAGTAATGTTGCTCTGTAGTTGAACGAGCGAACAATAAAAAAAGAAGAAAAATAAAATAGAAAGAGAAAAAAAAAATATTTTAAAATCTTATTAAAAAAATAGATGGGGAAAAAAATTAATTTTTTTTTTATAGAAAAACGAATTAATTAAAAAAAACAGAACGAATTTTTTTTTTTCTAATTCTTTTCATCAGTTTACAATGATGAAAGACTAAAAGAGTGTTAATATATACTTGTATTACAAAAGAAGCAGTAACCTAAATGAAAATTGAATCTAAAAGATAATTAATGAAAAAATTGCATAAAATTAATTAATTGTAAGAAATTTAATAAAGTTTTTTTTTGAAAATAATGGTTTTCAGATAAAGAAAATGAAAAAAGTCTGCGTTTAAAGAATATTGGTTGCGTTTTTATAAAATATGGTTTTATCTTTTAAATAAATAATTATATTATAAGTTAATTAATTATGTTATTTTTCAATCAATTAATATTTAATTATTGAAGCAAAGTTAAGATTGAAAATATTTTTAAGATTGAATTATTTTTAAAATTGAAAATTGTTTTTAAAACAATTAAAGGAGTCATTTAATAAGATAAAACATATTTTTAGAATCAAAATGTGTTTTAATTGGAAATTTATTAAATTATAGAAACTATACTTTTAAGAAAAAGTTAATTTAATAAGTTTTTGACTTTTATAAGGATTACAGTTACAGGAGTTTTTAATTACACCAAGCAACTTATTCCTCAATAATTGGTATTTTTTCGTATATCGATCTAAGCTACTGCTATTAAACATATCCTCACTACGGTTTAAACTTAACCCCTATTAATTTAGAATCCTCAGTTATTGGTATTGTATCGTATATCGACCTAAACTCGTGCTATTAAACATGACCTGACTCCTACCTTTGTCCTTTAGGCCTATGAAATGAGAATTTTGATTTAGTGGTATTGTATTGTATATCGTAACCTAAACTTCTGCTAATAAATATGACTTGTCTCAAGGCCTATTAATTGATATGGAATAAACTCAAGGCTTATTAATTAAAAATCCTCAGTTATTGGTATTGCGTCGTATATCGACCTAAACTCGTGCTATTAAACATGACCTGACTCAAGGCCTATTAATTGGCATATGGATTAAACTCAAAGCCTATTAATTGAGAATCATCAGTTATTGGTATTGTATCGCAAATCGACCTAACCTCCTCCTATTAAACATAACCTGACTCAAGGCCATTAATTGGCATATGGATTAAACTCAAGGCCTATTAATTGACATAGATTAAACTCAAGGCCTATTAATTTAGAATCCTCAGTTATTGGTATTGCGTCGTATATCGACCTAAACTCCTCCTATTATGCATGATCAGATTGCGTTTCAAACTCAAGGCGTAGTAATTTAGAAAAGTTGCAGCAGACTATTTCATGGATCACTATTTCCACTAGGGAATTAATTACTCAGCGAAAGATGAAAGATCTGATTTCATTTGGAATCAAAGAGGCCTTTCGATTTAAAATGCCAGTTTCTTAACCATTATCCTTTCAGTAAAATCAAATATTAATATCAATATCATTAAAATTTAATATTCCACGACCTCTTATTGTTATTAAAGTTTTAAATCTTCAAAGAGTATGAAGTCAATAGTTTCTATGCATATTGTTTTGTAATAAAATAATCTTGTTTCTCATTTTTAAAATAATAAAACCGGAAAATAATATTTAGATAAGAAGCTTTGGAAAAAAGGAAACCATGGTTTGTAGTTAAAATTAAATAAAAATTTTTCCTTTAGCTTCCTTTGAAATTTTAATAATCTGCCATTTTTATATTGAAATAAAAAAAAAAATGGTGTTTTATATCCGGGGGTAATAAAATAAAACTGAAAGACTCAAACGAGAATTGTGCTTTGTTTTCCTCAATAGAATTATAACTTACAAGGACACAATTTTTTATTTCTTATAAATTCCAATGTACAACACAAGAAAATTAAAAATAAAAAAAAAAATATTTTTCTAACAGGAACATATTATTGCTTTGTAACCACGTCAAGATATTAAAGTGTTTTTTTTATTTTTCCTGTAATCTTGTGTTATTTTTTTGTATCCTGAAATTTTACTGTTATTTTGAACTTTTATTATGATAAAAAAACACTCCCGTCAAATGCAGTCTATATAACAGTAAAAAAAAAAAAAACAATAACAAAAAGGACAAAGGTAATAATTTGTTTATGATCGGTCTATAAAACAGGACGTTCATATCAAAAAGGAAATACTGACTATGGGATATTATCACTAATAAAAGGTTTGTGTTTTTACAAAACAAGTTAAAAATTTGATTGCAGTTTTTTGTTTTTTTTTTTACCGTTATACGATAGTACCATAGTAAATTTTAGTCATAAACATTCAATACTTTTATTTTCATTTGGGTTTTTCATTTTCCTGTAGAAAAATATGACAGATTTATGGATATTAACAATATACATCGTACACAATAAAACTGCATACATATAGGCGTTTATACTGATTATATATAATTGCATACATATAGGCGTATCTATTGTTTATATATAATTGCATACATATCGGCGTTCATATTGTTTATATATAATTGCATACATATAGGCGTTTATATTGTTTATATATAATTGCATACGTGTAGGTGTTTATATTGTTTTTCTGATATACGATATATCGAGTAATAAATAAAAATGCATTTAATAGTAGATATATATATATATATAAATCTATGGATAAACTTATATTTTATTGTTTAATATTAAAAAAAAAGTTTACCTAAATGCCTGTAATACTGTATTTGATGGTCCATTGGATTGTGGTCCCGCTGGTGCTCGTAATTTTAATAACAGAACTCTTACTATATTACACAAAAATACTAAATTTAATAGCATTGATGTGCATACAGGTACAACTAGAATATTTGTTTGAGGAACATCAGGACTCATCCAACAACTGCATAATTAAGATATAAAAAATAAATTTGAAATTTAAAAAATAAATAAATTTAATACTCTCTTTTAATTGAAAAATTTTTATATTTTATATAGTTTATATAAAAATAATTAACAGCCCATTTCAGATTATTTTTAATAATAATTTTTATGGCTTATTATTATGATCTTTTTATTAGTTTTCTTATGGTTAATCAGGAGTTTCGTATTCCAGAACTGCAGTCATAATATTTGAATGTGTTAAAATTAATTGAATCCGGTGAACTTAATAGCAAATTGAAATCACTCAAAGAAAATTGAAAATACTCAAAGTGTCAATGTCAATTGACTCTAAATGTCAATCATTTGAATGAACAGTTAATTTATAAATAATAAACATAAAGTTTATAAATTATTGTATTTAAAAAACAATTAGCTTTATAAATTAATGTATTTTTCAAATTTTATTAGAAAATTGAATGATATCCAAATGATAATCTTTTTTAAAAATCTCACAGCTTTTGATTATTTAGTGACAGCTTTGATTTTTGTGTTTTTATTAAATGTCAAATTATGATACCAAAAATAATAGTGTTGACATATGATTCCGTTATGACAATTTCTGGAATAGCGCTGTAAATCTTGTATGCATTGTTTAAATCACAAGTGAAGTTTAAATGAACTTTATATGTAAAAGTGAGGTTATAAATTTAAATCAAATACTTTTAAAAATTCAATAACAAAACTAATATTCCAAATTTTAAATGCTACCAAATTTTTCATTATTTGTCATTTGATTATAATTAAAATTAAAAAAACATTAAACTTACTGAATTTTATCAATTGAATTTGATGATAAACCTCTTGCTAAACCATATATAAAAATTACAATAGCTGGTGATGTCCATCCAAATGCAATTAACCATCTTACTAATTTTTGTTCAGATATAAATGCTGATACTAAAACTGTATGCAAATAGAATCCTTCACATAACATACATGCATAATTTGTTAACAGAAAATAATGTAAAACTAAATGAAGCATAACACATCCGGCCTTCAATGTGTTTTGAATGCATTTTAAAATTGCATTTTAGTTTTTTTTGTTTTTTCCAATATATTTTACCATCACCATGTATGCATCATGTATGATTGCATATATATTTTTTTTTTTTATTCCATTAAGTTTCATGGTTATAATGATTATCGTTTTTTTATTGTTGTACAGTATATAGTGTTATCACAGTAGAACAATAGCAGCAGATGCAGCAACACAATAGCAACACAGTGTAGTACCAATATGTAATAATAACCCCAAAAAAAGTGGGTTAATCGATTCGATTGAATGAAGCGACAAATAAAAAATAAATTGTTTTTTTTTTCAAAGTTAATTCAAATGAAAAAATTATTTCCGAATAAAAGTTAAAGTTAAAAAAAAAAAAATACAAATGATGTCAACATTTTTTCCCATCAACAAAATGCATTTACGTATACACATGAAAAGAAAAGAGTATAGAAAAAATAAAATAGAATTAGTTTAGTATTGAAAACTTCAATTTGTAATAAAAGTTTATAAAGAATTTGTAAAAAAATAAAAAAAAAAAACACAAAACAAAATGGAAGGAAGGAAATAGTTACATATAATGTTTTTTTTTTTCAAAAACACTTACCCCACTTTCTTTTAATGTTTCCGGATCTGTAACCACAATACGATACCACATTAACCATAATGAATTGTTGCCAGCAAATGTTGTAAACAAATTCATATGTAATGTTATTCTTGCACATTTTAATGATCTGAAATTTAAAACATTTCTAAAAATTTTTAAATCAATATGTCTGTAATTTTAAAAATGAGAGTTGGTGGAATATTGTGTAGACATTGATGGTTAATTTTATAGGTAGCACAAAATAGTTTCGCAATTTTTTTAGACACATTTTTTTTTTAAACACGTGTAGCTGATACATAAAAATTATGTTGATTCGCAAGAAAAAAAAAAAAAATAAAAGAAATAAATAAAATGTTGCTGAAATGTTAATGATTCATGCTGGCTTCATTCGTTTTTAATAAGTTTATTAATTATTTTTTTAAGTTTATTTTATTTTTTTTTTAATTATTAATTTCCAACTATGATGCAATTTAATTTCACAATAATTTAAATAATTTGTTTTATTTTTTTATTAATATAATTTATTTAATAAAATATTTTTAGTTTAGTTCAAACATTTAATATCCAATCACTTTGATGCAATTTTTTTCTGATGACATTCTTATTTGTTTATAAGCAAAGTTTTTGTTATTGTTTTTTTTTAATTTGTTGCTAGAAAAATGTTTCACAAAATGTTTATAATAACTTTGTATTGTATTGTAATGTATATCGATTGTCGGGTGTAGTTGGGAGTATGGGTGGAATGGATGCAAGTTCTTTTAAAGAATCAAAGAATAAAAAATAATAAAAATTAAAGAATTTAATTAAAATTAATTGAAAAAAAGAACAATGAAAATAAAAAAAAATAAAAAAAATGTTAAAATATTTAATTATTTGTCAAGAAAATGCTTTATATATTGTGGTGGTATTGTATTACAGTTTTCTAAGAATATTTTTTTGTATATGTAATTAAATCATGGAAATATTTTTTTTTTTTTAAATTTAATGTAATTTTTATTTTAGTCAAAGACTTGTTCCATTAAGTATCAGAATTTTATGGTTTTTTGAGTCAACTTTGAGAAAAATTATAGAATATATAAGTTGCACTTTGAGAAGAATTTTATTGTAAGTTGCACTTTGAGAATTAAGTAAATTAAAGTTGAGTTATGAAATTTTTTACTTAATTTAATAATTTTTAGTGTAAGTTAGAAATGATATTTAAAAATTTGTATGAAGTTGAATTTCAGTTTTAAGGTTAATAAATTTTGTGCTTAAGTAAGGGTTTCAATTTTTAGAACACTTTAAATTAATTTTTGAAAATATCACATTCTGATAAATGCGTAAGTAGATTCGACTTTATTTACCAAAAAGAGTGGTATTCTAGTTTGAATATAAATTGGCCAAAAATAGAGTCAGGTAGAAAAAGCGGAATACAAACTGGAGAATATATTTTATTTCAAAAACGGATTTCAAAAAATTAATGAAATAGAAAAGGGACAGTTGATTTTAAGTTCAACTCTCGTATGGTTCCGTTTGAATAATATAGAATACCCTGATTCTGAATTGAACTCTTAAAAAGCTCTTTAACTGTTTAGTAAAGTCCTACCTCCAAATTGTGGATCACATTACCCCCATAAGTGTTTCCCAATACATATGATCTAGAAAAATTCAAGAAGGAAGTCAACTTATACCTCTTGGGTTGCCCATTCAACCCTTGATAGACATATATATTTATGTCTTATCGCTACTTTTCAGCCATTATACTGCGCAAGCAGCTAGGATGCTTATCCCATTATTTTGA
Organism: Dolichopus griseipennis; assembly: GCA_963082915.1. Lineage (NCBI taxonomy): Eukaryota > Metazoa > Arthropoda > Insecta > Diptera > Dolichopodidae > Dolichopus > Dolichopus griseipennis. Next base: position 140,766,521 of record OY720442.1, on the reverse strand, counting down.
CTCCGGGAGGTGGTTGTTTTTAGTTGAGTCAAAATCTCACACTACCTGGAGGAGTAGGATTTGCGATGCTTTTTCACGGTTTTTCCTCCCTTAGGAAAAAAAATTACAAATAATTCACCTGATATTGCACTGGGACTTTCTAATTGGGTCAAAACGAATGCTAATTGAATATAAAACTAGGATTTAAAAAATGTGCTTATCAGAGGTTACAAGATAATAGTCCCATTGTATTGAATTCTGTGTTATTCAAATATGTATTGGAAAAGAAACTGTGGATAGATCTTATGGTTGCTTGCTAAGTCAGAATTACAATAATTTGTTTAGCGTGGTTAAATGTCAACAGGCGTCCTAATTTTGAATGCTTTCTTACATATATATGAAGAAAATTACGAAGAAGGGATTTGATGTTATTTCAAATTCATGGTTTTACGTTTTTCCGGAAAATTTAATATTTTTGGATAAAGGATTCACAGTTACCTTACTTAATAAGAAATAGAACAATTCTTGTTTATTCCGTTTTTAAGATTCAATTACATTTTTTCTGATAATAAAACCGAATCAATTTTATTTTATGCGGCTTATTTCATCATTTCTCTTTATAAATTATTTTCTTTTGATATACTTTGAGACTTTCAGTGCAAGATAACCTACCAGAACCTATGATCCTATTCAAAGTTGTTCACATTGTAATTGAGCATATAAGTTCTATAATATAAAACATATATTCTAAAAAATAGTTTAGAAATAAGTAATTGATGACAACGCCTCGTGGGAATGAAACTTCTTTCCGTAGTAGTTCTGTACAGTTCAGTTTTAACAGTAAAATTGCATAACATAAAATATTATGCAATTTAAAAAAAAAAAACTACACATATCTACATACATTTTAATTTAAAAACTCTTAATGACCCGTTCATTTTTTAAATAGTGTCAATGAAAGTTCCATATAAAATTAAAACAATTCAAAACATTTTTAATTTATTCTAGTCATTTACTCCTTTTTTTTTTTATAAAAAAATATCCTTGAGGATTTTTATCCTTTTTTTTTATATATATGTCTCATGATAGAAAAAACTTTCTGATATAAATATTTTCACACGATGTAAAAGTTTTATATTCTATTTTAATTTGTTTTTTAAAGTTCTGAAACTTTTTTGCAATTTTTTTTTCGTTTTTAAAAATAAATTTTTTAATCCTGTTTTTGTTATTTTATTAAATTTAAAATAATGTTTTTTTTTTGTTTTATTATTATTATTTTAAAATGAAGTTGTATATACTTATATCTTAATGTTGCAGATGTTATCTTACTGTAAGGAACAAAATAAAATCTTATTCAGTAAATTTATTTCGAAATTTTTCAGAGTATATAAGAATAAAATTCGATAGAAATTTGACTGGCTGCTGGAAATAGATCCGGAAGTAATAATATCCAAAAAGAAAAGAAATAATGCTCTGAAAAATTGGGGATAATTTCATTATGAAATAACACCTTTCATTTAAAATGAAATATTACACTTAGAAGTGAAATAACTCCTAATATTAAAATGAAATAATCCTTCAAGTCTTTTAAGATGCTATCTACAAAGTACACATTTAATTGGGAAAAATGGTTTGTAAGGATTTTTGATTTGGATACAAAACCAGAATTATCGGCCTTTTCCAGAATATAAAAAAGAGACTTTCTAAAAACATGATTTTCTAAAACGAGATTTTGTGAAAACGAGATTTACTAAACCGAGAGTTCAGACCTAACCCTGTATTAATATGACGGGATATTTTAAATGGCGGGATTTTGAATGTCAGGATTTTGATATTTCGGGTTCTTGAAAGTAGAGATTTTGATATGGCCGGATTTGGAAATTGGGGATTTCGATATGTTGGGATTAAGAATGTCCGGGATGATGAAAATTGTATAAAATGGGTATGCCAAATTCACATATCATTCTTTTGATTATAGAGTGACATGCAAAATCTATCTTCAATTACTTAATTTGCAGAAGGCTGCCTTCGCCGATTTCAAAATATATTTTTTTTTAACCAATTTTATTACATTCTAAAGTTTTAATAGAGGATTGATTCTAAGGAAATAAGGTCCCAAGTAAAAATTGAATAGAAACCCCAAAATTAATGGAATAACCACCAAGTTTTTGAATTTATACTTTTTTTTTTTTTAGAAATGGGGATTATTTCTAATACAAAATTTTAGGGTGTTATTTTTTTTTAGAGGGCTATTGTTTTCGGGGTTTATTTCAGAGAGCCATTTTTACATCAAGTTAAAATACAACATCATGTGTTATATTATATCTTCGAAACTAAAAATATATTTATTTTATTTCAATTCAATTTTTTTTTTTTATATTTTTCAAATTGAATTTAATCGGAAATTGTACATAAATTTTACTTGATGTATTGAAGTTCAAGGTTCAATATAAACGATACGAATACTATTTTGACTACTAATCAATTATATAGGGAAACAAATAAAACTAGAAAGAGTACAGAATAATGTGTAATAATGAATATCCTGAATCCTGGATAGAGTTCTTGTATATAATAAAGTGTTTATAAAACATAGAATATCGGATGTAATCTATTCAGAAATTGATTTTCAAAAATAAATTTTTTTAAACTAACATTTATTATCTTAATACGGAAAATATGTTTGAATTTTCTTCTTTTCTATTTTCTATTGAGTTTTGGAAAATTGTTTTGTGGAAAATTATTGCACATGGATTGATTGATAATAAAATAATGTACACATATATATATAAGTATGTATATAAGTTCATTAAAATACAGATTCAAAAATTTCAATAACTAGAAAATATTGTTTTATTTATTACATGTATACAGGGTGGGGCAAAACGACTGATATGGTTTGAATGTTTAACAACTTTTTAAATTTATTTATATTTTTTATTTTTATTTCAGAATTTTGTGAAGAAAACTTTGGGAATTGGAAATGGAACAGTACACAACAGAACACTGATCAAAAATTACGAAAAGTTATGAAAAATTTACGGGAAGGTACACGGATGTGCGAAGCCGAAAATTGTCACCACTTGCGGGATATAATTTTTCATACTTAAGCTAAAAATATTTTCCATTAATATACTGTTATTAAACCTTCAAACCAAATCGTTTGTTTTGCGCCACCCTGTAGTACATAATAATGTATTGAGTTAAATATTAAAAATAATTAATGACTTATGGTATTTTCAATATCAGAAGTTTGTGTTTTAGGAATATAATTAATGGAATTCAATTTTCTTGTATATTTTATTAAAATTTATATTAAAATTTGACCAATTTTATTGAAAACTGATAAATTTTATAATTAAAATTTAATAAAGAAAATTTACTAATATTTTTTAGAATCAAATTTCTATATTTAAACTATAATGAGTTCAAAAGTTTTTATTTTGAGATACAAAATTACATTCAAATTAGAAAATATTGTATATTAAATTGTTTTACATAGAACATGCGAGAATTTAGATAAAATCCATTAGTATTTCATTTATTGTAGATCTATATGGAGAACAATAGAACACTCCTAAACGATTTAATCAAATGGATTTTTGATAGTTACATAAAGTTTTAAAACGTAATCAGACTATTAAAAATACATTATGAGTATTTATAATAAGTTAGAAATTCAGAGAAATGTTATTTAATGAAGAGTTGGTTACACACGAATGTAAATTTGATTGAATTTTTAAAAATTAATAATAATTTAATTATTAAGTAAAAAAAAAAAAAAGTATTTCTTTTAATTAAGTAAAAGAATCAAATAAAAATACTTGTAATTACGAGAAAGTAATTAAATTTTCAGTTTAATTACTTTTGTAACTATTTTTTGATATATAAGTATTTTTCAAGTAATTAAGTACTAAGTAATACTTGAGAATCAAGAATTCAATGAAAAATTAAAATTATGAAAATACTTGCAAAATATTTAAATGTTTTAAAACTAATTGAATTCTTTGATATATAAGTACTTCTAGGTACTTAATTACTCGAAAATACTCTAATATCAAAAAATAGTTACAAAAGTAATTAAACTGAAAATTTAATTACTTTCTGGGAATTACAAGTACCTATACTTATATTTAAAGTTTTATAAGTATTGAAATTTAAATAATACACAAACTGATAACCTGATACTCAATAATTGACAAAATATTGAGTATCAGGTAATGATACTGCGGTAACTGTATAGGTACTTGAAATATACCGGCCTGGATAGATCCTAATAAATTTTCTTTTTGTTTGAAAAATCTGTTTAGGTCAAAATTTATAATATGGAATAAAAATTTCTTAATTTTGATAGAATAAAATAATATTGGGTAATCCTCATTATAAATTAGAATATAATTAATGCTTAGACATTGCTTATAAACCATTTCAGAACACTTTGATTCATATTAATGTTATAAATTTTTCAAATTTGAATATATTAAAGAGCTAATTTATTTTAAATTCAATTTTTAAAAATTTAAATACAGGGTGGCGCAAAACTACCGATATGGTTTGAAGGTTTAATAACTTTTTAAATTTATTTATATTTTTTATTTTTATTTCAGAATTTTTTGGAGAAAACTTGGGGAATTGGAAATGGAACAGTACACAACAGAATCGATCAAAAATTACGAAAAGTTATGGAAAATGTACTGGAAAGAGCACGAATGTGCGAAGCCGAAAATGGTCACCACTTGAGGGTTATAATTTTTCTACCCAAGCTAAAAATATTCCCCATTAATATACTGTATAACAAAAAAATAGTAATAATAATTAACCATTTAATTTAAAAAGTTATTAAACATTCAAACCATATCGGTCGTTTTGCTCCACCCTGTATTCAATATATTCCTATTAAATCAAATTTATATTGGATACATTTAAATTTTAAATGTATTATTTGTTATACAAATATAAATTGCCTCGTTATTATCATGATTTAAATAATAACAATTATTATTTCTTTTATTTATTAATAAATTCATATACCCATATTATGTATAAGTAATCAATGAATCAGATAATATAAACATTAAATACAAAATTTTATTAAATTTAATTACAATATACATTAAATATTATGTAAAATAATTAAATTCGTATATAATGAATGAAATAAATACTTGTATAAATTGAGATATTTGATATTATTTCGTTTCATTTAAATGAATTTAAAACAAATGAATCAATTATCTTTTATTCTATTATTTAATAAATTTTATGTAATTTAAATTAAACATTTTTTTATAATATAATTAAATTAATGTTTTTTTTTTAATTACAGTGTAGTGTCAAAACATAATTCACTTAAAATCATTTAAACAATTAAAAAATATTGGCTGAATTATTGTAAAATATAAGATAATAAAATAAAATAAAATTAATTATGTAATATTTGTAAATTTTAGTAAAAATTTTAATTAATTTAATGAATATGGATATGTGTATAAATTATCAGTTGATAATAATTTAATTAATATTATTAAAAATAATAATTATCTAAATAATTTATCACAAGTTTGCATTAATCAGTTTAATTTTTAGTTTCATAAGTGATGGAAGAAAGGAAGGTTGGTGCCGGAAGGGTGTTTCCGGGCAAACTTAAATCCTCCAGATTCTCAACACAGCTAAGATCTTACAGGCGATGATACTAGCAGTCAGAGTTGAGTTTTAAACCAAAATAACACATCATCTGTGAAGAGAATCAACCTGCAATTAAGAGTGTTAATACGATCATTGCAATCTCAATTCTTGGAGGCAATGTCAAAAAAAACCTTGCATCAATAATTCAAAGCCTAAACATGATCTTCGTCTCGTTGTCAGGGCGTAGCAATATTAAAGACAACCAAAAAGCAGTAAGGAAAGGATTGACTCTGAACATCAACTCTCTTTCCAGGGTAAGCAATTTCACTATATCTAAAACGGTACACCTACAACAAAAGGATTTTGCCAAATTAGTGGTCATTATAACAGGCAAGTGCCTATTAGACACTGATGCAGCCAAACAGGAAGTTTCTTAGTACACCTATATATTGAACACTTTCTTTGTAGACGTCCAACCCTAGATAGTGCCAGACTTCAGTCACTCCGTGTACTGTTCTTTAAAAACCTTAACCAGCTTCTAAAAACCAAGTTAAAGAACTGAACTCCTCGGGTTCAATATAGTATTACAACCATAATAATAAATCATAAAATAAATTTTATTTTGAAATTCGATCCAATTTCAAGTTAAGTACTCAAGTCCAGACATTAATGAAGTCATTGTCGGCTTTTAAAATTAAATACAAATATAAAAATTAAATTTTAAAATAAAATTTAAAAATAAAAATTTAAAATACAACAAAATCCAAAATAAATATTAAAATTAAGAAATAAAATTTAGAAACATTCATTCAATTTTTATTCATATTTAGTGATTATTTGTGTGTGTTAAATTTTTTTTAGTTATAAATTCTTAGTTATATAATTTAATTTGTATTATTTATATATTGAAATATTTAGAATAAACATTTATTTATTTATTTGTTATTATACAAAAATTTATTATAAAATTAAATCTCACCTGAAATATGCTAAAATTCCTAAAGATAATAAAATTGCTATTAATGATATGCAATATCCGGCTTCATAAATTAAATTTATTTTTTGTTTCCACTGAAATGAGGAAAATGAGGAAATTAATAAAATAGTAAAGGAAATGAATAAATGAGTTAATATTAAATAATTTAGATTTTATAAGAAAATATAAAATGAGATTGATTATATATTCTGTTGGGTATAACCTTAATTGAAGGCAAAAGATATGGTTTAGTTGAAGCTGATTAATCGTAGTTTATTTTTTCAAATTATTTGGGAGCTGTTTTGATAAGTTACTAAAGTAATTTACATATCTTTATTAGAATACCAAATTTGAAAACAAAGCACTGATAGAGGTACGTAGGTAAATGTCAACAGTAGATTCAACAAAGCCAGGTCGTATTTCTGGCGATTTTACCCAGTAAGGAAAAACACTTAGATCTCTAGGAAAACAAAGTTTCGAATCTTCAATGATTGTGTAAAAACCATTCTAATGTATTGCAGCAAAGCATGTCTGATATCTAACATCATTAGTCAAAAACTGCAACTTTTCATTAACAAATGTCTACGTATCATATGCATAATATTATGGCTTGCCATCATAAGCAACGAAGATCTATGCAGCGAATTACAGGAGAAGAACCCATACCGAGGTAACAAAGAAAGAAAAAATGGAGCTGGATAGGTCATACGCTAAGAAAATATCCCAGTGACATACGTATGGCCTTGGAATGGAACACACAAACAAATAGGGGACGCGGACGTCCAAACAAAACCTAGAGACGCGCAGTACTAAATGCACATAATCAATGCAACTTCACATGTGAAAATATAAAAATAGTAACAGGAAACCGTGTGAGATGGAGATGCCAAATAAAGGACCTGTACTCCCTATGGAACTTTGGTTTCAGCTTGTTTTCTGCCAGGACGTAAGAAAAATTTTGCAACCCTTATAATAATATTTATTATTTGATGGTACTAACATTTTCAATTGCATATAATACGAGGAGCGTAAATGTTAATATGCAGAGATAAATTTTTTAGAAATGCAAATAACACATTTTTACAATGGTATTTCGCACTTCATAATTCGGAGTATATCTAGATTCAATTAAGGCTCCCAAATTATTTTCCAACTACTAAAACAATTTAAATAATCGAAAAGTATGTATTAGCATATTGAACTTTACTAAAGTTAAAGCAACTTTATTCCCAGTATTTGAATAAAAATTTCATCAATATTTTAAAAATACAAAAAATTTCTAATATATTACAATTTACAAGTAATATTAAACTTGTATCTTTAATTAATAAAATTTCATAAAATCTAACTTTTTCGATTAAATTTTATTGAAAAAAAAACAACAATAAATAAAAAAAAAACCGAAAATAAAAAATGTTTTTAATATTGATTACAAAAAAAAAAGTGATAAATTACACTTTCAACACTATATTGAAATCTTTTCCCAAAAAAAATTTTTCAATATCGAAAACTTTTGATTGCTTCAAATTTACAATATTGGTTAGGAAAGACTGTTAAGAGAAAAGTATTAAATTTCAAAATCGAAATAAATTACAAAATAAATGAATAAAGCTTGATATCCTGTCTTCCTAATCAAAATAGAATCTTAGAAGTTTTGTTATATGATAAAGTATTCTTATCGGGAAAACTTTAGATTCATATTTCAAAACTGTCGGTCTGTGGGAAAATTATAATATTATATTAAATGAAATTTAGTCTATTAATAAGTTAATTTCAGAAATCATCCTAAAGCTATGCAAATATTTTGAATTTGAAATAACGTTAAAAAAATCGTCCAATTTCAAATTCAATTTCAAATATATAAAATCTATAAAAAATTTTTATTAAATATAATAAGTAAGCTCACAGTATGAATTTAAATGATGAAATTATGTAATAGTAAATAAAAATTGTAAATAAAAACATGATATGTAAATATAAAGTGTAATTAAAATAGTAATATATAATATACATAAGTTATTCCCATAATGGCCTATGTAGTCGAGGAAAACACTAATATTGCTTAAGTACCTTTTTTCTAATATTGGAATTTAAATAAATAAATAAATAAAATCGTCAAAGTAATTAAAAATTCAAAGAAACAATTTAATTGCATACTTCTAGGCGAACATGTAAAGGAATAATTAAAATGATACTTGAATGCTGTGTTAAGTATCATTACTTGGTTCTCATAGTGTCCAAAGCAATAATAGTACTACTAACCGACGGTTTTAAAATATTGCATTATCATTTCTGATATGTAATATAAATAAATAAATAATGTCATCCTAAAATTATGCAAAAATTTTAAAATTTAGAAAATTGTTTTAAAAGTTAAGAAACCTTTAAAAAATATGAAAATTAGTATAGATTGCACTTTCAGAAAGTTAATTTTAACTCTATTATGTATTCGATTTCATCGACAGAATCAAGGAATTCATTGTTGAAGTTATCTTCTCAGCCCTTAAAACTTGCGAGACTTTTCATTAAAACTATTTACGAAAAATATAAATGCCAACTTCAAAATTACTTCAGTTTCATATACTAACTAGCTTCTAAAATAAATTTAAACCTTTTTTTTTTCTCATATTATTTACAATTCAATTTTTTGCTACTTTTTATTACATTTTTTTGTTTCCTTCATTTTATTTTTTGTTTCATTCACTTCAGTATTGACTTATTATTCCCCGGTTCATTAGAAAGAGTGGGTTCTACAAAAGGAAAAAAACAATGAAATACGAATCCTTGTTAAAATAAAGTTAGACATTTGATCCTTTTTTTCCTGATTCTCCATCTTTCCCCACCCCTCTTTCACGGTAGGCTTTACAATTCTATGAAAAACAGACAGTAAATAAACTGCCACTCAAATGTAGACCAACAAAAAAAAAAAACAACAAAAAAAATTAAAATAAAGAATTTCGAAAAGAATTAAAGAAATAAATTCCTTGTTATTTATTTTTTTTATTTTACTTACCTCCATTTCATCTACATCAACACAAGTTGTATAATTAGACCAGGTTCTATTTGTAAGTGGATGACGAAACCATTCACCATCTGCATCACAGTATTTATGGGCATATCCTGTAAAAAAAAAATATACAGAAAGAGAAGTATTTCATTATTAGTTGTTTGTTTTTGTGATAAGTTTCTTAAAGGTATTTTTTATACAGTATTTTTAATTTTTTATTTAATTCCTTTAAAATAAAATACAAAATACAAAAAAACTGAAAAGAAAACATTGAACATTCTTTAAAATGTGTAGAAAAGATAAAAAAAAAATAAAAATAATATAAAAAATACTTATAAAAATTCTTTTGTAAAAGTATTCAGATCATTTTAAAGTAAAAACAACAATTACAACGTATAAGAAAAAACCTTAAAAGTAAATTGTTCTAAAACACGAATACCGTCATTATCCTGGTAAAATTTAATGACAGGTAAAAATGTTTTTTTTTCTAAATTAGAAAGTTGTTAGTAGGGGGAGAGATAAATATACTTAATTATTAGGAAATACTAGGACTTATATACTATGTATACGATTTAATAGTTTTAAATCCTTAAAAAAACTATTACTATAGTTTAAACTAATGTTGAAACAGTTCGTTTACTTTTAATACAATGAAGATTTTAATTGTATAGATTGAAAATTTAATGAAATAATTAAACAGTATAAAATTATATTAATTGTGAATTCTTAAAATGATTACTTTTAATTGATTACAATTATGTTGTGGTTGTACTGTAATCAATTGTTGTTAGAAGTTGTTTTAATCAATTTTAATTAATAAAATTCTAAAGTATTTTTAAGTAATTAAATATTATCGATTATTTAATTTTATAATTATTTCATCTTATTGTAATCATATTGACAAGTACTTGTTTTCAATTTTCAGTTTTCACAATCATAATTACTACTGACTAGTAGTTTGGTATGAGTAGCTTTTCAAATCAAAATACAATTCCAAGTGCCTCAGGAAATAAAATTACTTTTAAAAGTACTTTTGAATACATTTGGTTGCAAGAATCATAATTACTACTTACTAGTACCCGTTTAAAGGAAATGTATGCAAATATAAATTTTGTTAGATAAGAGCAGTAGTTAAATAGTTAGGTATGAGTAGTTGTTCAATTCCAAATATAATTACAAGTGACGAAAGACTTAAATGTACTTTTAAAGTGACAAACGATTTAAAAGTACTTTTGATTACAATTATTATTTACTTAAAACCAGTAGTCTTTTAAAATACACATAATGTACACATAGTTTTTAATTGCAGTAGCTTTTAGATAGTTATTTAAGTCCAAATATATTGACAAGTAATTATACTGAAGTAATCAAATACTTTCAAAATAACTTGAGGTAATTTTAAAAGTATTTGATTACATTAAGTACTAAGAATCGTAGTGAAACCTTTTTTTAAAATTAAGATACTTCAAATCATTTGTTAAAATAGAAATAGAAATTTAAGAGTAATTGATTTTAAAATTGTAATCAAAATTAGAATTCGTTACAATAATTTTATAGTTAGTTGAAATAGGAAAAAAAAAGTCTTTAATTGCTCTCTATAAAATAAAATTTGTAATATTAACTTTAAAAACTAATTAATTTGATTAATGTAAGTGTATTTTTATAGTTGCAAAAAGGAAGTTTTAAGAAATCTGACTTTAAAATTACGTTTTATTTCATTTTAATTATACCTGTATTGTGTATTTTACAAGTACTATTTTTGTATCTTAAAGTTGAAATCGATCAAAGTGAATACTTTGAAAGGAAAACAAGAAAATATTTATTTAGGAAATTATTTTGATTTTATTTTTTTAATTACTTTAAATGTGATAAAAAAATTTTAATGACGTTTTTTTTATTGAATTTTTTGTTTTATAATTAGTTCCATTTTGTTTTTGTTTTTTTAAGGATCTCATTTAAAGAGGCTTATAATAGCTCTTTTTCCTTCGCAGTTGATTTTATATAATATCCTAATTATAATTTGCTAATTAAATAGAATTAAGGTGGAAATGGAGGAAATCTTTTTGACTAATAAAATATATTTATAGAAAGGTTTTGTAATTTGATTCGAAGTCAACGCGTTTTAAAGTAGAATATTTTTATTTTAGATAATTAAAGGAAAAATTTTAAAAAAATTTTCATGTAATTTGTCAATATTTTTAAAAGTATTTAACTTTTAATATAAAAGTATTTATTTTTTAATGTAATATTTGGATAATTTGGGGGTAAAGAGTTTTTAAATTATTTTAAACACTTAAGTCATATTTACTTATTAAAGCGTTTTTTTTTCATACTAAAGGCAATTTTACCTTAAGTGAAAACTTTTTTACTTTAAGAGAATACCTTTTTCCACGACTTGTTAATTATAAGATATTTTATTTTTTACTTAAATTGAATACTTTATCATTTTTAGAAAATAAGTTTTTTACTTTAACTGAAGAAATTTTTCAGATAAATTGAGTTTTTTTCCTTTAGAAATTTTTAGAATTTTTTCTGGATTTTTCAGAACATGTCTATTATTTTTTCAGGCCAGGCAGAGTCTTTATTTTCAAAAATTTAATAAGAATATTATTTATTAGGTAAGACGCGCTCGGTTGTAGATACTTTTGTTTTTAAACTTTCTGAAATATTTGTACAAATCAACAAATCTCCAGAAATGCTTCATTTAGATACATGATGATGACATGGTTTGTTAGTGGCTTTATACATGTATATACATCGAAATGTATATTAACAAATCATTTAAGCAGACTAAGTTTTCACTCAGAGTAAAAAAAGTATTTGCATAAAATAAAAAAGTCTTCAGTTAAAATTAAAATTTTTTTGTAGTTTTACCTGTTCAACTAGTAAGGATGAACGATGATGGTCCAGCTAGAGCGGTTTTTGACTCCAATCCGGAGGGTAGAGACAGAAGAGGTCGATCACATCTTTGATGGAAAGACTGTGTTAAGTCACACGTAAGAATGCTGAATATTGGTGGAAGTTGGAGAGAAGCTGCGCAAGACGGAAGCTAATGGAGGAAGGATTTGGACTCGGCTTAAAAATAATAATTTGTTATGCCGATAAAGTGAAGTAACTGTTCAACTGTTAGGCTAATAATCTCTCCTATACCGTAAATACATATTGGAACATATTATATACATGTAATTAAGAATGGATCTTAGTGAGTTCCACATACAATTTAAATATGGGATGGTTCTGGACCTTATAACATGTAGAAACGTCTTAAATTTTCAATAAATACAGTTCTATTTTGTTTATATTGTAAAAATTTTAAATTTGGTTATATAGTATTCTATATCTGTGAGTTATATTATTCAATTAAATTATTTGTTTATATTTTATATTAGTTTATATTCCTATATTAATTTATTATTTTTATTGTAATTTTTAATTATTGATTAAGTCATTAATTTGAACCCAATAGAGAATTGTAATTGAGTCAAGTAGGTTTTTTTTCACTTTTAACGAGTACCAAACTTTTGGAATGATATTTCGGCGTTCTAACTACTGTGGTACGCAGTCATTAATATCTCAAACCTCAATCATTCAATTTGAAATGTCTATTCTACTTTAAAGATATTTAAATAAAATATAACAATGTTATCATTTTGTAACCTTACTAACATATTTAAATTCAATATACCATAACATAATGAGTATAAAGGAATTGTAATCCTTAATTAATTCCATTTTTTTTGTTATTTCATTATTTATTTTATTTTTATTAAATATCAGATTATAATGTCATTTTTGTTTAAATAAAAAGAAAACACAAGTAATAATAAAAAAAAAAATAATAACAAAAACCACAATAAAAAAAGTTAATCCTTCTTGTTTCCTTTTTTCTTTAACAGGATATCGTGTATGGAGGGATTCGTATATAAATTTTATATTTTGTTGGTTTAATTTATCATTTGTATTTTTGTTAGGTTTGAATTAAATTTATCTAGGCGTTAGGTTTCATTTTACCTTAAAAAAAACAAAAATACAAAAACAGAAAAACAAATTAATATATGTATATAGAAATTAACATTATCTAATTTTGAAAGATATTATTACAAGAAACCCCTTAAAAGTTGAAATAAAAGCAAAAGTAAATATATAAATAACAACACACAAAATACAAAACAACAAACAAATACTAAATAATAATTAGTCAAATCATCAAATATCAACACCCAAAGTAAAATAATGAAAGGTATAAAATTGAAATTTATTTCCATATACAAACCTAAGACAAATAAATTACATTCACACAAATATAATTAAAGAAATTTATAAAATATGTAAAAAAAAGTAAATTATTTTTAAGAATAATTTGTTATAATTTGTTCACACAACGGATCTTTAATAAAAAGTAAAGTGATTTTGCGGGATTGTGTTCACACTATTACAAAACTTGTTTAATTTTGACAACCAATAAAATGTGATTTTTTGCTTTCATTTTAAATTTTTGTGTCTTAATTTTTTTGATACAAACGACAAATTAAATGATAAATCAAAAAAAATACATTATTTCAACAATTAAAGTATGTAGATAACCTTGGAAAGAAACTGATTTTAACTGATTAAAAACTTGTTTAGAAATGTCAAATTTTGTAATAGAATATAAACTTGTTAAACCGAAATTAAGTGGTTTTTCGAGTTAAACATTTTTAACTCTGTAGTACTTCTTATTAAATTATTTTAATATACACTACATTTTTTTATTAGATATGATCCGAGGTGGATGTGAATCCGAGACTTTTCGTTTGACAAGCCGCCACTTTACCACTGAGCTATCGGCCAGATGCATACGTGTATTTTAGGGATTCTAAACTCGTTTAAGTGATTTAAAAGCTAATTTTAAAGCAAAACTAAGCGTTGCAGTTAAAGAATATTGATTCTCATATTTAACTATAATACGGAAATAATTGAAGGCTGATAATTTTTATTGTTATACAGCATCCAGCCATTTGAATAATATGTTATAATATTCAAGTTAATAACTTTCGTCCTTCTGTTCCTTTTTTGTCCATATTTTTTCTTTCTATGTTCAAATAAATTTAACACATTTTTGTATAATTTGTGGTACCCCTTAAATTTTTACTATTACGAGAAAAATTCTGTCAAACTGTTTGTAGCTGGAAGAAAGTTTTTTTTTTGATTTCTACTTTTGAGTCAAAATCCCTTGAAAAATAATAAAAAGAAAAAAAAATAATTTTTTTCAATATATAAAGCATTAATAGTCCCCCAAAATGTAAAAAATAAAAAATTGATGCTAGATCTTGGAAATTTTTTACAATTTTAATATAAAAGTAAATTGTTGGACTAAGGTTAATAGATAAAAAACTGTTTCTAATTTCAACAATTTGCTTTTATATTAAAACTAAATGCACTTTTAATGCAAAAAACCTACCATCAATAGAATATTTAAGTTTGTTGTGCCGTAATGGGTTAACATTTAACAACTGAATAAACAGTGGTCTGCTCAGGAGTAATTTTTCTGTAAAATGTTGATGTCCATTAAATGTAGGTATAGCAGCAGTATTAAATATTTTTTTAACTATTAAAATATTGAGTGGCAGACTTTTATGACCAATTTTTATTTTTTATACCCAGAATTCAACTGTCGTAAATTTAAATTAATAAAAAAACTTTTTTTAATACCTATCTATTAAAACTCGAATATACCTACAATAAAAGTAAATTTCGAGCCTAAAATCAACATAAATACATAAGTTTTATTATATAAATTTGATATTTAATTCTAGAATAAAATTTCCATATTTAAAATGACACTTAAATTTATCAATTTGTTAATAAAACTATTTTTATGTGAAAATTCAAGGACAATTCAATTTAATCCGTTTTGTTGTAGTAAATTTAGAAGTATAATAACTGTTTATAATAATTTAATTTGTATATCTGTAAGGTAAATAAATTCCTTATATATAATATTATAGATACATTAATACAACTACATATAAAAACAATTAGAATTCCTTATAACACCTTTATAATATAATAATAATCATTATTCTTTTTTCTGTAAGAATTATTATACCTTAAGATTATGTGGGTTTTATTACTTTAATTTTCTTCAGAAAGATACGTATGAGTGTGTAAATATATTTGTGTATATGTTATTTTATCGGGTATATGTAATAAGGTCAAATGAAATAAAGCCAATTGACTTTATTTCATTATAATATTTGAAATAACGCAAAAAAACGAATTTTTAAGTTTTGGTCTTATTTCGGTATAAAAATTGAAATAAAGCCTCAAATTTCTAATTTTTAGTGTTGGATTCAATGTCAGGGTATTTCCCTTTTACAGAATATATATAGACTTGGAATATATATCCGATTTCGCAAAATTTTTTTATATGTTTATATGTGGAAATTTGAATTAAGAGAGATTTTAAAGTTGGATTCAAAATCAGGGTATTCCCTTTTGCCAAAATAATTATGTACTAAAAAATCCCTCCTGATTCAGAATTTGGTATATTCACATAATTATAATCTGGATTTATATATATATATAGAAATATTCTGGAAAAAGCTACAATATGTTTAAAATATTTGTGGCTTTATTTCTTTATAATTTTGGTTTTATTTCTTTTTCAAAAATTTGTAAAAATTAAATAAAGCCGAAAATAAATAAATTGTGATTTTGGTTTTATTTCAAATTTGATATTGAAATAAAGCCAAAAAATTGTAATTTGGCTTTTTTTATTTGGCCTTATTGCATGTACCCATCTTATCTATGAAAATAAAAACATTAGATAATATATCAAATTAAATTATTCTAAAAGTTTTGGGTTTTGTAAGGATAACAAAACATTATTGATTGAATGTGTATTAGTAGTGGAAAAGGAACCTAAGAAAATTTGATTACTTATTCCATTTTATATTTCCTATTTTCCTATTGAATTAAAGGAATGGGTCTTCTTTTATTGTTTTATTTAGAATAAATACGTATTTTCTAAATAAATTAGTAAGAATTTTGGGTATATATTAATATTAAAGTGTTTTTTTTTATAGATAAATGTAATATTAAATATATTTATTATTTATATAACTTTTAAATAATAAAAATTGTTTTTTTTTAATATAAACTTATTTGTAATTAAATAAGTGTAGTAGAATTATGTAGCAAGATATTGAATTTTTTATTAACTTTTAAACGGAAAGTGGGGTAACTCAGACCCAATAAAAGTAATCTATATTGAAAACTACGGGTATATGTTATTTAAAATAGCAAAAGATGCCTTAAAAGTCTGTTAAATTTTTTTTAAAAGCTACTGAAGGTTCATTCTATTTAAATATTGGTGGCCATTTCTTTAAGTTAAAATACAAAATATTTTATATAATTTTTTTTAACTCGAAGACTCTAGAGTTTCAAAACGTTTGTGCGCGCTTAAGGGTTAAAGTAATATTACAATATTGCTAAAAGAAAAGAGGCACTATGATTCAACAGTTTTATAAACTATCAAAAACTTATTTAGAGTAACTGGTAATTTTTAATTCAAATATTTTAGTATAATTCAATATACTTTCTATTTTGACTCATTTATTGGAACTTTTTATCAATTTACTTTTAAAAAAACTAAATTGAAATAACAATTAATAAAAATTTATAAAAAATTTTTACACAATTTTATCTCAAATATCATAAAATTTAATTGCAATATTCAATTATAGTGTTAGAATAAAACCCTTTTTTAATTAAGTTCAAATTTATATAAATAATTGGGTAAATTAATAATAAAAATTAATTAAATTTTTATTTTTAACTTATTAATTAATTTTTAAAAGTTATTTATTGTATACAACAAAAAGCAAATTAATATTTGAATAAAATTATCATTTTTGTTAATGATTTTAACATCAATTAGTTGAATTAATCTCATTTACATTATTTATACAAAAAAAAATTTTTTAATTTAAATTTATGGTTAATATCTATGGTAGCTTAATTACAATTTTAATAAAAAATTACTAATATAACTTTTAATTGATTTTCAGAATAATTTTTTTTGTAATTTTAAAGGTAATTTTATTGAATTCATAAAATTATTTATCTTTAATTGAATATTTTTATATTAAATGGATTATATTTATAAAATGCAGTTCAAATTAATTAAAAATTAAATAAATATAAAAATGATCATCCTAAAAGTATGCAATTTCGTTTAAATATAGTATTTTAACTTTTCCGAGTAAAAGTAATTTAAAAAGCATCAATTTAAGTTCAGATTAGTCAATATTAATTCAGAATGGTTCAATTTTAATTCAGAAAGCTTCAATTGTATTTCAAATTAGTCAATATTTTAATCCAGAAAGCAACAATTTTAGTTCAGATTAATCAGTTTTGATTCAGAAAGCTTTATTGGAATGTCAAAAACGAAAGTATTTATTATGTCGTAGGATTTGTATAGTCGAACGCTGTTATGTAGTTGAGATTTTAATTAACGCTTTTTGAATTGAAATTAATGAATTAAAATTGACTAATCTGGATTACAATTGAAGCATACTGAATTACGCTTGGAAAAGATGTAGCTCTAAATTCAAACGTGAATTGCATACTTTTAGGATGATCAAATTTCTTTTTAATTTTAGATTAGATTTTGATTAATCTGACGTTTTCTGCATTTCTAAATTAAACTTGGTGGTGTAGAAAGTATTTTCTATTAAAATGATTCTTTTTATACCTTAAAAGCTACAAACAATTCAGGATCTTAGCTTCACATCTTAGCTTTAACTATGTTATCTATCTAATTCTATCATTTTTTATTTCCTCTTTTTGTGTCAAAAAAAAATTACTTTTAATTTTCATATCAAACTAAAGTTTAATTTTGAAATGTCATTCACTTTTATCATATATGTTAATACAAGTACATACAAGTAATCTTCTAAATAAATAGAAAAATAAACAAAATAAAAAATTTCACAACACTTTAACTTGACTTGCACAATTTCACTAAAATTAATTTAACGTAAACAAAAAAATAAAAAAAACTTTAAGAATTCTGCAAAAGATCTTTTGAAGAATATAAATTACTTAACCCAATATACATATGTAACTTTTATTTGTCTTCATATACTCAACTACTTCTATTTGTCTTTAATTGTAACTATATGTGTAGAAAAGGTTAAGAAAATTTTTTTATTTCTTGAATAGCATTTTTTTTTAACATTTGAAATGTGTCCCTTAAGCACCATTAAAATAGTTGTGTCAGTGTAAATAAGAGTAGTAAGAACTTGTACAATTTCAAACTTTTTGATTTAGGTATGAAAAACGATTTGTTTTTATTTTCTTTTGTTGAATTGTACTTGTCTACAGTGAGAAGTGTGTGAGTGGATACTCAGGCGCAGGAGTCGTTAGAATTGTAGTGGTTTGCTTTTGTTGCACTGTCATTATCTTGAAATATATTAAAACAATTTAAAGTTTTAACTATGGAGTATGTTAAGTACTTCTAATTATATTTCTTATGATAATTAAGTACTTTTTAATATTTAATTATTTCAAAGTAATTTATATATCAAAAATAATTACAAAAGTAATTTAACTAAAAAATATTAATTACAAAAGTAATTAATAATCAAAAATATTTACAAAAGTAATTTAACTAACAAAATGAGTTACGAAAGTAATTTAAGTATCAAAAATAATTTTAAAAGTAATTAAATTTTATAAATAATTACAAAAGTAATTGAAATCTGAAATTTAGTTACTTTTATGGAATTATCAAGTAAATACTTAATTTTTTCAAAGTATCATTTCAAAAATTTTGTATGGTAATTAGAAAGTAATCATTACCAAGTTATGCTATTAACACAGTTCTTAAGTACTTTTTTAATCATAATTTCGATGATTTTTTTAAAGGCAGATGAGATGGGTCTTATTTTAGACTTATAAATTTAAAAACTTTGGCTTATTAAAAATTTGTGATTTGGTAGAAATTTGAGAGTACTTCTATCGTTTATATTTATTCTGTTCACAATTTT
This sequence comes from Dolichopus griseipennis, assembly GCA_963082915.1. Classification (NCBI taxonomy): domain Eukaryota; kingdom Metazoa; phylum Arthropoda; class Insecta; order Diptera; family Dolichopodidae; genus Dolichopus; species Dolichopus griseipennis. The sequence goes on along the minus strand of OY720442.1, from coordinate 140,746,900 downwards.
TTGATCACAACTGTGAAAATATTTTTTTGAATAAAAAAAATTAAAACATAAAATGTAAATGTATTCTGTATATATACTTTAAGTGTAAATTCTATTTATGTAGAAATTGTGGAGACTTCATGCATTTTAATGTGAATGAGTATATTTTTTTTTTTCTGAAACAATTTTCATTTTTTTTTTTGCTTTTCCATTTTTTTTTTCGTATGGAAATCGTGCAAATTGTAGCCAAGTCACGTAAAGGATCTGTTCTGTAATAATACTGAAAGGAGCAACTAAAAGATATTTTTTAAATAAAAAAAAAAAAAACTAAAAATAAAATAAAAATAAAATAAAAATAAAAAAAAAAAAAAATTGTAATGAAATGCAATTTTTTCTAGTTTTTCTGACTTTTTTGATTTTTGCAAATATACAAAATGTAAAAACAAATAAATGTAGCAATTCTTTGATTGTAAATTTGTATAAGGTAATTTATGTTGCAATTATGACCCCATTATGGATGAACACTTTGAGTAAATATTAAATAAAAAAGAATTTCCTTTTAAATTTTATGCTTTTAGAACGTTTTCTTCTACGATTGAAGAGTTGTATAATTTGTATTCACTATTAAAGGTAAAAAAATTTAGGAAAAAATAGAAAATGAATTTAGAAATAAATTAAAAAAGAAAGAAATATAAGAAAATAGTATTATTTGTAGTATTGTGTAGTATTGAGTAGTTAGCAGTTAGTCACAGTAGCAATCAAATAATAATTACAATTATATTATGTAGTTTGTTTGAAGGGTTTCTAAATGTTTCTTAATGTAAATTACAATATATATATATATATATACAATACTAAATATATATATATATATTAGTAAAAATAGCAATATTTGATGAAAATACAACAAAAGAAAATGAAAATAACGAAATTAAACTAATATAATAGTTTTGTGTGTACGTTATTCTGTAGATTTTGTTATTAGATATTTTTAGAAAATGAAATTGAAAGTGATACGAAGGAATGGCTATTGTACTTATTATAGTAATTTATGTTATACAAATATGAGCTCACATTTAATTGAAGTTGAAGCTTTTAATAAGCCATTAACTTGATATTAGTTACATAAACAATAAAATTTAATAAGAATTTATATCATAACAATATATTTTCAAAAGTCATTAAACTGGGTTCAATTAGTTCTTTGAAGCTGGTGATTTTTAAGAATTTTAGTACTTTAATAAACAGTACTAGTACTTTTACTGTAAAAAATACTCATTAAAATATATTTACTAGTACTAGTGCTGTGAAAAATAAAAGGATCAGTACTGGTACTGGTGTTCATCAGTAATTTTCCAATTAACCAGTAATTATCACTTTCAACCAGTACTTACTTGTATTAATCAGTAATTACCAATTTAAAACAGTATTATCTAGTATTTACCACTGTTACATATTGAAGTCTGGTAATTGAGAGAATTTATTAAGTACTTTTTTAGAATTAACACTTTGATTTGAAGCATCATTGCTTTTTAAATATTTTATATTTATATATATGTAATAGTATTTATTCTACTACCAGTAATTAGTACTTACTAGAATAAATATACTAAGTAATAAGTACTTACTGGATAAATATACTAAGTAATATGGATTATATTAACCAGTACTTAATATTATATACCTAGTACTTACTGGAATAAATATACTAAATACTACGTACTTAGTACTTACTGGAATAAATATACTAAGTACTCAGTACTGGTACTGTAATAAAGATTTAAATTTTATTGAGTATTTTTTCAGTATTATTACTGGTACTTGAAAATCACAAACATTGGTTTTTGTAAATAAATTAAAAATGATTTTAACTTATGTGTAATGCAGTACTTAAAAAACTTGTCAAGGTTATTTGAGTTAAATTGTCTTGAAAATGTTGTATATAAAATGGTAAATTCTGAAATTTATCTAATTAGAATTATTGGGCGAAATGGAAAATAGATATTACCCAACTTATGATCTATAAATACTTTCAATAGTTTGTAATTTAAACCCTATTTTTTTTTTTAAAATAATCATTTCGATAAGTAGATATGTAATATTTAAATCCCATAGTTATTTAACTGGAATTGAAATTATTGTCATGTGCAAAATTTTATTCAGAAAAATTTTGTTATAAATCCTACATGTAAAGGAGCGAACAAATATATTTAGTTACAAAATTTTTTAAAATATTATGATATGTGTACGTGTACAATTTGAATAAAAATGTATGTTTTAAAAATGGAAACTATATTAGCATATCATAATAGATTTTGTTTGATATTTTTTTTTCGAAAAGAGAGTAGAAATATGAAACCTATATTTCTATTTTGATACAAAATTGTATAAGGCTTTAATATTTGTTAAAGAAATGAAAAATTGTAGTTTTAAAAGTTCTTTTAAACTAAATGCTAATGTTTAATTCTTTGGTCTTGCCTGTACTTAAAGTATATGTTAAAACAAACTGGAAGATTCTTAAAGTACTTACTTAAAGTACAGAGAAGTCGTTGAATATTTTTGTATCTGTGAGCTTTAAGTTTTAAATCAATCATTTGATCATATTTAATTATTTATGCATCGTTAATTGAAGGAATTTTTTTCCTTTACTACTCCCTTTAGTGGCATAGGACTTCCACACGTCCTTTCCACCTGCTTCCCTTTTGCGCGATGACTTTCATTTGTGACCATGCCTTGTTCATTTGTGTTATTTCTTACTCTATTGTTCAGCGCTGTGTACATTTTACTATTCAATAGGACCTGTTTTACTATGCAGTTCAAGGATCTTCTAAGAATGTAACTGTTGCATCTGTACTTAATTTTCTGCATAGCTATTTCTTTGGATCTTGATTAGTAGCTTCTCAATGATCTTATTACTTATTCTTCTAATTTCAAAATTCTTCCAAATATCCCTTTAGCTTTCGTCAATTTTTAGTCAGTTTCTGAATTACACTCATTAATTGAAGTCATTTAGTAATCATAGCTAAATACAATTGAAAATCAAATACAAGTTTTAATTTTCCTCCCATAGTTTCTAGAATACCAAATTGATACTCAATAAACACTATGATATTATCCTCCCATTGTAAAGCTAAATTCATTTGATTGTTTTCAATTGCCATCTCTTACGAAATCCGAACCTCTTCCAATGTGTTTTGATATTTGAATATCAGGTTCTCCTTCATTGGCTGATACAAAATACCAATTCCATTTTAAAGCAAATACCAAATACAAAAATTTTAAACATAAAATTCAATACTGTACTGAATAGAACTGTTAAGTTTCATATCTCCTATAGAATGTATATATACATACATATATATACAAAAGTGTAAATCATTGATTTTAAGGGCATCCTTGAACTTCTGTTTAACAACACAATTCAAAAATCCACAATACAAAAAAAAAAATGCTATTGAAAACTAAAAAAAAAAAAAAAAATCCTTCCAAAAAATTTTTTTATTAAAAAGAACCCAAAAGGGAATAAAAATACAATCACAGAAAACCAAATAAAAAAACAAAAAAAACAAGAACAAAAACAAAAAATTAAATATGTGTATAGTATAATAAAATAAAATATTAAACTTTAAAAGAAAAATCAATACTTACTAGTTGGATCAAATCCAGTTATAAAACCGGGGCATAATTCATAAGCAGTTTGTCCAGCCAATGTATCTGGCCAACAAAGCCAACTGTCCCATGTGCGTGGACAATAAACGGTTTCTGAAAAAGGATACAAAAAAAATAGATGAAAATCCAAATATGAAAAAAAACAAAAGGATAAAAAATTGATTGAAAATTAAAAAAACAAAAAAAAATACACACACACACACACACAAGGAAATAAAATCAAAAAAGATAATATTGAAACTAGAAATAATTTACTGTTATTTTGTGACATAATAATATTTTTTTTTTTTTTATTTTTCGTCCTGTCAATTCGGAAAAAAAGGACTCTATTTTATGATTTTTTTTTTTTGCTAGGATTTGCTTTTGTTGCAAGAGAGGAAGTATAAAAAAAAAAAAGATAGAAATTGTTTTTTACCTCTCTTTCTATTGTATTTTTTTCATAATAGAAAAAAATTTATAAATAAAAAGGATAATAACTCAATTATGGATAATTCTATATAAATGTATTCATATATGTATGTGTGTATAAAGGTGAAATGAATTCAATCATTTATCATTTATTATTTATTTAATAGTATTATCACTTTTTTAAAAACTGATTGAATGTAGATTATATATATATATATATATATGTATTAATCAATTATCAATTTTTATTGGAAGTGAGTGAAAAATCGTTAGATAGGTAGGACTTATTTAGGACATAATACACTGAGTACTAATTTTCCTTTTGTTTTTCTGTCTGTTATGAAAGTTTCATGACAGGTGATTTATCTGACCTTTTTTGTTTTTTTGAGTTATTTGATAAAATAAGTTGATTTTTTTAAATCTGATGGATATAAAAATGGACATAATATTATTTTTTTAAATAACCCAATTGTTATAAATTTAATACGTAAATATTTCTTTTAAAAGAATGGAAAATCCTCAGTAAAAAAAACCGTTTACAATTTAATCTTTAATCAGTGTTTTTAATTTAATTTAAGAATCAATTAATATATAGAATAAATGAATAAAATGGTGTATTTAAAAATGGTATTTAAAAATGGTATTAAATATGAATAAAATTGTATTTAGAGATTAAAACAATTTTTAAAATTGAAACTATTTTTGAAAAATTGAAAAAAAAAACGTTTATTAAATGTTAGTTCTTACGTCATAGATTAAAACTACTATCAAATATTTAAATAAAATTCAAATAAATAAAAAATTGACCTTTTGTTAAATATACAAATAAAATTTAATTAAAATATTTTTGAAATGAATTTAATTTAAAATTAGATTTTTTAAAAGAATAATGAAGGCGTATTAAAAAGTAATAAAATTTATTTCAATACATTTTAAATATTTTCGAGTTTAAATTGAAATTCAATGAAAATTGAAAATTTGACCCATGAGTCAATATATTTGAACTATAGGGAGTTCAAAATTGAGATATCATTTTAATTTAAATAAAAAAAGAGTTTTTTTTTGAAATATTAAATATATTTTTATTTTAATTTATTACAAATAGGTTCGTGTTAATAATGAAAAATTATGTCGACCAAGTGGCCCCACCCCTACTATTTCGGCGGACTTCCAATTTTTTACCAAAATTCTGAATCACGTTGTCCATTAAAGGGATCTCAATGGTTGAAATCTGCTCGATAATGTTGTTTTTAGGCTCTTGAATTGTTGTGGGATTATTGCTGTACACTTTTGATTTCACAAAACCCCACACGATGCTTGATGGCACAGTTTGTTGGAGAATTTTCTCTACCAAATTTTGTTCGAAATTTCCTAATTAAATCTTGAAAACTTTTATCATTTTCAAAAAATGTTGTAATAACAAAAACACGTTATTCCTTCGTGTAACGTTCCATATTAACTAACCGGAATGTATTTAAAATATACCTAAAGAAACCTAGTATAAAAATTCTAGGTAGAAAGAAAATGGCGGTAAAATCAAAATGATACCTCAATTTTGAACACCCCTTATATTTACATTCTATTTCTAAACTTTGCAATTTTTTGTTTATATAAAATCCAATCTAAATTCAATTTGAAATGTTAGTCTTTTTTATTACCTACGTAAAGATTTTTACTTTTAATTAAAACATTTCGCCTATGGATATGCAATCGATATTTTCCTTTTTTACCATTGCTTTTTTTTGTGTTAATTCAATCATTTAAAATAAAATAAAAAGGAAATTTTATAGAACTTACCATTTGAATATAAAGGTGGTGTATTATTCCATTTTTCATAACATGCTGCCTCGTATATTGCTAATGGATTTTCTGTTATATTACTGTTAATATGAATTGTATTTTGTATAATTGTTTCATTCATTTTAATGTCTTGTATGGTACTATTACTGTTACTATGTATATCGGCATCAATCAGATTGAAATTTTTCATAGATGTGACCTCTTTAATGGATATTTTTAGAACTGATCGATTTTGATGTTGACTATTGGATATTGTTTGTGCAGTTGTTTTTATTGATGTTGAAATCTCTTCTAATGGTAACATTTAAAAACTAAAAATGAAATTGAATAACCTATCCAAGAAAATTGTATTGTTTCTGGATTTTGTGGTCTTGATGTGAAAATATTTTAAGGGCTCTTTTCAATTTTTATTAAAAATTGTTGAAAAATTTTATTTAAATACATTTTTTATTGAATCTGAAAATTTAAAAAAAAAAAAGAAATTTTTATTAGTAATAGAAGTTATTTTAAATATTTTTGTACATTTTTTTTTATATAAAATGCTGTGTTATTTGTAAAAACCATTCAAGTGTAATAAATAAATATTTTCTTTTTTAGTTTTCTTTTATTTAAAAAAATATTTATAAATTTTCATTACAATAGAATTAAAAAAAAAAAAATTGTATAAAATGAAAAATTTTATATGCTTTTTTCAATTCAAAATTTTTTCAATATTGCAGTACAAAAAACGGTTTAAGTATAAATAAAAACGGTTAAAATATAAAAAAACGGTTAAGTATAAAAAGTCAGTTATATTTTATATAAATTTTTGTAGGAAAATATTTTTTTTAGGAATTTAATTCAGTTGTAAAATTTATTCAAAAAATAATCATAACAATAACATTTTTCTGTGTGGACTTTTCCGCTAAATTTTATATGAAAATTGAAAAAAAATTCTAAAAAAACAGGAAGAAAATGGTTTTTCGTAAAAAAGTTTGTTTATTGAAATTATATTTAAAAGTATATAAAAAATTTTGAATAATTTTGATAGCCCTGTGCGTTAAAATTTAAAATAAGTGGAGATTTGAAAGAATTCAGATTTAGTAAAGTTAACTTTTTAAAATTGATAATTTAAACTTACAGTTTTTGATTAATCTTTTTAGGCTTAATTTCGAAAATATAATTAAGATTAAGAGATGCTGCTTAAATATTTTCATAAAACTAATATATGTGGGGTTTTAATATTGTTTAACAAAATATGCAGAAATTTGTGATAATTTTTCAATATACATTACCAAAATATTAGGGACACTCTGAAAACATAAAACTGTTAATTTCTTATGTAAGGGATGAATATTACAAATCTTTGTTGTTGCAATTATATTTTGCTGTGAATACATTCTTATTCACACTTTTAAATTTATTTCAGAGTACTGAGTTATGGGAAAAAGAATTGTGGGTAGACCTAGGATAACTTGGAGAAAGTCAGTCGCTAAGGAAATTGAGAAAAGCGGTAGAACGTGGGCAGAAGTGAAACAACTAGTTCACAATGGAGTGCGATACATAAGCTTTGTGAAAGCCATATGCTCCCCCCCCCCCCTTAGGGGTAAAACTGGCAAAAAAAAAAAAAAACTATCATGGAAATGCTCGATAACGCTCAGAACCAGGAAACGATTGTGTGATCAATATAACAGTAAAATACAGTTTTTCCGAAATTTTCTTTGATGGTCTTGCCTTATTATTCACTCGATGTTGTGTACCCTCCCAATTTCTTTCGAAGACATTACATAGCCCACCATAATATGAACTTATAGAATGTTGACCATCTCTACGGGATATTGTAAATTTTTACAATTTGATATATAATTTCTCAATATAACTCAAGTTCACAGTTTAACTTAAAATATTAGTTTGTATAATCCAACGAAATTTTTTGACAAATTACGGAAGTTATACGTGTTTAAGAAATATTTAAAATCGTAGTAACCATAGAAAAGAAACAAGAAATGTAATTAAATGTAATTAATTCTATCATAAAAGAATTCTAAAATCTAAAATCTATTAAAATCCTAAGATATCAGAAATTTGTACTCTTCCTAGGAATTTGGGAACCCATTATAAGTTGATATTGTAATATTAAATTTGTAATATTCAATAAAACACAAAAAAAATAATTTCACTTTAGATATTTACAATTTTTATTAAATTAACAAAAGATGTTATCATTTACATCGACTCCAACAAACTGACCTGTCCTCTTTTTTTTTTTTTTTATTTATTCATTAATTCTATTCACAATAGTCATAATTAAACTGGTATAATTATTATATTGTTACAATATTGCCATATGACATAAAATATTTTACAATATAAAAAACACAATTCGATTTTCAATTATCTGTTAAAATAATTATCATAACTATCAATTGAATTAATTTTTAATTCATCCTCAAACTTCCAAAAATCAAATAAAATATCTGCAATTTCAATCACTTCGATACAATTAAGTATACCACTTAATTGAAGTGTACATAATACTCTTAAATTTGACCTTTAATCTTTCAATCAAGTTGTTATTTATTTTTGATAATCCCTATAGTAATAAGAAACCACAACAACAAAAACCAAATTTTTTTCGCACCAAAATATTTACAAAATCATTAAATATGAAATCAAAAAGTTCAATTTCCACACCTTACAATACATTTTTCAGAAATTATTAACTTTTAAAAAAAAATAAACAAAACAAATACAAAAACTCAATTTAACTTGAATTCAATCTTCTACATGTTATCTATTTATCTTTTCAAATTAAAAAAAAATTACAGAAAAACCACACAAAGATAAAAATAAATAAGAGCTAATCCATACATACATGATTAAATTATGCCAAACATAATCTACATTAAGATCTAAAAATATAAAAATAAATAAAATAAAAAAAAAAAACCATTAAAACCAATACATCAAATCCGCCTTCAATAAATCATATTAATATCGGCATATTCTCCCACTCACTCTATTACACCAGACAACTAACTGTTTATACAAATTTTTTTTTTTTCAATTTCCTCCATAACTGTTTTTTTTTCTTGCCATTTAAAAGTCTTCTTGAACTCTTCAATTTTAATTCAAAAACGAGGAAGAATGTGGTAGAGTAGACTGTGTCAACTCTGGGATACCCGTATAACCGTTATATAAACATTATATCATCCGGTTAATTACTTTTGGCAAAATTTCAAACATACAGCTTCATTAGGTGTAGTGTAATGCTCATATAAAATAAGAAGTTGTGTGGCAGCTACTCGGACCCACTGCAGTAGACCAACCAAATTTTGCAGAAACTTTGGCCATAAATTTAAACTATTTTTGGCAAAGTTTTAGAAACGCAGCTGTAATAGATACAGGGAAATACTCATATAAAAAAAGAAGTTGTATGGCAGCTACCCGAACCAATGACCCAAAATGGCTGGATTTAAATAGCGATGACGGCTATTCCAAAATAAACGAATTTGCGAAAATTTCAAGATCCTAGCTCTTTTAGTTTTTGAGTAATCGTGCGGACGAACGGACGGACATACTAGCTTAATCGATTTCTTTTTCGATTCTGATCCGATCCATACACTTGAGTCTATTTCTACCTCCCCTCCTTCTCTGCGTCACGAAAGTAAAGGCAAATTTATTATACCCTTTGATTATATAGTCATACGGGTATAAAGATTTCGGTAAGAGTGAATACCCTTGAAAAAAAAAAAATATTTACACAACCATTCGTTTTAATTCTATACACAAAGATTATTTATGGTAAATTGATTGGCAGGATAATACACTCAACATTTACACATTGATACATATACATTTGCAATACCTTAAAGAATATTTGTATAAAAATAAAAAAAAAATTAAAAAAGAAATAAGACAAGATAAATGAGATACGATGCTATTTATTCTCTCTCTTTAATATTGACTCAAAATAAAATTAAAGATTTTCTTAACAAAGATAAAAATTAAAGGAGTAAAGAGCAGCAGAAAAGCTGAGAAGTTCATATTTCTTTACAAAATTGGTTTTCTTAAACTCATGTCTGAATGTAAGTGTATGTGTGTTTCTTATTTCAAGTTTAATTCAAAATTAAAAAAAAAAAAAAAAAAACAATAATAAAAAAATGTGCTCATATCATGATGACATGAACATGTTCAATTCGTTTATTATGAAATTATATTATGTATGTTTGCAAGTGTGAGTATATATAGTATGTTATAATTTTTTTTTTATTAATAATACCGTTATATATTAACTGCAAAATGATTTTAATATTTACCTTTAAATAATCATCAAGTTCATCAATCTCTTTATCATTCTCATATAAGTATTGTATATATATAAATTAGTGAGAAGGGATATGTAACTAGAAGTAATCGTGATTTTTAAATAAAAGGGAGAGAGAGGAATGAGTAAATAATGGTAACATAACATGTATAGGAGAATTGGCATTACGTACGTGAATCATATTTCAAATTTCAACACACTGTTAATGTGGTTAATATATAAGCAGCTAATTTTTCAAAGTTATAAGAATTACGAGCAAATGAATTATTAGAGTTATAAATTATGTGTTGAAAGTTTTTAGTATTGTCTTGAAGATTAATAATAACAGGTGAGAAAAGGAGTTTTAAAATTTTTGTTTTAATTTTAGGAGCAAATTAAGGATAAGGTAAATTATTTCATTCGTGGATATCGATCGATTTTGTATAAAGCCCTAATAATTTTTTTTCAAACTTTATTGTCTAGTGCATCAGGGTTTAATTGAACACAATTTCAATTTCTTTTAATGGATAACAATATTTCGACCCTTTTTTCTATAGGCAGGGGTAGCATTTTCAAAAAAGTTTAAACATTTGGTAGTTTTAGGATTCGATTTAAACGCATATTTACCTCAGTTATCTTGTACAATAAAACCATTTAAATATTTTGAATATGGTTTCAGAATTTTTTAAAGGGATATAAATACTTGGCATAAAAACTCAATTCTTGTTCGAAACAGCTCTAATACATTTTTTTATTAATTTTATCAATTTTCCAATTAAATAGGCTCTACATATTTAGTATTTAATAGTTTCCAGTATATGTAGTAGTTTAATTGTAAAGAAATATTCCGAGCCCTAAACCACAATTCTATGGTGTCAGAATTTCTCCTAAATTTAATTAAAAAACAAAGAAATAGACCCAAGATGGATTGTATAAGCTATTCTCCTTGTTTAAAGTGATTTGTATTGTAAAATCTGTAAAGTCTATTCATATTTATCGTAAAGTGTGATTATTTTAATATGGAAGTCCCTCCGATCGCGTGATCCAAGATGGTTCATCGGTGAATTTGGTAAAGAAAGCATTCATACCAAATTTCATTAAAATCGGTTGCGAATTTTATGAATTATTAGAACTTGACATTCTTGAATCTCCTGGAATCCTTAGATCCCGTGGGATTTGGTAAAGCAGGCATTCATACCAAATTTCATTAAAATCAGTTGCGATATTTATGAATTGTTAGAACTTGACATTCCCGAATCTCTTAGAATTCTTAGAATTCTTAGATCGCATAATACTAGAATCAATTTATGAAAGCTACCATTTATGGGAACCCACCAATAGTTTATGTACCAACTTTGAACTCATACCGACATTTAGAGCTCGAGAATTTTTCAAAGTCTAATGTTTTTGTATTGGAGCCTCCAGACCCTATGGTCAAATTTGGTCCATCTTTGAACTTAAACTTACTATTGACGAAGAAAGCATTCATACCAAATGTTATATTGTAAATTAAGAGTATTTAATATCGAAATTTGTTTTAGACAGCCTCAGCTTTTTCTTTAAAAATTTTGTGCACCTCTAACTTAAAACTCACATAAATAAAATGAAAGCCACCTGTCTTTATTTTTAGTACGATTATTTTTAAATTCTCTATTTTATATTAAAAAATTAAAATTAGAAGGAGTGTTATACGAGTAGTGCTATCTACTTCGTTATATGCTCATTAATCAAGAAAAATTATGAAACATAAAAAAATAAAATAAGGTGAGATTAAGATTTTTTTTTTTTATGTTTTGTGAAAGATGAAAGTAAAAAAAAAGTACTTTTTCTCTCTTTCTTTTCTACTGAATTTTTTTAGGTTCTTTTTTTATTTTATTTTGTTGCAGACTTGAAATCATCACCCGTTATGTACGTGAGAAAGATGAGATTTCATTTTCTTTTGTGCACTTCTTCAGGTTTTATTTGGTTTTAGGGTTAAGACGATATAATATTTTGTGTTTGTGTGTGTGTGTGTGTGTATCTTTCATTATTGATTTCTTATTGGTTGCAAATATAAATTCTATCAGTTTGAAAAACTGTGGAGTGACTTTTTATAAATATTTTTCTTACAATTTTTTATATGTTTTAAAATTTAAAAAATTTTGATGAAAAAAATGTGACATTTAAGTTTAATATGTTATGACACGTGGCAAAAGGTATTTTCTGTTTTTCTTATCTTATTTTTAAAAGTAATGTTAAAGGTAAATCGATTTTCGATCTGTACATGTTTTTTTAATAAAAAAAATTTTAAATTAAAAAAAAACGAGGAAGATTATAGTTGCCCTTGTCAACTTTTAGATACCCGTGCATACCCACTATGGTGTATAAAATAAACCGTAATTTACTTCCCTTATACATTTAACTCATTACCCCATAATTTTGACGTAAAAAAAAAAAAAAAAAATTAACAAAAAAAAAAAAAAAATCACAAAACAAAAAACAAAATTTTCATTCATTGTCCCATAACTTTAGCTTAAAAAAAAAAAAAAAAAATTAACAAAAAAAAAAAAAAATCACAAAAAAAAAAAAAAAGTTTTCATTCATTGTCCCATAACTTAAGCTTAAAAAAAAAAAAAAAAAAATAAAAAAAAAAAAAAACAACAAAGAAAAAAAAAACAAAAAAAAAAAATTGGCCCACCCTAAAAGTCCGATGGTCCGAGTGATGTCCAACTTTGCCAAGTAACTTGCCCTATTAATTTACCTGCCCAATTTTAATTTTAACCTTGTAGCTTTATTAGATTCACAGTTATTGAATCGAAAACTTTGTATGGCAGCCCCCCGAAAATGGGGCCCTAACATTTTGAAACTTCATATAAGTGCTCGATTCATTATATAACTAACCGTGTGTAATTTTCAGCCTCGTAGTATAATTAGTTTTGAAGAAATTCATATTGGTGCAAAGAAGTTGTATGGCAGCCCCCCGTAAATGGGGCCCTAACATTTTGAAACTTCATATAAGTGCTCGATTCATTATATAACTAACCGTGTGTAATTTTCATCCGCGTAGTATAATTAGTTTTGAAGAAATTCATATTGGTGCAAGGAAGTTGTATGGCAGCCCCCCGAAAATGGGGCCCTAACATTTTGAAACTTCATATAAGTGCCGGAGTCAATATAAAACTAATTGTGTGTAATTTTCATCCCCGTAGTATAAATAGTTTTGAAGAAATTCATATTGGTGCAAAAAAGTTGTATGGCAGCTCCCCGAAGCCTTGGTCCGATTTTAACCAAAAACAATAGGGAACCTAGAAATTGTCTAAAAATGACTTTGTGTGAATTTCAAGACTCTAGCCCTTTTAGTTTTTGAGTTATCGTGCTGACACACGGACGGACGGACGGACGGACGGACGGACGGACGGACGGACGGACGGACGGACGGACGGACAGACACACATAGCTAGATCGACTAATTTTTCGATTCTGAGCCGATACGTACCCTTGACACTATATCTAGCTCGTCTAGATCGATGCGTTACAAACGGAGGAGCAAATCTAATATACCCGATGTTCATATATATATGCACGGGTATAAAGAACTGGGTAACAGTTTTTTTTGAACAGAAAGAATGAAATCGAAATCAATAATTTCGTGTTAAGAATTTAAATTTTTGAAAAATTTTATATTGTTTTTCCGCAGAGTGACTTTTGAATTTCTTTTGCTATGTAGAAGACAAATAACATTTACAATAATAAAAGGAGCGGGTAAAATTACAAATTTGCCGTTATCTCAAGTGTTTTTTTTTTGCAAAAACTGTCAAAAATATTTTTTGCATTATTAAACATGATATTTGTATGGGTTATTTCGTTAGTTTCTTATTACACGTATTCAACTTCAGCATGGAATCGAATTTGATATGAATGTAATTTAAGAATTTTGTGATGTCAGAGTGTTTGAATTTCAAATTAGAAGGTGTTGTTATTTAAATTTATAATTTGAGAAAAACAAAGAGAGGTTTAGTATTTCATGATTTGGTTTTGTATTGAAAAATATTTTGCAAAGGTTTATAACTAATATTTGTGAGAGTATTTGGATTGCAATGCGTTATTAATAGACTTTTTAAAAATTCCAAAAATTTTTGAAATATTTTAACCCTAGTGTACTAAAGTACGAATATTTTTTCGAAATATTTTAATCTAGTTTGGTACACTGATATGTTTTCACCCAATTCTATTCGATGTAAAATTTTAAAAATGAACTAATTCATAAACATTTAAATTACTTTAACATCAAAAAAAACTTTTTAACAAATCAAAACTGGCACGTTAACAAATCTGTGAAACTGGCACGCTTTAAACTTAATAAATAGTTTCACAGATTTGTTAACGTGCCAGTTTTGATTTGTTAAAAAGTTTTTTTTGATGTTAAAGTAATTTAAATGTTTATGAGTTAGTTCATTTCAGTTTTTAAAACTCTACTCTGTGAGTTTCTGGAAATTTTATATAAATAGTAAAACATTTTGATATTAAAAATTAAGACTATGGTTCACAGGATAAGTTTTGTAGTAAGTCTTCATTATTCTCAGTGAAAATCTGAATTGAAGGTAATGGCACAATATACGCTTTGATGCTTTGCTTGCTCTGATTTGACTATCGAATTAACCAAGCAAAGTAATCAAAGCAATTTCAAATGTTCCATTACAAAATACATTAAATTAAATTAATATAATGAATTTCGTCATTCTATGACGGGTCAACCGCTAGTGAGGTAGTATTAGAACTTAAAACATATGAAAACGTCTAAGATTATCAATAGATACAATTCTGATACACCTCATCTCTAACAAAATTATTAGGTAATTTATTCAGCTACCAATCATAAGGGTTAAACATATTCTTGTATCATAGAGTTGCTATATGACCTCATGAAATGTGAAATTATATATTTTGTATTTCAACTGCGAGTTATTGTGATATTTAAAAAAAATTGTTACTTTATTATTTGTTACCCTTTGTGCTAATGAAAATTTTATTTTTAAATTCCTGCCCTCAAAACAATTTTAAATTAAAGAGAATAATTTTTATTACTATTAAATGTCACACATATTTGTACTTTTGTTGAATATATTTTTCCTTCTACGCTCCTACGCGTACAAATGCAAACAAATACATATACATATATAACTTTTGTATTTATATGCAAAAGCAACCAAAATTAAAGGATGCAACGTACATATAATGATTGCAGATGACAAATAAAACAGTGTCGACTCTTTTTAATAAAACAAGAACTAAAGTAAAATGGAGTACAAAAACAAAAAAAACTTTAAACAAAATGAAATATAAAACTGCAGAAAAGCTAATAAAAAAAGTGTCAGATGAAATGTTTTAAGTTTTTATATTTTCCAAAATAAGTTAAAAAAAACCATTCTCTTTTAACAATCTTGCTGTTGTCATATGCGTTTAAAAGATACTTTTGTTAAAAACAAAATTTAAATTTCCTTCTGGGCAAATGACTTTTTATATAAATTGAAACTAATTTGGTGTATTCTGTTTTCATTTTATCTTTTGTGGCTTGGATCTTTTTTAAGATATGGTTGCTACATTAAAAAAAAATGCACTTATATGGTTCCACTTTGTCCAACTTCCGTCTATTTACAAAACTTTAATATCTTTTAAAGTAAAAAAAGATATTTAAGCGATGTGAAGATATTGCAAAAATATTAATTTCATAAAAGAGCTTTTTTCTGTTGCCTCTCTGGTTATGGAGCTGCAGTCTCCTAAAATGCGGGAAACACTAATATTTAAATTGTTTTAACAAAAGGTCTATAAGTTATAATTTCAATCTAGGAGCGCCAAACACAAGCAATTTTTGTAAGCTTTATAAATGTACATATATAATACAAATGTATAGGGTTGCCATACGATACTTTAATTTATGCAAAATTTTCGGACTCTCATAATAAGAAAACTTTAATTGGAAAATTGAAATTTAATAAGAAATTTAGGAAGAAGTAAGATCCTAAGCAAATTAGTACGAAAATTTTTTTGTGTCCATACTGTCTTGGACCTTTAAAAATAGTCAAAAATTTAAATTTTGATATTTTTAACAAGCTAAAACTTTATTATCTGTGCAAAGTTTTTTGAAATAATTGACAAAAATCGAAGCTAAAATTTTATATTTTTTAATATGTCGTCGTCTGAATATTGGTTTGCTCCATACGTTAAATCTTCGGGAGTTGTTTGTAGAGTTTTGAAAGGAGGTCTATTGCACTTACTCGTTTTCTGCTAACCTCAGTGGTTTAAGAGATACTGAAATTAGCAGAAAACGTATAAGTTCTATTGCTCTTCAACTCGTTTTTAAACTCTACAAGCAACTCCTAACTCAAAATTGACAATTTGAAGGAGCAAATCAATATTCAGAGGACGATGTGTTAAAGGATTTTAAAAATTTAAAGAACCAAATAATTGTTTCACAACAAAATTGGACTTAATAACTTGAATTTCAAAAGTTTTGACTTGGGCAGGGGTGTAAAATCCTTTAGTATCTGTATAACTTTTGTCAGAACAAATTTCGTAGCCTTTCCGATTCTTGGGATATTCAGACTTAAAAATTTAAAATACTTACAAAATAAGGCATCTGTGTATCATTTCCAAGGTAGAACGTTAACATTGAAGCTCTTGCAGTATTTTCGACACATGTTAACACTGCCTTGATCCCCATGGGGCTTCTATATAATTGATTATAGATTTTATTAATATTTATAATTAATAAAAAACTGATTAAATAAATAATTTATAATATTATCAACTAATTTTTATCCAAAACTTAGTTTTAAAAATTGTGTAGTTTTGAAAATGTGCTTTTGTAAAAACGCTTGCCTTTTTCATTACTTGTTTATTACCAAATTTCAATATAACATTCAGATAAAAACTAAAATTAGAACAGGTTAAGTAAAAAAAAGCTAATTTTAATAAACTTAATTAATCTTCGTGAAAATTTTTAAAGGAACTGTACATTGAAAATACAAATAACTTTTGATTTAAAAAAAAAGATATAAAGAATCTTTTTTATTAAAAATATAATTATAATTTAAAATCGCTTTCACAATCTACCATCATAATAATACATTTTCCATTATATTAAACAGTCAAATAACAGGGAATGGATTAATATTTAAAAATAAATGAAAATTTAAAACAAAACTGTGAAAAAATATCTATAGGATTCCATTGTTATTTTTATGATTTTAATTATTTTTAGCGTAAAAAAATTTTCAAATTGAGTTTCAGGATAAATTCAGGATTCTTTGAAAATTATTTTTAATTTTTTTTTTCCTTTAATCTTTGGTTTGGTTTCATTTTGTGTTTTTTTTCTAAATTTCGGTCAAAATTTTCATATCTTTTATAATTTTTCAAGGAAACATTAAATTAATTATTTTTATTTTTTTTTTGTGTCCTGGAAAATTATAAATATAAAAAAAACTTGTATTCAAGTCAAAAACAAAATTTATCCAAAAAATTTTTAAATTTCAAAGAAATAAAATTATTTGATTCATTTAACCCCCGGATTTTTGTATTTTTGGGTAAGACATTTTTCCGAAAAGTTTCTGGTGTCCTTTTAAAAATTCTGATTTTAATAAAATGGCAATTTTTCAGATTTATTTGATAAGTATTTGTTCATTGTCCTGATTTTTTAAGATTAATTTTTCATTTTTAAATATTAAAATTTTTCCAAATTAAATTAAATTTTAAAAATTTATTTAATTTGAAACAAAATATTCGAATTATAAAAGTCATCATTAGAATATCTTATCTAAATATGCTATAAATATTTCCAATTGATTTATTTTTAAATTTTATTAAGATTTTTTTTGATTTTCTGAGTTTTCAAAATTTACTCTTCAAATTTAAAACAATGTTGCAATAATTTTATACTTAAGTCTAGACAAGTGGAAAAATTAAATGATTTTTTCTCCTTTCTTTTTAAATTTAATTTTTTTTTGTATAACATTCCATTTCCATGAAATAAAACTGAGAAAATTGTAAAATGATTTAAGCTCTTTCGAACAAATTAATATTAAAAAAGGAAAAAATTCCGAATTTTAATATTCAAAGCACATAAAAATTCCATTATTTCAAATGGATTCTGCTCCTTAACTTTGTATGTATATAGGGAGCTATCCATTTAGGACTATAGTTTTTTTTTTAGTTTGAAATAATTCTATTTGAAATCTTGAATCTCTACTCTATATAACTACTAAAACATCATCAAATGTGTTCATTGAATCACCATTTATATTATAAAAATGCACGAACGATTTCATTCAAAATAAAACCAAATATTATTTTTAAGATGAAATATTGAATTAAAATACAAGAGAAGAAATCGATTTAGGTTTAAATGTATTTTGGGTCAGTATATCAGAATATTAGCACAGTAGTCCCAGAAACTTATATACAATGTAAAAGGTTTACTTTCCATTCTTGTATAATATTTAAAGAGTACCAGAACACATTTTGGGGTTCATGATTTTAAAGGTAAAAAAACAAAAATATTGAATGAGATCTGAATATTTAATTTTTTCTTTTCATCAGGATTCGTTATCCTTTCAAAGAAAAGCTTTTCAATGGGAAAAATATTATACATATTAATGTTAAAATTTTATATGTAAGTATCATTCAAAGCAGTTTAAATTAAGTACTTTTATGTAATTTAATCCTTTTTGCACGTTTGATACCCTTGAAAAATATCAATTAATTAAGAGAACAGAAGAGTTTGAAGTGGTTTTGCATTTTTTTATGGTAGTTAATTTCGTCTGGTATTTCGGCATTTTTTTTTTTATATTCAATTATGAGTTTTCTTGAAATTCCGTTCAAAATCTTAATTAAAAGGCTGTAAGTGATTTAATTTTATTATATTAAAAAAAAAAGTTTAGATTTTACTTGGATTTAATTAAAAGATAGAAACAGATAAGGTTTGGGTATTTTTTTTTTCTATTTATAAATTGAATTAAAGTTAAATGTAATAACTTAAGAGTTAATATAGTTTGTGAAAATGTTGAAGTAGTTTATTTTATTTACTTATTTTATATTTAGTAAAAATATTGATAAAATTAATTGAGATAAATGAAAGGTAAATTTGATATATTAAAAAAGTAAATCATTCAGCCTAAAAATATGCAAGTTAAATAATAGGTATTCTTATTATTTATTCCCAATACATAAACTAGTTCAGTATAGAAAAAATTGGAAACAATTTAAAGTAAAATGCCCTAATTATCATTTAAACAAAAAGATCGTTAAATATCTTGGAATTTAGTAACATCGAAACTTGAACTTCAATAATTATGTAAGATACTCAATTGATAAAGGCAAAAGCTCCTTTATCGCAGCTTATAAGCTCTTTAATAACAAAAATATTAACAATAGAGTTAAAATAATTACTACCAAATATTATGGCCAAATCTTGTCTATAATGCACATGTATGGAACCACAATAGCGGAAGCCTGATGGAAAAAAATACGTAAGTTCGAAAGAAAGTGCGTAAAAAGTTATTTTAAAAACCTAGAAAGTTTGTATTCGGACTAGAAATATTTTAATTCTAATAAACATTTGTACAAAGAATTGAAAATCATGAGAATAGATAATTTTAATGATAAAAATATCCAGAAGTCAAAATGATAGATCATTCAAAACTCCAAAAAATGGTTAAATATCAAATATAGAAGAGTAATTGGCTCACAGGTTTTATAGTTCCTGAGCATTTCATCATCATTTTTCGTAGGATACATTCAAAACCAAAATGTGTCTATACTATTTAATTATGAAAGAAAATCGAAAACATCCCGGGGAATATTAGTTAGCTCCATTGGCTGACATGCGTGTATTCTTTTTAAAAATTGCACACTTTTAGGCGTTAAAATATTCCCTTCCTTTATGCAAGCTTCATGTATAGATTATTATTATGAATTGTATGTATATAATAAAAGTTTATTATTAATACTTATCATACAATTTGTATTGAACCGAAGTTTAGTAATTTTTATTAAATAAGTATTTTAGTCCATTTTTAAATAATTCCTTTAGATTAATTTCATTCCAAGTTGAAAAATAAATAACAAAATGTCTTTAAAAAAAATTTATTATTCTGTTTGCCAAATTTAAT
Organism: Dolichopus griseipennis; assembly: GCA_963082915.1. NCBI lineage: Eukaryota > Metazoa > Arthropoda > Insecta > Diptera > Dolichopodidae > Dolichopus > Dolichopus griseipennis. The sequence continues at coordinate 140,726,614 of OY720442.1, read as the reverse complement.
AGCATTTTCGAAAGATTATATTGTCAATTGATGGAATATAAAACACTATACAGATAAATAAATACAATAAGAATTTATTCCAGCAAATTGTCTTTAAAAATAAAAAAAATTTTTCAATATATGGACCTTCAAAAAAGTTGTTAATAGCAAAAGAATTGTTTTGGGACTTCAATTTCTCTGATTTTCATTGTTTTCTAATTATTTTATTGTAAATATTTGTTCAAGAGAATTGAATCTAAAATAGAAGACAAAAAAAAAAAATTTATTTTATTTTACAATTTTCTTTAGAGGAAGTTTAATATCTTTTTTTTTGTATTTTATTGTTTGTTGAATTCTGGAAATGAAATAATATAACACAGACAAAACAAAGGAAGAAAAATTTAAAGATTCTTTTTATTGTACTCATTTGTTATTTTTCACATTTTTTATTTTGTATTAAAATTAAATTTTTCAGATTATTAGATAAAAAAAAGTGTAATATAAAAATTTTAAAGTGAAAAAAAAGTTTAATATAGTGTAGGTACCTTAAAATTAATTTAGTGTCATAAAAAAGTTTTTTCATTTGTATTAATGAAAGGACATAAAGGACATAATAATATTTAAGATTTTTTTTCTTTTAATCGGCCATTTTGTTTTGTTTTTTACAAATTGTTCTACTCTTCAAATAAAATTTAATGCGTTGCTTTTGATTAAATTAAATTGTACAGAATAATGGAATTATTTCGGACAAATAAGACAATAAAATTATAAATAAAAATTTAGCAGTGAGTTACAGATGAGGGAGAAGTTGGCGGAACAAATTTAGAATATTAAAAGGACGTTAAAATATGAAAAATTTAAAAAGTTTTTCATTTTTCATAATGCGGTTTCTATTGATCCCGTTATGTAATTTGCGCCATCTGCGAAGTTCGGGACATTGCCAAAATATCATTTATAAAATATTTTACTAAAATGGGTTGAGATTTTGAAGAGTTATTAGAACTTGACATTTTCGAAACTCTTAGAATCTCTAGACTCCGAGGTACTGAAACTAATTTAAGAAAGCTCCTTTTGCATAATGTGGTTTGCATTGATCTCATGGTCTAATTCGTCTCAACTGCGAAGTTCGGATTGTTATCAAAATATTATTTATACCAAAATTTACTAAAAGCGGTTGAGATTTTGAAGAATAATTAGAATTTCACCTTTCCGAAACTCTTAGCATCTCTAGACTCCGTGATACTAGAATCAATTTATGATAGCTTCTCTTCAGAAGTACCCGCCAATAGTCTATGTACTAAATTTGAACTCACTTCGATGGTAATTATAGCTTAAGTTTCTCGAAAAATCTGGTGCTTTTATGTAGGGGCTCCCGAATCGTGGTTCGATCCGGCTCATCTATGATCTTTACCTTACTATTGACGACTATTGCTGAAGAAAGCGGTTGAAATTTTTATGAGTTATCAGGTTAATAAGCACCAATACATATCTACTTACATACACACACACACACAAACATTTTCGGATTTATGCTTTTCCGGCAAAATAGAGCAACTTTTGTTTGACAGAAGAGGAATTTATATCCTAACAATTCCCCGAGGAACTAAAATCCTTATCTTCTAGAGTTGTACTACTGAAGAAGTGACAAAAATGTATAAATTCGCATGCTTTATCTACTAATTGTAACAAGATTATTAAAAAAACTAGTAATTTTTCATGTTAATGCCTTATTAAGATGAATTATGATGATTATATTATTAACATCTTAGTAAAATATTAAATCCCAAATCTAACCTCACATAATTAATCAATTACTTAATTAAATCTATTCTATCACTTTCACTACTAATACATATTATATAATAATATTAAAATAAAATAATTAAATTGCATCCTAAGGGATACTCAAAAATTTTAATTCAATTTAATAAGATACAATAATTTAATTAAAATCTTTGAATACCTCTGAGCATATTTCATACTTATTTCTATGAATTTAATTATATATCTAATATACTAGTATTCTAATAAACTTGTATATCTTGTATTAAAATTATTAATACTTATCAATAAAATTGTGCTAAAGTACAATTATTGGTTATATTAAATTTAATTAAAATTTTCAAATATCTTCAGAATATTTTTTGAGATATCTTTAGATAGATTTAAATTAATAAAGTATCTTAAATTTATAATTAAATGTTTGGATAAACTTCCGGAAAGGGGTTGTGAGCTATCAAGATGACGTTATCACATAACGGTACTAAATATCTCAAAATTTCTGAACATATATACTATTAGTGGCGATGGCCAATCTCAAAATAAATTTATGAGAAATAAAGTATGAAAATGTATTTTTTAATAAAATTGTTGTGTCAGTTTTTCATTTATGTTCTCTGGTGGGGCTATTTGTCAACATATACCATACTTATTATATACCGTTGGAAAGAGTGTCAAAAGATCTTTCTAACAGTATAATAAAAAATACAGGGTGTTTTTGAAAATTTCATAGTTATAGAAGTTTTTTTGTTATAAATTTCCACTTGAAATTGCAATATCTCAAAAACGGTAGCACCGATTCAAATGAAACAAGATGTTTATGAAAGACAATATCATGCCTTACAATATTGTAAGATATTGGTTCCTGTTTATTGTCTTACAGGAAAAATATTAAATTTTAATTAAAATGCTACAAAATCTTAGGAAAATTTTGTAATGCATTTTTCGACCGCTAGATGGCGCCATCGCGTCTAATAGTTTATATATTCGGAAATTTTGAGATATTTAGTACCGTTATGTGATAACGTCATCTTGATAGCTCACAACCCTTCTCCGGAAGTATATCCAAATGTTTAAATTCTTTACCGTTATCATTTTTAATCTTTTCAAATGAAGGCAGGAGGGCAAGGATTTTTAGAATTATTAATCTCACTATTTTTTTATTTATATAATAATCTTTGTATCCAAGATTAGACAGATGACACTTTAATCAAATTAGAATATTATCATCTGTTCACGATATGTGGTAATAACGGTTTATTATAAAACTCGTGATTCATATATCAATCAGTCACAAATATCAAATCAACCGCATAGATATATATATATATATATGCTTCTAAATATCAGATATAATATTCTACAGTCATGTGTCACTCAACACATGAATTTGATATCTTTATTTTAAAAAAAATAAAATGTGTAATTGAAGTGACATATAAGTGATTCTCGATTTTATTACGCCTCATCCTGTTCTTTCTTTTGAAAATTTTTGTATTGGTAGTTTTGTTTTTTGTATGTATTTGTTTATCCAAAAGGATTAGATTACAATTCAGTGAGCGCCTTTTTATTAATATGTAAAATAGGAATACAATATCGAATGGTTTTTTTCTTAAATTTACATAAAAATTGAATAATTTAAAAGGATTGTATGTCCATTTTGGAATACAAAACTTTGGAGGATTCATATTGATTGAATGTAATTGAATGATTTATATGACATCACACATTACAAAAGTTGTATGACATATAAATATGTGAAACTGTGTGTAATAAACATGATATATGACAATATAAAATTATGACTAGAATGTGATTACCTTATGTAATGTGTATTTTTAAGATTCTAATTTCAAGGACATTCTAGTAATATTTAAGGACATTCCATTTAGTTTTAAATCTTATTTTTTCCTTAATTTTTAAAATTTTAAATTGAATTGGGATTTTCTGAATCAAAGATTGAATTTCCGTTTAATAAATTTTAAATTGAATTGGATCAAATTGTTCTGTAAATTTTTAGATAACTTTAAACTTTCTGTCCAGCATGCGATTGTTATTCCTTACAATAATAACAGCGGACTTTGTGTTTTTATTAAGTGAATATGAGTTGGAAATTTCTTATTTAAAAAATTGTAAATTGTAAAAATTGTAAATACCAAATAAATCTCTAAATTACTGTACTATTTTATCTATAATTTTTTTACAATCAGATATTTTGCAGTATTACTTAAATTTTTTGAGTCCTTATAAGGATTACAATATTCTTAAATAAGTTTTACTAAAGTTTTTATCTTACAAATTTCAGGATAAATATTTATTAAATAAAAAAAATATTTCGGTGTATCCCAGTTTAGTAATATAATGTAATTATTATAAAGTATAAATTTAATTTTAGGTTCAGTCTACCATTAATAATTTACTGATATAATTAATTAATTTAATACTTAGATTATATTGACATAATAATCAAATTAAAGGATAAAAATTTAAAGGATAACAAAATTTGTCAATAGGAAATTTCCTTGATAAAAATCGCAAGTATTTCAAAAAGTAGTTATTTTAAAATTTACTTCTATAAAAATTTTGAGGAAGGAATTTTTTTTACAACTTTTCAATAAAGGAGGAAAATTGGGAGTGAACTGGATGTTAAAAACCATTGGATTTTTATTTGGAATAGAACCTGAGATGGGCTATTTCTTCAGAGAAAAGAATATTATATGGGAGCATGTTTAAGTTTTTATTGGTTCTTATGACGGAATAAGTAGTCATAAGCTCAGTTTTAAACCAGAGTTTTAAAAAGATTATTCAAATTAAATTCATTGAGTGATGATCGTATTTAACTCGGCAATTAATTGTTTTAAATTTAGTTTTGAAAAAAATCAATAAATATTAACTATAAAAATGTTGAAAGTAATTCTAGATAATTATAGCCTATGGCATTAACTAACAATTGCACTATAATTTAATAAACTAAAAAACTGTAATAATTTAATAAACTATTTTCAATTGTATCTTAAAGGCAAATTAATTATTTTTTTTGTGCTTAAACTCAGAACTTTGCAACCTTTGATTGATATAAAATAATTTATACTCATGGTTATAGGTATAATTAATTAATCTTATACGAGAATGATTTATACAAAAGCCATCCAAAAAATACTCTCGAATTATTATGGGGATATTTAGCTGTTGATATCTATATTTATCTACATGATCATAGTTCAAAATGTCTTTTTTTAACTTTATATATTCAAAAGTATGTGCCTGGAATTTTACCAAAAGTAGCTTTGTTTTATGACAAGAGTCTAATAAGTTAGATAAGATTCTTATAACAGTTTTAATTAAGAGTCTAATAAGTTTTGTATTTGAAATTATCTTCGAAAATAATTAGCCCGATGTTGAAATGTTTATCTGGTTACCATAGAGTTTACACTAGACCGTCTTCTCTACGCTCTTTCTTTTTATACCCGTATGCCTATAAATCAAAATGGTATACTAAATTTGCCATTACGTTTGTGTCTGGAATTTTTCCAAAAGTAGTTTAGTTTTATGGCCAAAGTTTCTGCAAAATTAGGTTGGTCTATTGCAATGGGTTCGAGTAGTTGCCATACAACTCCATATTTCACATTAGCATTACTTTATACATAATAAAGCTGAATATTTGAAATTTTGACTAAAATAATTAACCGGATGATATAATGTTTATAGGACGGCCATACAGGTATCCCAGAGTTGACACAGTTTACACTACTGCACTCTTCCTCGTTTACATTAAAATTAAAAATAACTTGGCGCAAATATAAAATTAAAGATTCAACAATGTTGCAGAGCTCTGCTCCCAAAATACATTTGCTGTTTACACAACACTGTATACAAACAAATAACATTGTTTATTGGTGTGAAATTGTGTGTAAGAATTTAAAGGCTTTAAATTCTCTAGAGCATAATTTGACTATATCAACAGTTTAAAATTAAATTTTTTATCTATTATTTTCATAACTAGGAAATATTAAACCGGAAATAAGAAAATAAGGATCTGTTCTTATAAATTTAATTTCTTTTTTTGTTGTTGTTTTGAATTAATTGCCTTCTGTTGCTTCAGTAGGCAACTTTTTAATATCTTTTAAGATGATTTTAATCTTCTGGAATTTTTATTTGGATTTTAAGAATATTAAGAGAGAATTAAAACAATAGCTTGTGTAAGTATTTTTAGCTAAAATCAAATATTGAAAATCTTAAACAAACTGGAATTATTGAACATTTTTTTATAATTTTGTCAGAAAATAAAAATTTTTAAAATCTTTCACGGATTAAAAATTTGAATAATTTTTTTGAAGAAGATTTCTGTTTTTTAAAATGAAAAAATTTTATGTTAAAAATGACATTAAAAGAAGCTTAAAATTTTATTTGATGTATGTGGATATAAAATAATTTTTCAGACAATAAACAAAAAGACTGTATAAATTTTTATTTAAAATTGTACATGAAGTTGTTATAAAAATTATGCTGCAGATATTATATAGGGATTACATTGCAGTGCTAAATCTTCAGAAGCTTTTATTCTGAACAATTTAACACGTACTCGTAAATATGAAGAAATTGTAAATTTTTTTATTTTATGTCTGAATTCAAAATACTGAAATTTACAATAAATAATAATCTTACAAAAATAGAATATGCTATCTCCAAAAGAACCAAACCGCTATTACAAAAAAAGCGTAATTTGAAATTTTTTGCCTAAACATAACCTAATAAGTTTTATGAAAGCAATATGAGGTTATAAGTAACTTATAATACACAGATTATTCAAGATATAGAGTAACTTGTTACTGTGCAATAATTTTTAGTTATATTTTTAAAGACTCTAATACATACACAGAAAAATAGAAATATCTATCGTTTTGACGTTAATTTTTTTCCAGTTTCAATTTTGCAATGTGTCATTAGCAAGAACAAATTTAAACATTTTTTGAGATTTACAGTAGATAAAAATCATTTGTATGATTTGAGTTCCATTAAACCTTTTAAGGGCACTATTGGTCGTCGAATCAAAATACTTTCATAGCAATGCTGTAGCTGTTTATTTATGTAAAAATAGTTATATAATAAATTTTTTTATAATATTTTTTATTTATGAATCCCTGAAATATTCATATGAAATAATCCTTGGGGATTACCCGATCTACTTCCAAAGCTTATCAATTCAAAACATTAACATTAAAATCTTTATATGAAATTTTAAAACATTCCTCTAAGTTTAGCTGTAGCCTTCAGTACTGATGGACAGACAGACATACAAACAGACAGACACACAAACGGTGGGATATAACAAAAAAACGCTTCTTTTTGGGCGTTTTGGCATTGGAGTACTTCATATTTTCAAAAATCTGAGATTCCAATTTTTCGTGGAAAAACAATATTATATTTCATATATATAGCGGTTGTTAATAAATCATATGATTTAATGCATATATTTCTGAGTGTTCACGAATCTGCATTAACATTTATGGATTTTTTCAATTTTAAAATAGCAAAATTTAATAAATAAATAATTAGCCAACTTTGATTAAATCAAGAATTCACTTATTCACTTATGATATGCAAGATTAAAGCAATCTTAATTTCTTTTTCAAGTTCACAAATTTTTTTTTTAACATCACTTTGTTTTTGTATTTAATTGTATTTTGATCTGGAAAAATAAAATGAAAAATTTAATAAGAGAAAAACATTTATTTTCCTAAATAAAAAATTTTCATTTAAATTATTCACAAAGAGAAAATCCAAAATAATAAACAAAAATTTATTTTTTTATTTAAATTTTAAATTTTTCCTTTGCTATTTTGATTATTTTATTTTTTCTAATAAATAAGAAAATGTCCTTGTATATCCTTATTATTTCGTATTTTTATTTGTGGAAAATTCGAATAAACGAAGGAAAGGCAAGAATGACAAGGAAAAAAAAATATTTCATTTGAATTCAAAATTTAAATTATTTTCTTAATAATTTTACTTTGATTATTTTTCATCAAGTCTTAAGCTCCTAAATTACATGTAAATTTTTATTTTATTATATTATCCAAAAATTACAGTGAGGTACATAATTGTTGAACGTTCCAATGAAATCCATTGGGACGTCCTAATGTTGATTAATTATTTAAGATAATCGTAGCTGAGGGCCGTAAACAAATTATTGAAACCCTGATTTGGTGTCAAGCCAGTTACCATGTAATGTTTTTGCTAAAGCTAGAAGTTTATATATGTATGATCCTAAAAAGTTCATGATATCCCTCAAAATTTTAATCTTTATCCGACTCATAATTCGCAAATCTTATATTTTATTTCCTTTACAAATCGCAATCCTAAAAACCAAAAATTTCATATTAAGGTTAAGAGGTTAGAGATTTTAGTTGGCTAAAGTTCAGGACTACCCTACCATAAAATTCGTACAATGATGAAATCTGGGTGGCTTTCGATGCTTCCCATCAACCCTCGAAACTTAGGAGACTAAATAAGTTATTTATGCATAATATAAAAACAGGTAAATGGAAAACAGTTCCGTTTCAGGACTCCTTTAAAAAACAATACGTAAAACAATACTTAAAATTATTAGCAGTTTAAATAAAATATGGTATTCAATTACTTTATATTTCATATCCTATAATTGCTCTACAGGTATAAGTAAAATAGTTGGTTGGATAAAGTTGTAGGACTTATTTAGTTGGATAAAAGTGTAGGACTTATTTATAAAATCTATAGAAAAGTATTTCTTAAAAGACTCCTGCAAATTTTTATAATCAGGTGCCTATTTCATCAAATTTACAATTCTTCATTTTGCAATATATTTTTACAAATTTGTAAAATTTTATTAATATTTACATGTGTTTTACAAAAACAGTTTATAAAAATTGTAAGACTTGTTGAATTGTAAATTGTAAAAAAAAGGTCCCAAGTGTTATAATTATACATTTAATTAAAAGCCTTTATACATTTAATTAAAAACCTATTATTAGTTTTAAAATTACAAAATATTAACTTGTACTTTAACTTTTGTCATACACTGTATATTGACATAAATATTTTTATAAATATATATGTAGAAAATAATTCATCAACTCATAAACAAATTTATTTCTTACAATTAAAACCTTTTTTATGTAAAAAAAAATAATAAAGGGAATGGGGAGAAGGTGGGGTATTGGAAGGCCAATCATTGAGAAGAGTATTAAAATTTTGTTTAAAATTTATTTGTAAAAATTCATTATTTTTCCAAAAATCTTGAACTAATTTTATTTTTTTACCTTCCCTTTGCCCTATCCCTTCATCACCTTCCAAAAAAAACAAACTAACAGAGTTTCCTTTATTTATTTGTATTTTTACAAATTTGTTATTTTATTTCTTATTATTGTAAATTTTTTTTTGTAACTTAAGGCAATTTTTATTGAAAATTTATTATTTGAAAAAGATATTAAACAATGTTATTGTTTTTATTTTAATTAAAAAACTTATTTTAAATATTTTATTTTTTTTTTATTTTATCTTAGTTAAAAAACAAGATCTGAAGATACTTTGTTTTTTAAAAATAATTTTTCTGAAAATTATCTTGAACACAGCATCCTTTTTTATTCATTAAAAAAGATACAAAAAAAAATAAAGTGTAGGTGAAAATCAGTATTCTATTTCTACAATTTTTCATCATTTCATCGTATATTTAATTGTATTTCAACAAGGTTCTCATATTTAAGTTTCATATTTTAAAGTATGTATTGTATACAGAAGAATAAGGAAGGAGTTAGAGATGCTATGAAAAATATAAATATGTTAAAATAACGGAATGGAAGCCTTAAACTTAGAACCTAAAACTTGATTTGATTTGACCAAACATAGGATTACTAAAGTTCTTCTAAATAGCAGTCGGTTTCAAAGGGTTTTAAGTGTATACGGTTAACATATAAGGTTTCTGTAAGGAATGAGGCGTTATCATTAGATCGTTATTTTGAGTTCCTTATATTTAAACACATGAACTTCCAATAAAACTTGGAAGCAGAAAATAAAATATCTTTGTAATTAAATGTACTTTGTAAAAAACGGCTGGGTGTCACAGTGGTAAGAGTGCCGACCTTTTATGCAAAGGGCCCGGGTTCAAATCTCAATGAATGTGAAAAACTTTTATCTGGTATTTGACCCGACTCAGCTACCATTTGCCATTCAAATTAATGACTTAATCAATAATTAATAATAATAAAACTTAATCAATCATTAATAATTATATATCTTTAATGAAAAATATAATAATTTTAATACAAAATATAAACAAATAATTAAATTAAATTATATAACTCACAGATATAGAATACCATACAACTCAAATACAAAATTATTACTGTATGAACGTAAGAAGAGTACTATATCTATTGAATTTCTTAGACATATCTGTATATTATAAGGCGTAGCACTATCTCATGGAAATTGTATGTGTAATTCATTAGATCAGTTCTAATAAGAATATATGTTTAGCCTATAACAGTGAATAGTTATCAAGTAGAGGTGCCAGTAAAAAAATACTTCGAAATAGATATTTAAAATAAACACGTAAGTTAATCAAGCAAGCAGGAAAGGTTGAAGTTCTTCTAAGCAAAATTGAATGTAGCTGCCATAGTGATTGGTGGAAGTGTGGAACCAGAGTAGAAGGTTGTAAATTGAAATCTACAAATAATGTAATGGGGCAATAAATTTTGCAAAGTTTTTAAATATTTAAACTACAATTCTGCGGCAATATAGAGCTCTAAAATCGATTGCTGTGAGATTCAAATAAATGAAGCTATGAAATTAAAATTTACGATACACCTTACTTTATATAATTGCAGTATTATTTTAAAACTTTCTTAAACATGGCTTACGTGCTGGAGTATTGGTCTATAGTGATGAGGACATTAAGAGCTTTAAAATGTTCTTTTAATTTTAATAGGGCAATTCATTTAAAAGAGACGTATTATTTGCATTTATGAAGCTATGGACTACTATCAAGGCTTAAAGATAGTCCTCTCCTCTAACATATAATTGAGTGGTATGGTTTGGTAATGGTTCTGCTGCAGGGTGCTTAATAGGAGAAAATTTAAAAATTATCAGACAATGTACACCGAACTTAAAAATTAACAAACAAAGTAACAGCTCAAGTGGGTTATCAAAGCTATAATCTATCATGCTGAGATTTAGATTTAATTAATTATTTCTAGTTTCATGTTCATTATCTGATTAAAAAATTTATTTAAATACATATATATTATATTCTACCTTAATTACTAAATTAATGATTATTATTGAGCATCTAAAATCAAAATCAATATGCACCGTAGCGCCTTTTAAATAATTATTCAACAAAGCAATCCATCTAATTCAAATTATCTAGATATTATTTATCTAGGACAATACAGGATCTTATTTTTAATTAATCTTAAAGACTACCTATTTTAAAAAAAATAAATTTTATAAATATATAATTAAATAAAAAATTAAAATAATATCATTAAAAATTTTAAAAACAGCTATGAATTTTCTAATCCAACTTTAGAAATACGAAAAAATTAATTTTAAAAGCAAACATCTAGATAACTGATAATCCTTTTTTGTAAATTTCAATGAATCCTTAGTTGATTAATTAAACCACTTTTTCATAAATAAATTTTTTAAAATATTATTTATGATAATCTCAATGAAAATCTGCCAACAGTTCATTTTTTTTAAAATGATTTATTAAACATTTTGCAAGGCATTAAATACAAATCCACACAAAAATTTAAAATTCAATGTTATGACATATGACCTTGTTTCAAAATTACCTCTTTCTTATTATAAACATAACCTTAAAAGTATAAAAAACAAAAGAAAGAAAAAAAAAAAAACGAAATAAACCGACTGAAAAAATCGATTTGTTTTTCAGGTTGGAAAATTTTTTTTTCACATTTTTCATTTTGCTTTTTTTTTTATTTTAAATTTTTTTATTTTTTTTTGTAATTTTTTCTGAAGTTTTTTCTTAAAGGAAGAAAATGTTAAAGATTTTCCATTCTGTTGATTGTGTTTGGCCCGATTATTTTATTCAAAAGCCAACAATAAGACAACGACCTCTGTTGTATTATCAGTTTTTATGTTTGGTTTCGTATGGTATTTGTTGTTTTTGTTGTTGTTGTTTTTATTATTTTTTGGGGTATTTTATTAAGGCGATAGAAGTAATCGTTTGGTGAGAGTTTCTATATATGTATATGTAAATCTATTTATTTTAGATACATATATGCATACCACATTCTGTTATTAAAAGGTTTTAATGTTCGTTGCTTTTTTTCTGTATTTTGTTGACTTAAAGGTTTTGTTGGAATTGACTTGTTGATTTCAAAAAATGGGGGGCTCTTATTTTACATAAACATGTATATAAATATTTATAATTGTTAATTTAAAAAAAAATAAAATAAATAAAAAAATGTAAACAAAGTACCTATTTAACAAAATTTTGTTGTAAATGATTAATTAACATTTTTTTAAATATAACAAAAACAATACTGTTGGAGGTGGTGCGTTTTTACAGATTTTTTCGTTAAGTTAAAGGAATTAAAAATGGATTTATGAATCGAAGTTTTCGAAAATAAAAGTAAATTTTAAAATTAAAATAAAAAACGAAATTAAATAAATTAAAAAATAGCAGAATTATATAAATAATAACAGTAGAAATGGAAAGTTGTTCCTGCAGTTGAATAATGAAAACTAATTAGGAAAAACTAAAGAAAAGTGTACATACAATTTGATTATAAGAAATATGTGTAGTGTAGAATGAGGTAGATTTGATACTTTTTGAGACAACTTTAAACTTAATTTGGACAGCTCTAAACTATGCATTTTGCATTAATATTTCGAAAATTAATTCTCGAAAATAACAGTTTTAATCAGCATCAATGAATATTTTAAAATTGAAATCATTTCAAATGTGCTTTGTCCTAATATAGAGAAGAGTTCTCAGTCATTTCCATTTTTTGATGATTGTTTTTAATAAAGTAATTGGGTTGAAATAGAAAACGGGGTAAATATTGGTACAAAATTAGTTTTTTTTCTAATAGCAATTAATGAGGTTCAGTATTTTTATAATTCTTATTTTATTAAAATAAATTAAATTAATACAACGTTCTATTAATTCATTTATTTATATTAATATTACATATCATATATTATAATGCATTATTTTAAAACAATTCGTTTGTTCTAATTATTTATTTAACCTCATATTAATACAATAAATTGTAATAGCGTTAGTTAGATCCTCGGCTACAGAGGCGATTTTGGGCCTGGCTATTAAGTTTTTTTTTAACTTTACATTACATTATTAACAATATAATTTACATTATTATATTTACATTTAATCTATTTATTTAATTATTTTATATAAGATTTCAAATATTATATAAAGAATCTAGGGAATATTAGTATCACCTTCGGCTACTAGGGCCATTACGGCAGCGATAAAAAGTTTATATTAATTTGAAATAATTACTATTACACTTGACTAAAATACATGACTTATGACGAATTGAACATTATTTTCAAAATTATTAGAGCTTTCAAGATTATTATTATATTTTAGCTATTTGGTGTTTTTAACAAACCTTTTGAATAAAAGCGAAGCATATTTCATAACAAATACTAAAATAATACTAGATTATGGACCTTACGTTAAATAACCTGCTAATTTTTCCTGTTAAACTAAATTTTCAAATTTGGGGAGGAATAGTGTGCTGAAATATTTGTTAGATTTCTAAATTAAATTTAAAGTTATCTGGCATTCCAGAAATATATGCTTTTTCGACATTATATTGCCACAGTGCGGTCATAGGGGGAGGGTTTGAATTTAAAAATAAATAATGATTTCTGTGAAATGTGTGTCGTGGGCGTATTTTACGTCTTTTGACTTTTAATACTCTTTTGCCTATTCTACATATTTTGACTTCTAGCACTCTTCTTTGCTGGAAAGGTTATTAGATGCCAGCAATTTTCTAAAAAACTGCTTGAAAAACAGCTTTTTAAATTGTCTATTATTGGAGATTTGTTTGCTTATTTCCTTTGCTTTTGCTCTATTTTGAAGTTAATTTGACAGCATATCGTTGACTTTCAACTGCGAATTAGCCCTCACTGTCAAAAAAACCCATTTCCTGTCATCTTTCAGCTTTTCTAATCAATTAGACACTTGGTTTTTAAAGCAAAAAAATAACAAAATCATTTTTGCATACTTTTAGGCGCGATTTTTTTGTTGCATATTGTACTTTTGTTAGTAATTAAAGCAATTAAACCAAAAAAAAATGGTTTATAAATAAAAAAATTTACTTCAAATAATTATATTAAAAAAGAAAATGTACCATTTTATACATAATTAAAAATGTAAATGATATTCAAATTTACAATAGCATTTTATTCTTGGAATTAATTATTTTTATCTCATATTTTAAAATTTATTTAAAAGAAAAATTCCTAGAGTTAAGAAAAAAAATATTTTCCTTAAAAATCCTTGAAGTTTATTATTAAATGTCTTAAATTAATTATGAAAAAAAAATGTTTATGTTTTTTTGTTGAATTTGGTTTGTAAAATGTAAGAATCTGTTTAAGATGTTATCTTGTATATCATCAGCCAATTAAATTTCAGGAAATTTAATTACCGATAACAAAATTTAATCGTATCCTTTTCTTATTAGATTATTGTTTTTGTTCATCCTTTTTTTTTGTTTTAATCCTTTAAATATTTATTGAGAGAGACGTTTAAAGGTTGAATGATGGAGTACTTTTTTTTTTATGAGACATTTAAAGAGTAGAAAAATGAGTATTTTTTTTTTGTATAAATATTTTCAATCAATTCATTGTTTTAGATTTTTCGAAAGTAATTATTAGACATTTTGAGATAATGAAGATTAATCCATTTTTCTTTTGTCCTTCCTTCATATATACAATAGTTTCTCACCAAAATCCCTTGCTTTTTCATTTCAATTGTGTTCAAAAATTAAAAAAAAACTCAAATACATTTTCATTTTCTTTTAATTGATATTTCTACACGTTTTTGTATTTTGTTTCTTTTGCTTACTTTTGAACACAGAGCTTAGAAATGACATTAAAAAAAGTTAATTGAGTTCAAAATGTAATTTTTTCTATTTTAAAATTAATGGAAACAATTTTGGTCTCTTATTTTTCTATTTCTGGTTTTCAATTCTTAATACATTTAATATGTCTTTTATAGGATTAGTTTTTCATTTTAGTCTTCTAATATTCTTTAATACTTTTTTTTTCATTTATCTTTTGTCTCAAGTAATTAAGTGGTTGATTTAATTACAATGAATGTGGAAGAAAGAGAAAGATAATAGAAATAAGAAAGTTCTATGAGTACAGAAATCAAAAAAGAAAACCATGAAAAAGAAATTTAAAAAAAAAAAAAGAAAATTTTTTATTTATTAAGACTTTTGACTTTTACTTTTAGTGTTGCTGTTGCATAATCAATTTTAAAAAAAGTGAATAGCTAGTGAACACTTAAATGAAATAAAGAGTGAAAAGTTGGTGATGGTGGTTTGGATTATAAAAAATTAATTTAAATTTTTCTTGGAATACAATTTATCTTATAAAATTAAATTAATCAAACATTTTTATACCCGTATGACTATATAGTCAAAGGGTATAATAAATTTGCCATTACGCTTGTGACGCAGAGAAGAAGGGGAGGGGTAGATATAGACTCAAGTGTATGGATCGGATCAGAATCGAAAAATAAATCGATTTAGCTATGTATGTCTGTCCGCACAATAACTCAAAAACTATAGCAGCTAGGATCTTGAAATTTTCGCAAAATTCGTTTTTTTAGCAATAGCCGTTATCGCTATTTAAATCCAGCCATTTTGGTCTTTTTTTATATGAGTATTACTCTGTACCTATTACAGCTGCGTGTCTGAAATTATGGCAAAAGTAATTTAGTTTAATGGCCAAAGTTTCTGCAAAATTTGGTTGCTTAAGTCTAACAGTGAAGTTCGGAAAATTTGAACGAAAATTGATATTAGACTTTATTAATCTTTGTAGAAAATCAGATAAAGATTAAGTGCATTTTTATTCCATTAAACGTTTATTCCCCAAAACTAATATCGTAAAATTCAATAATGTTTTAATAAAATTTATTCGTTATTGATGACATACCGCTTAAATCAATTTACGATGAATTTTTTTTAATATGAAGGTTACAATGTAAATTAAACATATTAAAAAACATTATACTCATCTTTAATGAGTTGAGGGGAATTAGAATTGAATAGATTAAATTTTTAAAATAAAGTCAAATCTGATTACTAGATTCATAGATTACTAGGAAACCAAAAAAATTAGAAAATGATTCATTTGACATTTTTACTAATAATATTTCTTAATTTTGATTTAATTTTTTATTTTATCTAATCAGATAAATGTATTTATTTATACGTAAATTAAGGTCTTGAACTTGAAGTGTATGCAATTTAACATTTATTTATTTACTTAAAAAATGGATTTCCTCTTTTTCTATTTCAACAATTTTTTTTTATAATAAAAGAAAGTAATTTGCTTTCCAAAGAAATTTTTGCAACACTTTGGACTGAGCCAAAGAAAATTTAATGTATGAAAATAAAAACGCACAAAAGTTCAAATTGAATCAAAATTCAATAAAAAAATTTGAAAATGAAATTGATTGTAATTGATTTTTCTTCACAAATTTATGTCACTTTCAATTGACATAACTAAATATTTTATTATATATATATATATACATATATATTTATTATAACCATTTCTATAATTTTTATAAATAATTTTATTTAAATTTTGTAATATAAAATTTTTTCACTAAACAATTCCATTACTACGCAACCACAAAATTGATTATAACATTGACAATAAATTTACACTTGTTAATTTTTTGTCTCTTTTTGTCTCTCTTTGAAATTTTGTATTTGTTGATTCTTTTTTTTTTTTTTTTTATTTCTCTTCAATTATTTTTGAAGTGCGTAGGCATTACGATAATTTGATTATTGTAAGTGTTATATTTACACACTTGATGTTTACCATAATAATAAATATAATAATATTAAAATGTAATATGATAGAAAGAGATAGATAATATGTAGTAAATGATTATTTAATTGATTTCAATAAAATGAATATGGGTTTGTTTTGATAAAATGTGGAATTTCTCTTAAAAGAGACGATGGACAATTTAATTCTATTTAAAAATTGTTAAAAAAATTGTAATTGAAAGGAAATAAAAGTTGATTTGAAGATGGACATTTTTTTTTGTTCTTATATTCTGATTTTCTGAATTCTTTTGAAGACACAATGTTGATTTGATTTGATATCCATGAAGGTCACATTTTTTATATCAATATTTGTATTCTGAGTAAAGATACTAAAAATTTGATAAAAAAATTTGTTGATTCTTATAAAGGAATTATCAACATAAAAAATTAAGGAGCGGTAAACACTTCCTTCAGGAAGATAATTTTGTTTCCAAGTGTTAGGTAACATTTGATAACCGGAACTGGACAAATAAAAAAACTTTAAAGGGAAATTTAAGATTATTAATAAATAATATAAATGAAACTAAATTAATAAAAATAATTTTGGTCTACAGATTTCTGTATCCGGCCACTAAATTGCTTTTGTTCAAAATAATTTAAATACTTAAAAAATTAATATGCCAGCCTAAAAGTATGCAAGTTTTTATTTCAGTTAGTATTTGATATGTGGACCTACTATAGGCGTTTGTTTAAGATATTTTGGACTAATATAAGTGACGTTTTCAATATTAGTCTATTTTGGAGAGTAAAAAAATATTGTCGAAGGTAGTATAGAAAGAAGACGTCGAATAGACAGAAAGCCTACTACCAGTTTGCACACAATTGAAGACTTAGTTCATACAGTCACAAATCGAATGGAATACTCCAAGATTGTAGCCTCCTGAATATAAAATTAACACGCCGATATAATACAGTGGATAGGCACCGCAAAAATTAGTTTATTAATAGTATCGAACCTACAATGGCTCTTGTAGCCGATGGTGCAATAATAAATAAAAGAATATTATTTAAACTTTACCTGATAATTTAAGTAATATTTCCAAATTTTATTAAAAGCCCCATTCTATTGGGGTAAATAAAACAAATACATAAAAGTTAAACGTTATTCCGAAAATCCAGGATATTTTTACTAATTAATATAATCTCTTTTATCAAATATGGCTTTACTATTAATATTTGCGTGAGATTTGTCATTGAAATTTCACTTTTCCTTATAAAGTAAATGAAATTTCCGGATTTTTATTCACCATGAAGTAAAAAACAATATTTCATTATAAGGTCCAAAAATAAACTTTACGTATTTGTTGAAGAAAAAAAATGTTACACGCAA
This sequence comes from Dolichopus griseipennis, assembly GCA_963082915.1. NCBI lineage: Eukaryota > Metazoa > Arthropoda > Insecta > Diptera > Dolichopodidae > Dolichopus > Dolichopus griseipennis. The sequence goes on along the minus strand of OY720442.1, from coordinate 140,708,416 downwards.
TATCACCCACTTTGAATTTGATTTTTTTATTTCGTGTATTGTAATTTAAAACACCCTTTTAACACCAAACAACTCTTCAATTATATTTTTTTTTGCGTGTTTAAAAGTTGTAGAATGAAAAAATTTTTTTTAAGGAATTAATGAAAGTTTTATTTTGTTGTCATTCAAAGTCACCAAGGCATAACAAATCTTGAGAAAATTAAGTTCTACTAATATTTTTTTTTTAATTGAAACTCCTACAATTCAAAAACAAAAGAAAATTATTTGTTACAATAATTTATAAAATTTCCTCGAAAATTGTGTTAATAATTTTCAAGTGCAACAGAGTCAAAAAAAAACAAAATGAATAATTTTTCTAATGAAAGAATAATTTTCTTTATTTCCTAACCTACAGAAAAAAAAACGAATAATATTATAGTTATCTTTGTCAACTTTTAGATACCCTTGCGAATTTATTCTAACGCGTAAAATGAAATTAACCAAAAAATTCCAAAAATTGGCCCACTACAACACTTCTGTAAAATTAAATTTTTTAACTCAGTTTCCCTATTTGTTGTCCATTTTCATTTTACCTTGCAGTTTCATTAAATTTACAGTAATCAGATCAAGAACTTTTGGATTGAGCTTCTAAAAATTCTCTCCAAATTTTTTTAAAATTTCGCAAAATTTCGTGTAATTTTATATTACTTCCGGATTTAAATTTTCGACCTCCTAGTCATGTTGGTCGAATAGATATGTGCGCTGGTTCACCAATTCCCTATGTCAACACCTCTTAACTTTACTCCGAAAAAATTCGGAATTTTTCCAACAATTTTGCCATATTACTTTACTTGCTTAATTCTTAAATTTCAACTTCGTAGTATAATTAGTTCTAAAGATATGTAAGCGGAACTCTAAAATTTGTATGGCAGCTCCCTTAAAGATAAAGCCTCAAAATTGTACAACTTTAAAGGAGTGCTTGCCCTGTTGTATAAGTTATCCATGTGCAATTTTTAAGGTGTCTGTGAAGATATTCAAATTGGATATAAAAATTTGTACGGCAAGTACCCGAAGACGTTGTTCGAGTTTAACCAGAAACAAGGGAAGGGAACCAATAAATTTTCTAAAAAACGGTTTAGTTAAATTTGAAAATTCCAACTCTGTTGGGCAGGTGGTCGGGTGGACTGATGCACATAGCTAGATCGATTTATTTGTCAATGCTGATTCGATCTCTAAGCCCATATCTATCATATGTAGATCGATGCGTTACAAACGCAGGAACAATTTTATTATACTCGAGACTTATTTGAACATGGGTATAAAAAATAAATTACTAAAAACAAATAATTGTTGTTGTTATAACAAGAATTTCAATGGCAACAACAACAACAACAAAAACAACAATGAAAATAAAAATCCTAACTTTTATTATAATATTATTAAGTTAGTTGTAAACATGAAATTAAGTCATAAAAAAATATTTGTTGTAAGATTGTTTTTTCATTGTTCACCCTAATTTAATTTTTTGTTTTTTTTTTGTTTTTTTTTATTTAAAATACAAAGAAGTGGTCGTGTTAATGTTGGTTATTTTTTTATATTCAAAATATGGTTAATTTTTTTGACATATAAAAATATTTCAAAGGAAATATTAAAATTCTTCAAAGTAAATTTTTATTTGAATAATTTCAAAATATAAATTTTGGAATGGATTTGAATGGCTTTATAAAACTTTTGAAAATTGTTAAAAAAAAAACTTTTATAAATATTAATTTAGAATTACAAATTCTGTTTTAGAATTTTTAAGAGCAAGTTCAATGTTTACAAGTATAATCAAGGTTTTAATGGGTTAGATCATGAACAGAGTTAGTATAAGTATACTTTGACAATACAAAGAGTTCTGGCTGTGTCGTGTTAAATATATTTATACATAAGTGTGAACTTAAAGGATTTTTGAGAATTATTCAAACAATACAATAAGTTTAACAGTTAGGTGTCAGTTATAGCTTTCATTGAAATGCATACAAAAAATGTTTAATTTTCATGTTTTTGACAGCAAAAACATTTTTCAAAACATGTCAAATTTTACAAAAGTGTTGATTTAATGATTAAATGATTTTTTTTAAATGATTTCTTTCTTTTCTGAATTTTATGATTTTCAGATGAATCAGTATTTTGCATAATAAATTATGATTTGATGATTTTATTTATTTATTTATAATTAGTACAAGGACAATAATAAATATTGTCTGATAATTTTATAGTCATTTGCCTATTTGGCATTTGGGCTTCTTAAATTAAATGCTTTCAATTTATTTATAACCACTATATTAATTATTTTGTTTATATTATATTTGGTCACCATGGGGATTTGTAAAGAAAAATTATTTTTCAATAACTTTTTTAATTAAATATTGTATGACCTGGCAGGGAATCGAACCAGAACCCCCTCGGTTAATAAGGCAAATGCTTACCCTCTACACTCATTAGGCCGCTGATTTTATGCTATATTAATTCATCTTAAGTTATATATTAATGATTATTAATTTTAATTAATTTCAGTTACCTAGTTATTTGCTAAAAAATTAGTTTGATATTACTTTAATACTAATTTGTTTTAGTAATTTAATTAAAGGATATGGCAATGATTTAAAAAAAAAACAAGTCTTTTTAGGTTAAGTCTGAACCATCAAAATAATAAGGACTACTTTTTAATTAGTAAAATATTCTACTTCACTAAGTAGAAATATAATAAAACGAGGAAAAACGTGGTAGAGTAGACTGTGTCAACTCTGGGATACCCGTATGACCGTTGTATAAACATTATATCATTATTATATAAATAAACATTAATTACTTTTGGCAAAATTTCAAACATACCAGCTTTATTAGGTTTAGTGTAATGCTCATATAAAAGAAGGAGTTGTATGGCAGCTACTCGAACCCTCTGCAGTAGACCAACCAAATTTTGCAGTAACTTTGGCAATTACACTAAACTATTTTTGGCAAAATTTCAGACACCCAACTTCAATAGGTGTAGAGTAATGCTCATATAAAATAAGAAGTTGTATGGCAGCTACTCGAACCCACTGCTGTAGACCAACCAAATTTTGCAGTAACTTTGGCCATGAAACTAAACTGCTTTTGGCAAAATTTCAGACACGTAGCTGTTATAGGTACAGAGTAATCCTCATATAAAAAAAGAAGTTGTATGGCAGCTACCCGAACCCATGGTCCAAAATGGCTGGATTTAAATACCGATGACGCCTATTGAAAAAAAAACGAATTTGCGAAAATTTCAAGATCCTAACTCCCTTAGTTTTTGAGTTATCGTGGTGACGGACGGACGGACGAACATACATAGCTAAACCGATTTATTTTTCAATTCTGATCTGATCCATACACTTGAGTCTATATCTACCCCCCTCCTTCTCTGCGTCACAAACTTAATGGCAAATTTATTATACCCTTTGACTATATAGTCATACGGGTATAAAAATATAAGGTAACTTTCTATAAATTAGGTTAAAAAAAAATCCTATAGATATTCTGAAATTTTTATATTATGAAATTTAAAGTTTTATAGCCTTTAACTTTTCTCTTTAAAATATTTTTGTTTTTGTAAATTTTGTTTTACCTGTCTTCTTTTGTTTCAAGGCAAATTAAATATAAAGGTACATTTTTTTATAAAAGAAAAAGAATTCTTCTTAAAAAATTTTATTTTCCCTTTTCTATTATTTACTTTTCCTAGAAGCTATTTAAATATAAAAACTGAAAACTTTATTCTTATTAAATCTAAACAAAAGATAAGTTTTGGGTTTGTCTGTATCTTACAGATAAAAAAACTGATTTTAATAATTATAATAATGTATAGGAATGTTGAATACAAAAGAAGAGAATATTGAACCTTGGAAATTAGATGAAACTAATGGGTAATTTGTTTTTTTTTATTTATTGCTTTGCATTGCTTTAAGGAGTTCAGGGCTTTCACTAAGTGACTTATAGTGGGCTTCAGATTTGATAATCGTTTTATTTACTAAGACGTTGATTATTCGGATGTAAATTAATAAAAAGTTTATTATAAGGGAAAATGAACTAAATGTATTCTGTAAGTTATGATATGGTTGCAATTTACTTATGAACAATGAGTAATTTTAAAACAAATATTGTCAAAATCTTGGGGACTCAATAATCAATTGGTGGGTTAGTAATTAAGCATTTGATTTACTAACCGAAGAGGTGTGGGTTCGATTCCCGTACGGGTCATAAATTTTAAATTTTCTTTATAAATCTCCATGGTTACCAAATATATAATATAGTAAAATATAAAATATATGAAATAAATAAAATAAATAATAGTATTAATAAAAGTAATAAATAGAGTAATCTGCCATGCCTGAAAAGGAAAGGCTTGCTTCACTCCCTTAAAACAATGTATTAGTAAGGGACTATTTAAAAACGAATAAATAAATAAATTGTCAAAATCTAATTAATTGCAAAAATTTATGAGCCTCAGAGGGTTTGTTTCTATTATTTAATTACTTACACATACAATACCTTACTACACATAAATTGAAATAGGAAGATCAGCCTTCCCTGCTCACTTGGGGCAGATTTTTTTATTTTATATTAAAATATAAATTATTTATTAATTAAAATGATATTAATTAATATAATATATTATTTTGTTTATTAAATATGATCTTTGCCAGAGTTTAAACCCGAGACATTACGATTGAAAAGCTGACATCCTAACCGCTACGCCATTGGACAGATTTTCAACTTATTTTAAAATTTGATTGAAAATAGAACTCTAACATGTCAGAGGTAAAACCTATTTTGATTAATTTAAAAGGTTCTAGATCTAGTTGTCGAAACTTTATTGAACTTTTTATAAAGCAAATATCCAATAAGTTTGAAACAAAAATTAGTGTTTTGCTTTATAAATTATCAAGTTTAAATGGAAAATTAACTTTAGCTTTAAACTAAAATAAATATATACATATAATTTAATAGTTGAATTACTTAAAGTTCCTTTAATTTATCAGATTCTTTTGAATATAAAAAAAACAATATTAAGATATAAGCTATTTAAAACTTATTTCTACTTAGTTTTCTTCAAATTGTTTGTCTTTTATTAGGAACACATTAAAAGTTATATAAAAGTTTTTCCCAAGTTTTCATTTCTTGTATATATTTATATAATATATATACTCGTAAAATGCGTAAAATAAAAATTTTCTTAAGTAACTAAGTATAGTTTAGAAAATTATGTGTGATTGCTTTGTTTTTATATTTTTTCTCTTGAGGACGAAAAATTAGAAAAATTTTCTTTTAAAGACAGAAAACATTAGAAAAAATATTCACAAGATTTGTTAAACATGTGCTAACATTAAAAAAAAAAACTTACAAATTTGTCGCCTAGCCACCTACAGATTGTTTTGTTTATCTTTTATTAAAGTTTAAAGTTTATTTGTTTCTATTAAAAGATGTCGGATTTAGAAAAAGTCTATTTTGTTCTTGTAGTTTAATCTGTCAGATTAAGATAAATTTTTTTGTAGTTTTGTAGTTCTGATCTCTTAGGCATTTAAATATTAGATTTATTAAATAAGTTTTAGTTGTAGACATTCCTAGGTTTTTGAACTTTTATTAAAGTGTAAATTCAGTAGAGGAATAAATTTTTAAGAATAACTTGGGATATCTTGATAAAGTGTAAAATAGAGCTGTTTGTCTTATATATTACTCCAACGTTACTTGAACGCTCACTACACTCAGCTATTGTCATTCATTTGGATCAATGACCTTGTTTTGTAGATATCTTAAAGGAATTAAACAACTAATGCCTCCATTGAAGATTTCCCAACCAGAAACTACGAATGAAACAGATGACCATCTGTACAAAGTCGAACTATCAAGATGACCCAACATAGTCTATGGAAATTCGTTTTTCATTTATGAATCCACACCAAATGTGTTCCTGAAAGTTAATATGAGTATGATATCGAAAAGTTTAAGAAGAACATTAATATCTTATTCAATTACCCTCATCCATAATCCCAGAATTCTATATTTTTTATAAACCTGATTCCAATAGTCTTTTCCCATCCTTATACTCGAAATCAAACTGTACATTCGTATCAGAGACTGCATCCTAAAGTTCGATTCAAAAAGGTTTGTGGTGTTGGTGTATTAAACTTGCAAACTACCAATGGAAATTATGTACAGCTTCATTCTTCACCCTGATCCATAATCCCAGAATTCTATATTTTTTATAAACCTGATTCCAATAGTCTTTTCCCATCCTTATACTCGAAATCAAATTGTACATTCGTATCAGAGACTGCATCCTAAAGTTCGATTCAAAAAGGTTTGTGGTGTTGGTGTATTAAAATCGCAAACTACCAATGGAAAATATCTACAGCTTCATTAGGTGAGTTCCGAAGCTTTCCTTATTAATCGTAAAAAAACGTATCTTTCTTTTGAACTAATAAGTATATGCTTTTACTATAATGTTTAATTGAGTATTTAATTAAAGAACTCATTAATTACTCACAAGTACTTAAACTCTGCTCAATTAATGTTTTAATAAATAATCAAACAAATTCCAGCGATTCTTAACCATTTGAAGTTTTATTTTGCCAAAAAAACACATCCTTTAAAAAAAATTCTTTTATCACAGAAGCTTCAATTGGAACATCAAAGGAGCATGGATTCTTTCTAAAATCCTAATAACAATACCAGTTAAATCAATACTACTACTCATTATATTCCAATTGTTGCTAAAGGCATTTGTGATTAGCATGTGTTGAAAAAAAAAGTTCAAAAGAATTTTAAAAAATATGCTATATATTTTCCAAACACAAACACATTATTTACAAAGATATTTTCCAATAATTTCATTAGATTTGTTTGTTGTTTTATTTTTTAAAAGCATGTGAAATTTAATAGGGATAAGACACTTCAAAGTAAAAAAAAATTATGCTGGGAACAAACGTTTTCCAGTCTAAAAAAAACAAAGGATTTTTTTTGAAATATCTTAAGGCATTAAAAATAACACAATGAAATAAAATAATGGGGCTCTAATACTCTTCTCTCTGTTTTATTTTTTCCAAGAAAAAATTTTTTAATCTTTCAGAAAATTCGGAAGGAAGAGATTTTAAAAAATCACAAAATGAGACATAAGTTTCCTTTAATTACAAGTCAATTTGACTTTTAAAGTTTTGAAGACTTTTTCTTAATAACAATTTATACAAATATCGAGTTCTTTAATTTTTTTATAATATTAAACTTCGGTAATTTGAAGAGTTCAGATAGAATTTATAATTAGAGGAAATTTAACTTGTGTACATGAATGGATTGTACTAATGGTTAGTGGAAGTAGATTTAGTTAGCTGTAATTATTTTTAAGTGAATTAATTATTATAAGTTTATGAATTTATATGAAATCTTTTGAAGCAAATTTATTTAAACCAGTGGTACTTTTGTTGGGAGGTCTTGGGGCTTGTTAGGGGTTCTTTAGTTATTAATTTGCCGGAATTTCGATTAAATGAAGGGTCAAGTGCAAACCAGGTCAGATCATATGTAATTAAAATTAGTTTATATCATAATATAAAATATATACCTGTCCTACTTGAAAAGGATTGGCTTAACACATTGTATTTGGTAGGGTTACATACCCATTTTCTAACTAAACTTTAGAGTAAAACCATTTAAATAAAACTCTAAAAAAAAACTCCTAGAAGTAGACTAGACAAGATACAGTAGTTAAAACTAATTTTAATTTAAATGATAAAAATTCATATATACTTAAACTAAATTTTAATTAATTTTAACAATGTTTTAATTTTGTATATTTGCTATATCTGTTTTGAAATACTTTAATTTAATTATAATTTTTTTGTATAACGGCTGGATGGCACAGTGGTTGGAGTGCTGACCTTTCATGAGGAAACGCCCGGGTTCGAATTCTAGAGAAAGTGAAAAAAACTTTTCTTGTTTTCGACTCGACTCAGTTACCATTCGTCATTGGGTTCAAATTAATGGCTTATTCAATAATTAATAATTATATATCTTTAATAAAAAATAAATCAATATAAAAATATAAACAAATGCAAAATATAAACAAATAATTTAATTGAACAATATAACTCACAGATATAAAATACCATATAATTCAAATACAAAATATTACAATATAAACAAAAAATAGAATTGTAAATATTAAAAATCTAAGACGTTCCTACATGTTATGAGGCTTAGTACTATCTCAAGTTTAAATTGTATATGGATTTCAGTAAGGCTAATTCTAAAAAAAAAAAAATCTAAATTAAAAACGTGTGATACAAAAAAACTTAATCTCTACCATGTGGAAATTCAAATAATAATTACAAAACAAAAATTAAATCTTAATAAAATTTTTAAAAATTTATGAAAAAAAAAATTAGCTTTCAAATTAAACTTAAACTTATCTTATCTATTTTAGTGCTTTTTAATAACAATTATTAGATTGGTGTTTATCTGAACGATTAAAAAATATTTTAAAAAAATTTACTATAAATTTTTTAGAACAATACGGTATATGCTATTTAATTATAATCATAACTTTATAAGTTTATTATGGTGACTTCATACATGCATATAAACATGTACAAATAAAAATTATATAATATTCTATGCTTTAAAACTTAACTGTTATAATAATATTTTAAAAAAATTTAAAATATATTCTAAAATTTAAATTTTTTAATATTTCAGTGTCACTTTGTTTATTTATTAGAAATTTATTCATAGTTTAATTCAATTAATGAAACTATTTTCATTAAAATGTCAAGAAGAGAAGATTTATAGGTCAAGGTGGAAGCTAAGTCAATTACAAGTCAATATCATGGGAACAATAAGTTAAAGTGTATAAGATAGTTTGTCAATCTGTAAAATAAACATGGAATCTGTTATATAAGATGTTATATAAAACAAAGCTGCATGTTACGAAAATTAAAACTATACTAACCATTACAGTTTAAATGAAATTGTAAAAATGCTTTTTAATAGTTCCATCATTAAAATTAAATAGTTTTATTTAGTTTTGTGTTATAAGGTATCAAAATTAGGTCTGCCTTTCACAGAAAAAGATAGCCCTTGAAGACTTTAAACAAAATAAAATAGTATTTTCGAGATTTAAAAAAAAAACGAGATTTCGATTTTCAATTTCTAAAAAAACGAGATTTTGATTTTCGATTTTTAAAAAAACGAGATTTTGATTTTCGGGATTTAAAAATAAAACGATATAATAAAAACCGAGATATTGTACCCGACCTTTTTATTCGTCAAAAAAATCTGTTGAATATTAATATTAAACAATATTCAATTTGTAGACCAAAGTTCTTACATAATACAGAAGCGGCAAATTTCCTTGAAATAACATTAAAATTCCCAAAATTTTATCTGAAGTCTAATAAGCTAAAGCTATTCTATCGAATACTCTGGAATTCGCCCTAACATTCGTTAAAATGAATCTTTATTCATTTGAAGGTGCTAAAAAGGAAATGGAAAGTTGTTTGTTGTAGTTACAACTTGGACTTTTTCTTTTAAATTTTGTTCTATTAAATGTGTTTCTATCTGTAATTTTTGCTCCATCCTGTAATTTGCAAAAAACAAACAAATTGTAAATATTTTTTTTATTTAAATTTCCCTTCTTAATCCCCTCACACAATATTTTTCACATTGATCAAGCTAGATTTATTTCTTAAGTAAAAAGACACCCATTTCTTACACGTGTCTTAAAAAACTGCTCGTTATATAACGATGTAATCTTTTATATTTTAAAAATTATTTTATAAACATATTGTTGTTTTTTTTTTTATTTTGTACTCATTTGTGAGTTGTGATAAAAGCTTACAAATACGAAAGTTTATTTTATTGCGTAAATAAGATAGAAAAATGAAATAGAAAATAAGAGAAAGAGAAAAAAAACAAAATAATAAAAAATAATAGAGAAAAGAATAGTATGTAAGTATGTATCAATTACACAAAAATAAAGAAAAACAATATAATTTACAAAAATTCAGTCCAATGTTTATATTTTTTGTGCTAGAACGTTTTTTCTAAATAAGTTTTCTCTAAAGAAAATATAGGTACTTAAGAATTTGCAAAGCTTTGTTTTTGTAGTTGTTGTTCTTGTCTTAAGAAATAAAAAAAAATAAGAAAATAATATTCTGAACCCGATTACATTTTAAAAGAAAATAAGAAAAAGTCAAAAGTTCACACCCTTAGGGGTTAAATTCATCTTTTATTTCATATTCTACATAAAGTTTATTTATATGAAGATACATATGCTTAGAAACATATGTATCTATACAATATACGAGCATAACAGTATGTAATATAATATTATTGTTACAAATTCATTTTAAATTTTTTTTTGTTTTTTTTTTCATAAATTTTATTACCATTTTGTCTTCAAAATGAAAAAAAAAAGTGGAATGGTGCTTTGTAAAATATAAAGAAAAGAATTAACAATGCCATATAAATATTAAAGTTAAAGTGTATCAGTACAGGATGTTTAAAAAATTAAGTATACATTATTATATTTAAGATATATATTGTGTAGCAAATTTATTTGTTGGATGTACATTTCTACTAATTCTAGTGAGCGTAACTCAAAGTAGATTTCAAGGACTTGTACGACTTAACACAAAAGTTAAATTTGATGCGCCTATTACACAAGTTATGTATTTTTTAATATAATCAAGTTTATATATTTTCTGAGCGGGAATTGAACTCGAGATGTACCACTTAAAAGCTTTTAAAAATTTGATATATGTTTTGACAAAAAAAAAAATTACATAACCTTGTAGGTTACCATGTATTGCTACTTACGCTAAACGTAAGTAGCATGAGAAAAAATGACACCATGTAGAGCGCATATAGGAAATTTGCGCATCCGTAAGTAGCAACTTTGGTACCATGGTGTGCTACTTGCGAACATTTTTGACGTTTATTTTACTTTTTCATTCGCTTGATAATTTGTTTGCGAAGGAGGTGTAATTTTTTATTTTTTAACAATTAGTTAGTAGTTTTTAATAAACATGTAAGTATATACATACAATATATGTCATTTATAGAATTTATGATAATTAAAGTTCTATGTTTAAGCACAAATTACTTTAACTATACTTTGTTTCAAACTAACAAAAATATTTTAAGGCAAAAATTTTTTTGTTCATTGTGATATAAACAACAATCTTTAATTTGTTTTGTGCATTAACATATTACTATTTACATCTATTTTGTAGGTCTAAGCAAACAACCAAGCCATCGCAATTTCAAATTATGGTGAACTTTATGGTACAACATAAGGAATTAGCTCAAGGCTATTCACGAACTGGATGGCTGGGTTAAATCCAATAAATACATATAATATAGTACATATAAAAATGTTTCCTTTGATAGCCGAAAATTTTTGATAAAACTAAATTGTAAAAAAAAATAATCAATTTAATCAATTATTAAAAATGAATCTTTTACTTAAAGAAGCCATAAGACTATTTACCTCGTGGTAGGCATTTGCCTTATTTTAGATTTTTCCCTAAGAATTTTTCTTTGAATTGGTACATTGTTTTCTTCATCACTGTCACTTAAAAACAATGCTATGGAATCCATTTTTTTTTATTTAACTTTATTTTTTATTTAAAATTATGTTTTATTTTATTTTTAAAAAAAATTTTATTTCAATTGTTTACAAATTTACGATTTTACAAACAAAAACAAATGTCTAAATGTCAATTTTAAAAATTTTGGAAAGAAAAACAAATGTCAAAGCGTTAATTTTAAATATTTTCAATGGCAGCACAATTTTTCGATGCATTTTTGTTACATGGTACCAATTAATTTACGCATCGCAAATCAAATGCGCACATTTTTGTGATGCGCATTTTTTACATGGTATGGGCCCTTATTTAATAATATTTAAATTTATATTTCGAGAATTTTTCAATTCAAAGTTAAAATTTTATTAATTTAAAATAAATGATATATTTTATCAATTGCAAATAATTAAAATGTCATGTATCCATAAAAATATGTATTAGTATGCAAAAAAAAAAATGTGTGTGGTAATACCATTTTAGAAAAAGTGTTCAGAGAACATCTTTTTGCCAAGGATTATGGTTACTCTCTCAATATTTCTCTGCATATTGTGGATGACTCTCCACGTATTATGGACGACTCACTCACTATTTTATCGTTTTTTCTTTGTCATACAAATAGTATTTTTGTATCTTCTGTCTATGCTCTACTCTTGCAAAGTAAAATGTGACATTGCCACTTTTATACATTAAGTTAATATGACACTATCCCACCATTGGACAACATAATTGAACACCATCAATGAATGATAGACAAAAAGGCAAAACTACAGGGTGATTTTCAGTACTCTGTTTCAAAACTAAATTCCTATATTTTCTTAACACCCTGTGTTTTTATTATAGTTTTATATATTAGTTCTTTCACACTTTCACATTCATTTCAAATCCAAACACTCATTTATTCTCTTAAACATATTTTTTATCTATTTATAAATTATAATCTAAAATCATTGAATATTTTATACTGTCTATCAGTTTCACGACAAAATAATTAAACTTATATATACTTTTATATATACATATATATATAAAGAATCATATATATGTATAATATATTTACATGAAAAAAAGTATTTGAAGACAAGATTGACAAGTAAAAGAAAATTAAAATGTTGATTAGTATTTGGTGAATAAAAAAACAAAAACTTATACTTTTATTATTAATAGAAGCAAAAAAAGGGTAGAATAACCCCAAAATGATTAAGTTTTGCAAAATTAATTCAACTTAAGATGAAGAATCTGTAGCAATTTATCTCAGACATAAAAAAAATGAAAAAAAAGTCTTTATACATACATATTTATATATATGTTAAATGTAAAATGAACATACGATTTATGTCGGCATATACCGGAAATTTAATGAGATGAGCCTCAATATTATTAAATTTTTCATAAATTATAAAGTCTAAGAAATGTCTAGCTGATGATGGGCTGTAAATAAAGGAACCAGCATATTATATGATTAATGAAACTAAAACAAATCTTAAGTTTTTTCTCATTTGTGATGTGATGGGACTTTTGGAATAATATGAATAAAAAAACTTTAAACAAAAACCCAAAAAATGAGATGAAATTGCGTGTAAATTTGTAAAATTTTTTTATTTAAGAACAAGATAAGAATTGGGATAGGGATGGGATAGGGATGGGACAGGATATAAATAAAGTGATATGATATGATAAGGAAATTATTATTCTTAATAAATATGTATATTTGTTAAAATACAATCATACACATCGTAAAATATTAAAAACATGACATGATTTTTGTCAGACATAATATTTATATACGTGTGTATGAATATTATAACTTTATCATTAATTCACGTTTTTTTAACATACATGAATATAAATTTTATTTTATTTGCTGTTTTTTTATAATTATTCATTCATTTGAGGTTTTTAGCTATTCTCAAAAAAATTTGAATAGTTTAGAATTGGTTTTACTTTGTATGTCAGTCCGCCCTATTAAAATTTCTACTGCGGATAGATACTTACCTACCCTACTGGTTCGGCCTCACAAAGTCCACAGAAGTCGATCGATCGAAGAAGTATTATTTAAAATTTCTACTGCGGACAGATACCTACCTACCCTACTGGTTCGGCATCACAAAGTGCACACAAGTCGATCGATCGAAAAAGTATTATTAAAATTTCTACTGCGGACAGATACCTACATACCCTATTGGTTCGGCCTAACAAAGTCCAAAGAAGTCGATCGATCGAAGAAGTATTATTAAAATTTCTACTGCGGATAGATATCTACCAACCCTACTGGTTCGGGTTCACAAAGTCCAAAGAAGTCGATCGATCGAAGAAGTTAGATCGTTTTTTATGACATTCACAATTTAAGCACCTGTAACTTCTCGACCTTGTTTAAAAATCATACATTAAATTAAAGCTTATAATATTCTACAATGTTTCAAAGGCTTATCTTAATTTTAAGGAGTGTCCTTGAATTTTAATAAAATTTTAAGAAAAAGTACAAATTTTGGTGGAAGTCGTCAATTAAGTTCCTTAAACATGAAAATTTTAGGAGAGGATAGAACTTTGAGAATCAAAATGTGTTGTATTCTCAATGAAAATTGTATAGTTTTGGAAATGTGCTTTTTTAAAACCCTTGGTTTTTTTCATCACATGTTTTTTTTTTTAATTCATTCATTTGAGGGTTTGGGTTGAATTTAATCTGTAAACATATATATATATATAGTAAATATAATCTGTAAGAGTTGAGTTGTGTGTGATGAGTGTTATATATGATAAATTGACATTGACATGAAATATATGCCCAACTTTTTTAATTGAGTTTCTTTCATTTTCTTTTGCATTTTTTTTTCTTATTTCACATTTTGTTTTTCTTATTTTTTAGTCAAAAAAAAATTTTTGATATGAATGAGAAAAGTTTTTTTTATATGAATTATGTACGTGTATAATGTATTTTATCTTCTAAATATGATTACTTTATTTTGGTTGTCATTTTTGCACTGTTTATAAATAAATGAAAAAGCATTTAAAAGAGTCACTTTATACACTCATGCTGTACTTTTCATTTAATTTTTGTTGTTGTTTTTTTTTTTTGGTATTTAACTTTGACATAAAAATATTTTAAGTCAATTATGACTTAATTGCGTAATTTTGCAAAATTATAAATACATAAACACACATAACGGTATATACATATAAAATGACGTTTAATAAAAACCAAAAAATGGCAGAAAAAATTGTAATAAATATAAGTTTGAAAAAAAAAAAACAAAAATTAAATTAATGATTTTGTTTAAGGATAATAAATATTAAAAAAAAAAAAAAATAAAGGACATTCATTTAATTTCCTGATGTACGCATAGTACAGCTTTATCACTACTCACTACCACTTCACACCATCATCCATTAATACTGTTATTTTACTCAAGAACCAAAAAAAAAAAAAACAAAAAAATACTTATTATAAAAGTTTTGCTGTAAATGCTTTTTTCTGTTTTTGTTTTTGTTTTTACATCGGATTTATGGCGGCTTAAGGCATAGATAATGAAAGCTTAATATGAAAAATGACAATAATGATCCTGTAAACACAATTTTGGTCTTGTTGTTGTTTTAATTTTTTTTTTTATTTTTTTTTTTTTTTAATAAAAATAGCAAATAAATTAAAAGTAAAATAAAGATATGAAATTATATTTTTGTTTTTTGTATTAGTGAGAAATGAGAGTGATAATATTTATGTTACAGAGAGCAGATTTAAGTTTACGTTCATGAAGAGAGTGTATAAAGGTGATTAGATTTGATTACATTTTCTGCTGCTTAAAAGTTTTGTAATTACATTGACATTTAATGTTAAATGTTATGTTGTATTTGTTTTTGGTTATTGTTTACTTTGCTTTCATTTCAGAATTTATAAAATGTGATTTAATGAAGTTTTTTTGTTTTTTGGGAGAAGAGCGAAAATGAGCGCGTGGCAATAAGAGCAAATAACAATTAATAAAATGAAATATTGTTTATTTTTTGACATTTTTATTATTTAAAAAGATTATTGTGAATGATTTTTTTTTTTGTTAAAAAAATATTTCTGTAATCATTAAAAGGAATCGGTTGTTAGAAGAAGTTTGCAGACATTTCACATGATTTTTATCTACTATTAAAATTAAAATTTTTTAAAATGTTTTTTATTATTTATTCGTATAATCAAATTAAAAGAAAGAAAATGTTTAAAATACCCTGAAGATAAATTCGTAAAATTTATTATATAGGTACTATTGTTCTAAAAATGTTCTAAGATATTCGAAAATATTCTAAAATTTTTTTTAAAAAATTTTGTACTTGTCCTTGAAAAACTTTTGATCCGAAATTTTTTTATTTTTTTATTGTAAATAAACACTTTTATTCGAATTAAAAAAAAAAAAATAATAAAAATTCAAGTAAACAATTTTTTATTTTTGATTAAAAGGTTTAGTCATTTATAAAATTGTAAATAGTAAAATATAGAGTGTAGTGTATGCCATTAAATTAAAACATGTTGAAATTTTTTGGAAAATTTTCAGAATATTATTGGGTAGATATTTGTTTTGTTTAATGGAATAACAAAGTAATATCCTACGTCGTAATACAATTTTAAAATAATACATATACATATATACATAGTATAGCCAGTTGTGTACTATAATTATTTTTAATGTTAAAAATTAGCTTCCGTTTGTTAATAATTATTCTATTGGAACAATTAATATACTTTGAACTTCCCCATGGTTTTAGATAATCCATTTTCGAATAACTAAATTCATCAATGTATTAATTGAGGTTAATACGAAACTTAAATGTTTTCTTGATAAACAATTAGTTTATGGACTATTTGAACTTCTATTTAATTCATATAAATAAATTTATTTTATAAGTTAAAAGAAGAATTGAATTTATAGCAACTATTAGAGCTTATGATGATTTCAATATTTCCTTAATATTCTATATTTCTTAGCTTAGGATGAATTAAGAATAAACGGTATATGTTTATCAGAATATGCTCTGGATTAAAGAAAAACTATATTTTACAAACAGAACTGCGTATGTACAGGGTGGCGCAAAACGACCGATATGGTTTGAATATTTAATAGCTTTTTAAATTTATTTATATTTTTTATTTTTATTTCAGAATTTTGTGAAGAAAACTTGGGGAATTGGAAATGGAACAGTACACAACAGAACAGCGATCAAAAATTACGAATAGTTATGGAAAATGTACTGGAAAGAGCCCGAATGTGCAAACCCGAAAATGATCACCACTTGCGGGATATAATTTTTCTACTTAAGCTAAAAATATTCCCCATTAATATACTGTATAGCAAAAAAATAATAATAATAATTAACCATTAAATAAAAAAGTTATTGAACATTCAAGCCATATCGGTAGTTTTGCACCACCACCCTGTATTTAAAAATTTATTTTATTAAATCCAGAAAAAATATTATAAAATATTTAAGTACAGGTATTCTATAAAACCTATACCAATTTAACAATTACCTCATCTCCCAATTTCAATCTTTTAAAACAAACTATACACTTGTTTCAAAGTACATATTCAAAATTTTAATATAATAGATCAGAATATAGTATTATTTTTTTTAATTTTAGTACGTATAAGGGTTTTACTAATACATTTGAATTATTCAGACCATAGCCCCAACTATAAGATATATAGTATAGATCATTAGTATTAAATTAAATATAACCCAATACTCCGAAACAACCAATGCAGTAATCACCTACACTCTTTAGACATAAATTTATTTAAATTATTACCAAGTACAAAAAACCTGGCACTATTTTCATATATTCAAATGAACTTTATAAAAGTAATTACCAAACCTTCTGTTCTCATAAAATATAATTTTTTATAAAAGTAATTACTTTACTGTTAATGTTAAATGTTAAAAATATAATTACTAAAAGGTTAATTACTCATCAAATATATTTTTTTTTTATTATTCAAATGTTAAAATTTATTCAAAATTTTAATTTAAAAAAAAAAAAATCATTTAAATATTTGTAAGCAAATAATACTTATATAAAGTTATTAAATAAATAAATAAAGAATTAATATTTACATAAAAATAAAATAAAAAAAAAAAAACAAAAATTCTATAAGTAAATAAAATTATACTAATGATAGGTAATTTATATTAATAACCAAAAAACTCATTTATTATTTTTACAAATTTTATAATTTAATTTGTTCTTTTCAAATTTACATCCTGCCTGATATTTAAAAAATATTTTTTTTAATAATAATAATAATGTGTATATAATATAAAATTGTATATATTTATATTATATAAAATTTTCTATATATATTTAATGCATTATTTATTCATAAATTTTATATATATATATATATATATATATATATATATAACGATTTAAAAAAAAAAACAACAAAAAAAAACAAAATTTATGAGATATATTTATGAGTCCATTATAAGAGTATTAATTTTATACAATACTATTTTCTATTGTTAAAATAAATAAACAATATATATATGTATGCATATAATAAATATATATTTGTATATTTGTAAAAGGAAAGTAAAATAATGAAAAATAATGAACACCTGTTATACTATATATACATAAAATGATTTTATTTCTTTTTATTATATATTTATATTTATGTACTAAGTATAATAATTTCTAGGACCGAATGAAAATAAAAAAATGGATATACATTCTAATTTTCCTGAAAAAATTTATATTTGACTAAAAAATAATAAAAAAATTTGAATTAAAAATGACTTGTTAAAAAACAAACGTTTTTTAAAATATGATTTTATTAGCCATAACTTATATCAGAACCATACTGAAATATCCGTAAGATGTGTATATATTAATGTGAAGTAATAAAAATTATTATTAATATATCATAAAATGGTGGCTGTATGATTAGATATGGGTTGGAATTTTTTAAATATCTAAAAACTTGTGAGAATTATTAATAACACAACATATTCAGCTCATAAAACTTGTAATAAATCTCTATGGGAGAAGATATAAAAGTAGGAAAATAGTATAGCCCTAGGAAAATTTATAATAGTATATTAGAATACTCGTATATATATATTTATAATACCTACACAAAGTTATAAAAAGATGTTCAATCTTTTCACATAAATATAGTACTTTTTTACATGAAATTTGTCGGTGCAGGGTCAGAACTCCCAGGGTCATAAGTCCCTTAAGGACTTTGGACTCACTTAGTAGGACATAAGTCCCTAAAGGACTTTACCCAACTAAAAAATATTTACGTGTGATATTAGTCCCTTTACAAGTTGGCCATAAGTCCTTTTAGGAATTATTAAATTTTTAGTTCCTTTAGGGAGTTATGACCCATTATATAAAAGTAAAATATTAGATGCACCAGAATATGTATTTATATATTTATCTATGCAAAATACTATATTAGGAGGCATATTTGGTTAAAAAAATCAAAGTTGACGCTTTTTCCAGAGTATTTATGAATTCCTGTATGCGAGACTTTGGATACAAAATCAGGATTACCATTTTTTCAAAATAGTTCTTAAAAATGTAGTTTAAATGTAAAATTATTGTTGTTTTCTTAATTTTGGAAAAACGGAATACTCTGATATCGAATTCAACCCCAAAATGTGTACCCCTTCACTGATATTATATAATATTTTTTTTCATATTGGAGTTCTGACCCTGCACTAAATTTGTCTATTTTCAAATGAATTCGGTATTTTTTCAAATACTAAAGTCCTTAATTTTCAAATTAAATTTGTCTTTTTTTAACCTGCTTTGTTTCTTGGGAACCAGTACTCGGAACCCAAATACAGCATGAAAAAATTAAAAAATTTGACCTTTTAAACCCACCCTACACAATAGCTCCCAAAAACGTAAGTATTACTTTTTTGGGACACATTTATAGGTTTTTCGGCATTTTTGTTTCTATTTCTGTTTCTATTGCAGAAATGAGGACTAGGTTTTTTAAATCGTGTTTGTTCATCTTCTGGGTTCTATGATACTGGGGTCTTTTTAAAAATGCGATTAAATAGATTTGGAAAAAAAATCAATTTCATGTGGAAAATTACTGAATTCATGTGAAAAAAGTATATATAATTAAAAAATATAAAATATAAATATCTAGTATAGGAAATTTGAAATAAATAATTCAAACATTAAAGAATATTAAAATAAGCCTCAAATTTGTACAACTTGTAAATACATCTATGCACTCTTGAATTAAATAAAATTTCCTACTATATACTTGTATAAGAAAGTACAATATTTAAAAACCTTTAAGGTACTATGCAATTGCAATCAAAATTATTATAAATTATTAAAATGCAATTAAATATTGGTTTCATATAATATGTAGGTACATTAGTTTGTATCATGATATAAAATGCTATCATTATGGGCATATATTTTATTTCAATTGATATTAAATTATGTAGTACACATATTTAATATATACCTATTATATTGTACATAATATATTTTACTCAACTCTTTATATTTTTAGACTTTTTAAGCTCTTTAATTTGACTTAATTTAAAATATATAAGTCGTTTGTGATGTAAAACAAAAATAATTTCTTGTTGTTGTTTGCTAGAAAAAATTTTCATGAAATATTCAAGATATTGAAATCAATAACCTTTCATTTAAATTTATTTAGGTACTAGATATATATATATAAATGTATATAAGCTTATTTTTATATATATATACTGGAAAATAATGTATTATATTTAGGTAAAGAAAATAACCATAAGAAAAGAAATAATTTACATATATGATTCAGTAAAGTTCATATGAAAGAAGTAGCCATTTTACATTTCTCCCATGAGAGAAGTTAATTTTTTTTTTAAGTTCTATATTAACACAGGAAGCATATAATATTGTACAGGGTAATTTATAATATGTTATAGGATGTATACATTATATCGTTTAATAGTAAATTAAAATAGTATATATTTGTATATATATATAAGATATATATTATTTATATCTTGAATTTATTTAATATGTGAATTAGGTGTCCAACTATAGTGAAATCTATAATTGATTTAACCTGTTATAACTTTGTAAGTTTTTAAAGATATACCAAGTTACACAAATTATAGTAATTTCTGGGACACTCTATATTTATTTATTTTTCAGTAAATGTGTAAATTATTTATCAAAATCAGTATAAAAACGAGTGTAAAGTCTACTTTATCCTGGCTTATTATATAAGTATGAATAATAAGTATGAAATATTTCCTATTTTTTTTGAGAATGCCATAATACATACCTTTGATATATACCTTAGTTTTGTATATATACATATACATATATATATATATATATATATACATAGTTTTTCATTGTATATTATTAAGATAACTGGTTTTTTATATATATATCTATATTTATATATTCTGAGAAGGATAATAGGGAATATATAATATATACATATACATTTTATATAAGTGGCCCTAAAAATAACAAAATATTCAATTTCTTATTTTGAAAAATATCAGAACTTTATTTTTTTTTATATTGATCTGAAGGTTCTTGATGTGTATATTAAATCAACATAGTTACCTTATATTTCTCTACGGTATACTAACAACATACTTTACATACTTATGTATATTACTAATAAAATATATATTTTGTATAAGTATTTGTTGTGTGGTATAAAAGGACTAGAAAGGATATAAAATAATAATAAATGAAAGAGAAAAAGAAAGCTAGGTGGATTATTAAGTCAAAATTTATGGATAATGGTAGAATTTTTTTATTTTATATTTTTGTTTTTATTTTTTTTTTTTTTTATAAAGTAATTTTATTGTTATGGTAGTTACTATCAAAAGTACATTTAATATATATTATGTTAAGAGAGTTTTCTATTCTACTGTTTTGTGGGAAAAAATTTAAGAATATAAAAATGTTTTACTTTTACAATTTGACTGGTTATTTGTTTAAAGTGGATATTTTCAGTTGTGATTTAAGTTGAAACTCAAAAAATTTCATGAAATATTATGAATATTCTAAAATTGAATATATAAAAGAATCTAGTTGTATGCATAGTAAACCTGTACATTTCAAGTACCAGTACAATTACCAGTACTATTAGCTAATACATAAAGTCCAAAAAATCCTGTATTACTCTTATAAAATGAATAAAATTATTTGTAAAATACTTAAATACTCGAAAAACATATTTTTTGGTACTCAATTACTCAAAAGTACTCATATATCAAAAAATGATTACAAAAGTAATCAAACTAAAAAATTTAATTACTTTCTGGAAATTACAAGTAATTTTCTTAATTTTTTTACTTGTACTTAAATTTTGTAAGTACAAAAAATTTAAATAATACAAGTACTTGACAAAGTAATGTTTATCAGGTATTTGTACTTAAAACTATACTTAAGTACAAGTACCATTGTACTCAGTGTTATAAAGGTCTGATACATTGGCCTTAGACTAAATTACTTAATAATTTTTTTTAAATATTTATCATATACTGTGTTAAATATTTCAGGAGTTAAAGTAATCTTCTTAAACACATAAGTTAAGTTTAAATGTTTGAAAAGTTATTCAATTTAATTAAAGTACTGCAATTTAAGTAACGTGCAAAGCTTTATCAACTTGATTTCTTTAATTTATTGATCTATAGCTACTTTTATAACAGTTGTGTAGTGGTAGGTTATGGATTATAACAACTATGATGTACCTACAACAAAATAATAACATTGATTATATACAATGAAAATCATCAACAGTATATATAATGTACATACAACTATTTGACTACTAGGTATTTGAAAAACTTTTACCTAACTAATAATGTAAAAAGTTATTAAAATGGTTCACTAAAAGTTGGTTAATTTTTATGTTTTAATTTTTTGGTGCTTTTTTTTTACTCGAAAAACATTATTAATGTTTATTAAGTTTATAATGATTATTAATAGGAAATTATAAAGGAAATGTCTAAAATTTGGTAACACTTGTTCTCATTGGAAATTTTAGGGTACTAATTTCTTGCAAAGTTTTTTTAAGGTTAAAAACCTTAAATTATATTTTTGACAATAACAGTTTACTAAATTATAATGCATTTTTATTTGAAAAGTTTTTTTGGAAATTTAAGAAAAGGTAATTGAAATGGTTTCTTAATATTAATGAAATATTAATTATTGAAAAAATTATTTTATTAAGTATTTATATATTTTATATTTTATCAAATAAGAGGTATGTATAATTTTATTAACTTGAGTAACTTTCACAAGCCTTTATTTCATTTTGACTGCATTTCATTTGCCTGCATTTTTATTTGTCTGCATTATCATTTCTCTATCTTTTGCAGAATTATTTTAACTTTCATTAATATTAGCTAAAGCCGAATTAATTTAATTGATAAACATTACGAGCAAATGATACCACGGCTATTAATTTGCAGGATGATGACAAGCTCAGTATTAATTTAGCATTTTAAACTTCAACCCAAAAGCAAATTCAGCAAAAAGAGTTTTTATCGGCCCAAGGGTTGTTAAAAGCTCAAATTTTACCTCAGCTGATTCCTCAACTCAAATTTTGAGTCCGCTCAAAGTATTAGCCTATTGACATCGCTTAAATAATGAACGGACTATTTTAAATTTGAGTTGAGCGTCAAGTTGAGTTGAGCAAATCAGTTGTAATGTTTAGTTTATATTCAAATTACCATTAATTTCTCTAATGATTTTTATACAGATGGTTGCTCAAGGTTAGGTGCCACTTTAAAGTCCGCTCATTTATAACTCTAATTGGTCCCCCTCATATATTTCGCACTTGGTTTAAAATTAGTAGCATAACTATAATTAAATACTTACTGTAGTCTATACCTGCCACTTTATCTGTCCGATAGCTCATTGGTAAAGTGGCAGCTTTTCATTCGAAAACAGGGTTGAAACCCTCGTCGGATCAAATCTAATAAAAAAATGTAGTGTATATTACAATAATTTAATAATAAGTCCAAATGTCAAATCGACAAAGGATTAATAATATTAGGCAATATTTTCTATTGTGTGATACTATAAATAAATAAATAAATAAATAAATAAATAAATCTACCACTTATAAACTAAAAGTCTCATATAAAATGTACCCCCACATAACTTCCATAGTTTCCAACTTGATTTTTAAAAAAAAAAATTTTTTTTAAAAATAAAAAGTTTAATGAAGCAATTTGATTAAAATTAAAAATTTAATACTTTATCATTTTACTATCGGCTTTTTGCAATATTTATTAAAGTAATTATAAATTTTAATTTATTAAAAATAAAAAATATTAATAATTTATTAGCATACATTTTTAATGAAAAATTATTCAAAAATATTTAAAAGTAAACAAAATGACATGATATATTATGTCATCAATGTCTGATATCATTATATATTACCTAAATAAAGTTTTATAAAAATGGTTCCAGCCAACTTTATAAATATGTGTGTGAAAATTATGAATTAAATAAACAATTAGTTTTTTAAGACTTAAGTTTTTCCGCAAATATTTACTTAAAAAAGTAAAAATTTATAATTAAAATTGAAAAATTAAAAGTTTTTCTTAATGAGAGTGTCATATGCTTTTATTATAATATAGTTAAGAGTTGGATCCGAAATCCTGATTTTTCATTTTTCTAGTACATTTCAAAGTCACAAATTCATAAACTATTTTGACGTGTCATTCAGAAATTCGATAAATGTCTAAGTGTCAATATTTGTTTAAGTGTCAATATTACGTGAAAATCAAGCGAAAATTCGCAATTATTTCATTTCTACTGCAAAAGTCATTAACAGTTATTTATTGCAAATCAAATTCAAAAGTGATCAACAGATGATAGTCAAATCTTTGACGTTTTAGAAAACTGCCAAATAAAAGCAAATAAATTTATGACACATGCAATTGAATTACAGTTACGTGAAACACAGA